>JARQOD010000063.1:48144-98096 GCA_033576555.1 Oophaga sylvatica | reverse complement strand
CGCGATGCTCCCCTGTGCCCCTGGTACACCGCGATCATGTTTGATCGCGGTGTGCCAGGGGTTAATGTGCCGGGATCGGTCCGTGACCTCTTCTGACACACAGTCCCGGGTGTCAGCTGTGATAATCAGGCAGAATGGCACGGGTTTCATGGAAGGGATAGTACGTCGGATGTCAGAGAGGGGTTAAGTAAGAATGACACCACTGGACACTTTAAAAGGAGGCTAGTGCTTGGCATCATTGTTTCTCTTCTGTTAACCATGATTATCTCTAAAGAAACACGTGCAGTCATCATTGCAATGCACAAAAATGGCCTAACAGGGAAGAGTATCGCAGCTAGAAAGATTGCACCTCAGTCAACAATCTATCGCATCATCAAGAACTTCAAGGAGAGAGGTTCCATTGTTGCCAAAAAGGCTCCAGGGCGCCCAAGAAAGACCAGCAAGCGCCAGGACCATCTCTTAAAAGTGTTTCAGCTGCGGGATCGGGCTACCAGCAGTGCAGAGCTTGCTCAGGAATGGCAGCAGGCAGGTGTGAGTGCATCTGCACGCACTGTGAGGCGGAGACTCTTGGAGCAAGGCATGGTCTCAAGGAGGGCAGCAAAGAAGTCACTTCTCTCCAGAAAAAACATCATGGACAGACTGATATTCTGCAAAAGGTACAGGCAGTGGACTGCTGAGGACTGGGGTAAAGTTATTTTCTCTGATGAATCCCCTTTTCGATTGTTTGGGACATCAGGAAAACGCCTCCTTCGGAGAAGACAAGGTGAGCGCTACCACCAGTCTTGTCTCATGCCAACTGTTAAGCATCCTGAAACCATTCATGTGTGGGGTTGCTTCTCAGCCAAGGGAATCGGCTCTCTCACAGTCTTGCCTAAAAACACAGCCATGAATAAAGAATGGTACCAGAATGTCCTCCAAGAGCAACTTCTCCCAACCCTCCAAGAGCAGTTTGGCGATCAACAATGCCTTTTCCAGCATGATGGAGCCCCTTGCCATAAAGCAAAGGTGATAACTAAATGGCTCAGGGAATATAACATAGAGATTTTGGGTCCATGACCTGGAAACTCCCCAGATCTTAATCCCATTGAGAACTTGTGGTCAATCATCAAGAGACGGGTGGACAAACAAAAACCTAAAAATTCTGACAAAACGAAAGCATTGATTGTGCAAGAATGGACTGCTATCAGTCAGGATTTGGTCCAGAAGTTGATTGAGAGCATGCCAGGGAGAATTGCAGAGGTCCTGAAGAAGAAGGGTTAACACTGCAAATATTGACTTGCTGCATTAAAGCCCCCGTCTCACACAACGATCTCGCTAGCGAGATCGCTGCTGAGTCATAGTTTTGTGACGCAGCAGCGATCTCCCCAGCGATATCGCTGTGTGTGACATTCAGTGACTATCAGCCCCCCTGCTGGGTATCGCTGATCGTCGCTGAATGTCCTGGACATTTTTTTGATCGCTGTTCTCCCGCTGACAGGCATGCATCGCTGCGTGTGACAGGCGGGAGACCAGCGATCCGCTGGTAACCAAGGTACACAGCGGGTTTCCAGGCGCGGGGCTGTGCCTGGAAACCCGCTGTGTACCTTGGATACCAGCGCCTTGATGCAGGGAGCTGGTAACCAAGGTACACAGCGGGTTTCCAGGCACCGCCCAGCGCCTGGAAACCCGATGTGTACCTTGGTTACCAGCTCCCTGCATCAGGGCGCTGGTATCCAAGGTACACTGCGGGTAACTAAGCGATGTTACCCGCAGTGTCGCTGTGCTGATCGCTGCCTGTTTGGCAGCTCAGCAGCGATCATGTAGCGATACACCAGCGATCCTGACAAGTGCATATCGTTGTCGGGATCGCTGGTGTATCGCTATGTGAGACCCAGGCTTAACTCATTCTAACTGTCAATATAAGCTTTTGTTACTCATAATATGAATGCAATTATATTTCTCTGTGATGAAAACATCTGTCAAACACACATAAAAACCAGAGGGCAGCAGATCATGTGAAAATATAATATTTGTGTCATTCTCAAAACTTTTGACCATGACTGTATGATGGGCCTACTGTATATAATGCTCCATTTATATAATTGGCCCCATATGATGCTCCAGTATATGATAGGCCCCATTTATAATGCTCCAGTGTATAATGAGCCGCATATGATGCTACAAAGATAATGGTCCCCATATACAGTATAATGCTCCACATATAATGGGCTCCATGTGATGTCCCATAAATAATGAACCCCATATGATGTTCTAGTATATGATGGGCCCCATATGATGCTCCAGTATATGATGGGCCCCATGGATGTTGCTCCAGTGTATGATGGGCCTATATAATGCTCCCTAAATAATGGGCCACATATGATGCTCCAGTGTATAATGGGCTCTATCTATGATGCTCAAGTGTATGATGGGCCCCATATATAATTATCCAGTGTATAATGCTCCCCATATATTGACCCAAACATTAAAAAAATGAAATACCTCTCCTCGCTGGCACTGCTCTATTCTGGACTCCTCAGCGTTGCCATCTTCCAGCTCTCTGCACTGTGACTGTTCAGGCAGAGGGCGCACAGACGTGACATCATCGCGCTCTCTGACCTGAATGTCACTGTCTGGAAATGCGGAAGACGTCACAGCGGTGGAGCAGGGAGAGGTAAGTATTGCAAGTGCTGGGGCCCTGAGCAAGCAGGGGGCCCACTCTTGGGCGCCGGCACTGGCACAGGGCCCCTCATAGTACACCAGTGTCTCTGACGGCGAGTGGGCCCCCCCACCTGCTCAAGGCCCCGGCACTGTAACTTCGTCTGAATTTGAGTGTTGTGTTGTCCTGCTTGTCCCTTTGTAGATTTGTGTTTTCATTGAAGTATTTCAGTGCCTGATCATATTTAAAAACCTATATTTATATTTCGGTATATAAAATATTTAATATGTTTTAAGAATAAAAGGAAATGATGAGATCAGTCTCAACATTTTACTAAAAAATTTACTTGCTTAATGTAAATTTTTTTAATGTTTGTGTATTGATATGTCAAAAACGTTAGATATTGGAGGTCTTGCTATAAAATTTTTGTCTTAATACGAAACTGCTACAGTGTATGTCACGTTCACGCCCTGGCTGGTGGGCGTGAGCCAGGGGATTGTGGCCTCACTGTGTCACAAACCAGACTACCCTGCAAGGGGCGTGACTAGGACAGCTGCCTCGGTCTTCACTGGAGCCTCTGATGGTGAGGTTAGGCTTGTGCGGCAGGCATCTGCCAGGTGCCACTCCAGGGTGGTGTCTGGTTGTGGCTGCTGATCCCACTTGGGGAAACGGTGGCACAGCTGGGTCACAGGGCAGGCAGGCACGGATGAGACACAGGGCTGGCAGGCACGGATGAGATAGGGCTGGCAGGCACGGTTAACACAGCAAATGCAGGTACTGGAACTGACTGAAAGGAATGGTGTATGGATAAACAGGTAGAGACCTGTTCACACAGGAGGAGAACTGCAAGGCTGCGGAGAAGGGCTGTAAAGCAGCAAGAGGTTCTGCAGTGGCAGGAGCAAAGCAAAGAGGAACACAAGGTATGCGTAGAGGAGCTGCAGCAAGATTTTCTGCAGCTGCAGGAGTGATGCCGAGTGGCACGGAGCAGAACCCCAGGAGTGTAGACAAGAGGCAGAAAGAGATTCAGAGAGAACACTAAGCAAGACACAGCAGGGAAGGAAACCACAGACAAGGAGACTCAGAGACAGGAGGTAGGACAAAGTTCAGAAAAGGAAATGACACGAGACAAGGTACAGGGACAAAGACCAGAATATTCTGCCTTCTGGAGGGCGGGAAGGACAAGTAAAAGATAAGGTCAGGAGCGATAGCACAGAGACCAGGTGTGATGATACCCTGGATTGGAAGCTCCATTTCTTGTGCTGTTCTTGAACTTTCCAAAAAGAACTACGACCCCCATCGTTTTGCCAGCACAGAGCAAAACCCCCCCCTCTTCCCCCTTGTGACTGCAGCCTCGCTGCAATTCACTGTCCGAAAACACAGCTTGCTCCTTCCTTTCGCCCCCACCTCAGGAATGTTCTTAGTCTAGAAGCCAGCTTTATCTTCTCCCAATCTATAAATTGGTAATCTGATCATCTGTCCATAACACGGTGTGGGCTTATGATAGATTCACGGGAACTACGGTTCTGTAACGTGCTTCCATCAGGCGTCATTATCGTACTACTGATGAGTTCATAACTGCAACGGAACCAGAGATATGGAATACTCTGTTGCACAGGGGACTATCTCATCCGAGTTTGGTCTCATTAGGACACTAGTTTCAGAATAAGATCACTGATAGATCTGCTGTTATTCTAATCAGTTCCCAATCTGAGTTATGGTCCTTATGATCTTCCAGAGCTTAAAACTATAACTTCTAGCCCTGGGAGGTGGCCAGAAAACCATCCCCTTTTGTGAGGTCACCAGCCCACATGTATAAGGCTATGGTTCCACGGTCCGGAACCATAGCGCTTTGGACGGAGCGGAAATTCCGCTCCGTCTAAGCCCCGCCCCCTTTATGACGCGCGATCTTTCCGGAGGTGTTCAGGACACCTCCGGAACACCTCCGGAAAGAGCGCAGGGCTACATAGCCCTGTGTTAATTATGTTGCGGCGACGCACCGTCGCCGCAATACGCGAGGACATGCTGCGGTCTGAAAAGACGCGCCGCATGTCCGTTTACGCAGGTCTGCCACCTGCGTATTGTTACGCATAGTGGAGACGGGATTTCTTGAAATCCCCTCCACTATGCTGTAACATCTGGACGCTGCGTGTTTGGCGCCAGCGCACAGCGCCAAACACGCAGCGTTTCCTGACCGTGGAAACTCACCTTAGTCTTGCAGCTAGGCCCCCCTGGTCATCCCAGGCTGTGATGACGTGACTAACAGATCTGCAAATGAACTATGACGTGTGGCTCCTCCCCCCAGCCTGTCTTGCCATAATCTGAGTGCTATGTAAGTTTTCATCTTTAACCCTGTTTCATTTTTAACTGCAGTGTACATACTGGTATTGTCTCAGCTTGTTACATCTCTTTATATACTGTATAAACGCTGCCTGCATTTTTAGGAATAAACCTATAAACTTATTAGTTTGTTTCTCCTGCTCTATAAACGAAGTTGCACGTGCCTGAAGTAACTACGCTACTAATTTGGGTTTGCTACGGACCCTCTTAATTAATTCTTGATTAAGAGAATCATAGCTGATGGCAGTATAGAGTGTGTGTGTGCGGGGCTCTTGGGCACTGCGGGTCTTATAAGTGGATTGCCTGGCAGAGGCTAGGAATATTTATAAGTCCCTCACTGCAGCGTGCCCAATAGCCAGCACACATCCAAGCGGCCTGTCTGGCGACTAATTATCCTCGGTGCAGTTCCCTGACTGACCTGAGGCTAAAAGTGGGCGCCAGAGAGTTGCAAGTTCCTAAGTGGAAGTGGGATAAATATAAATCCCTGCAGATTGTTCCTGACACATTGGGTCGGACGGCAGCAGCCGTCGTGTGTTTTTCGTCACATTTGGTGGCAGCAGGGGGATCACAAGCCGTGATACCCTGGGCTACCGTGTGGCTGTCAGCACCCGTTCATCACACCAGGATATTCTGCCTCCTCGAGGGCGGACAAACAGGTACAAGGCAAAGCTAGGAGTGAAGCCTCCAAGATAGAGCAACACAGAGCAAGACCTGGCATCTCAGTAGCAAGATACTGAGTTAACACATTGCGCAGACATGATCCACAGGGTGCAGCTGACCTAAATACTAGAGGGCTAATGGTAATTGGTCAGCCAGGTTCACCCTGACTCCATAAGAACCAGAGAGCTCTGGCGTGGCCCCCCTATGTACACAGCCAGGAGACATGCAGAGAGCAGAAAGAAAGCATGTTGCGCAGAGTCTGGAGATGGCAGCAGAGAGAAATCACATCATGACCTGGAGCAGTGAGCAAGTAGGTGTGTGAAGGATGGGAGGCCATGCAGTGATGCCAGCAGGGTTGTTACAGTATGTATTGATATTTTTGCCAAGAATCATCTTGTCAACTAGTGTGCAAGGAAGTAGTGATTCAAATGGATATTCATACTCTATGTACTATAGGCACATATTTTGACGAGGCTGAAGTTGGTTTCTTATTCGTTCAGTTTCTTATTCGGAGCTGAAGTTAGTTTTTTATTCGTCAGTTTCTTATTCGGCAAATTTTTCTTTTCTGTTTTTTATAGGTTTAACAACAAAAAATAAGCATCAAAATAATAAAAAACAATGCAGCAAGATGCCCTGATGTGAATACACTTAAAATCTGCGCCAAAAATGATAAAACTGGCACAAAAATGGGCATCAAAGTGGGCACCAGAGGGCGTTAATGAAAGGGTTAAATGACTTTGGGCCACTGAAATGACACTGCAGACATATAGAATAGGGCGCCCCACATTAAAAACAAGTCTCTCCAGTTGGCCCAGATGGGTTCTGGGCATCAGAAGTGGCATCAAAGTGGGCACAGTCGATTTTCACAGGTTTGAATAAGTAACTGATGTTTTTAAGGGGTTAAATGATTTTGGGACTCTGATCTCACACTAAAGGTACTGCCACACTAAGCTATCCCGCTAGCGATCTCGTTAGCGTTGCATACTAATGAGATCGCTAGCGGGATTGTTTCTATATCGCTAAATGCTGCCGCATTTAGCGATATAGTTAACGACGCTATCGCCGTTAGCGATCTTCTTAACGACTTTAGCGGTACAAAAGTACCGCTAAATCGCTAAGAAAAGGTGCCACACAGCGATAAGATACTTACCCAGCGGGAGCGCCGACGAGAAAATAGGGTCCGGAGCGATTCCAGCGACGAGCGAGATCACAGCAGGAAGCTCGTCGCTGGAAGCTGCCGCACTGAACAATATCGCTAACGGGATCGCTAAATAGTGACGTTTTTTAGCGATCCCGTTAGCGTTTTTGTTTAGTGTGGCATACCCTTAAGAATACAGAGATAGTGATGCCCCGCATCAAACTCAGGTCCCTCCTGCCTGGCCCAAATGGGTTCTGGGCATCAGAATTGGCATCAAAGTGGGCAAACAGGCAATTTTCACAGATTTGAATAAGTAACAGATGTTGTTCAGGGGTTAAATGACTTTGGGCCACTGATCTCACACTATGAGTACACAGATAGTGATGCCTCGCATCAAACCCAGGTCCCTCCTGCCTGGCCCAAATGGGTTTTGGGCATCAGAATTGGCATCAAAGTGGGCAAACAGCCAATTTTCACAGATTTGAATAAGTAATAGATGTTGTTCAGGGGTTAAATGACTTTGGACCACTGATCTCACACTATGAGTACACAGATAGTGATGCCTCGCATCAAACCCAGGTCCCTCCAGCCTGGCCCAAATGGGTTCTGGGCATCAGAATTGGCATCAAAATGGGCAAACAGACAATTTTCACAGTTTTGAATAAGTAACAGATGTTTTTAAGGGGTTAAATGACTTTGGGCCACTGATCTCACACCACCATTACAAACACAGTAAGGCTGGAGACACACAAGCGATTTAAAATCGGTCCACTTTTGATGCAGGAGAGTCGGATGAGTGTAATGCGAGTGTCAGGCGTTTTTTTTGCGAGTACAATTTGATTTTTCTCACAGATCATCTGATTTACAACAGAATGCTGTGTGATTGTAAGGCCTCTTTCACACATCAGGTTTTCGGCGTCAGGCCAAAAACCGGATCAGTCTCATCCAGTGTATCCGGTTTTTAAGCCGTTTTTTTTGACAGATTACGCAGGATCCGGTTTTTAAAAACGCTCTTTTTGGGGTTCCAAACGTGATTGGCTACTGAAAACCTATATATGCACTGTTCCTACAGCCCATCTGGTTGTATAGGAGCAAGTGCCGGTTGGAGAGAAGAGCAAGTGGCTGCTGAAAATGGACATTGTGATAGGAAACATTCTGAAGAATTTGGTGGATTTCACAGTGGAGGCGAATCGTCTGAAAGCGATTGTTCTGGAGAAGGAAAGATACAGCAGCGACGACGTTTATGGATCCACCCCATCACAGCCCAGAGAATGACGCGTGGGGTGTATTCTACACTATACGTGGAGCTACGAGGAAACCCTCAGAATTTTTTTGCATATCTTCGCATGAAAATGGAGAACTTTGATTTATTGGTGGAGCGTGTTGGAGAAATTAAAGTTATGCATGATTGAAAGTTATGGACGATTGAGTACGTTTGATTATATGCGACATAAATAAGCGATTTACGTGAATAACTCCTGATCTACACATAGAGTTGATAAATTTTTTTTGTCAAATATTATTCAGGACATTGAGATGTTCATTTTGAGCACTAGTGGTCCAGGGTACCTCTTTTCAAATTAAAGTTATGGACGATTGATGAATATCTAATAGCTAAAGTCTAACTGCAGACTAAAGGGTATGCCACACTAAACGAGATCGCTAACGAGATCACTAAAACGTCACTATTTTGCAATCTCGTTACGACCTCGTTGTGTGTGGCATGTAGCAACGATGTGGCCCCTGCTGTGATGTCGCTGATCGTTCACTAGAGTTCTGGACCGTTTTTTGATCGTTGGCGTCCCACTGGTGAGCCTGAATCGCTTTGGCACCTTTTGCGAACGACGAGCGACCTCGTTTGTGACGCATATGACTGTTTTGCGTCACGGAGTGGATCGCAATATCTGTAAGTTCTCTTTTGCGTCACAGAGAGGATCGCAGAAGTTGCAAAGCAGGCTAGCAGGACGCAGAGAGCAGCAGCGATGCTGGAAATTCCTATGAATCAGAAGCGCTCAGTACATGCTAATGACATCCTAACGACTGCCAAAGTCGTTAAAGAGATCGCTGACCGCTGATGTGTCGTTTATGAGATCTCCTGTTTGGCAGCTACTAGCGACCTAAAAGAGATCACACCAACGATTGCGTCGTTATCGTGATCGCTAACGAGATAGCTAAGTGTGGCAGAACCTTAACTTGAAGTTCATGAGGAGGTGGATTGTTCTCATAGTACAGGGCCCCTTTCTTGGCCCCACACAGTGTAATGCCCCCATTATGCCCCTGTAATCAGGGTTCTGTCACCACAACCAGCTGCCTCCTGCACTGTACCATGGCCTGTACCTCAGATTCTTCCCCGTTCCTTTGCTTGGCGCCAAATCTGTTTTGGCTTTGGGGCTATGGCCTTTATAATATCAGGAAGCTGCGTCATCAAGGTCACCTGACCTGGTGCACCATCTAGAATAGAGGGCCCCAACTCCAGTCCTCAGGACCCACCAACAGGTCATGTTTTCAGGATTTCCTTTGTATTACACATGTGAGGTAATTATCACCTGGGCAATACTAAGGAAATCCTGAAAACATGACCTGTTGGTGGGCCTTGAGGACTGGAGGTGGGGAACCCTGATTGATCTAGACTCTTCCTTCCTGACACTCTTCCTCTCCCCAGTGATTCTGCAGGACTCAGTCTGGACAGCAGGTGGCAGTCTTTTTGTAGAAATGCCGCACAGCCCTGAGGATTCTTTCTTCTTATGACACACCATTTTACACCCCTCACACAGTATAATGTTTCCATAGTACTGGCATCTCTCACACAAAAGATATTTCCACAATACCACCATCCCCCACACACAGTATAATGTTCCCACAGTACCACCATCCCCCCACACACAGTATAATGTTCCCACAGTACCACCATCCCCACACAGTATAATGTTCCCACAGTACCACCATCCCCCCCACACACAGTATAATGTTCTCACAGTACTGCTATTCCCTCCACACAGTATAATGTTCCGACAGTTCCATTATTCGACCACACACAGTATAATGTTCCCACAGTACCACCATCCCCCCACACACAGTATAATGTTCCCACAGTACTGCTATTCCCTCCACACAGTATAATGTTCCCACAGTTCCATTATTCGACCACACACAGTATTTTTTTTGCACAATAGTTGCGTCCCATACACACAGGATAGTGTTCCCACAGTACTGCCATCCCCCCACTTTCTAATGTTCCCACAGTACTGCCCTCTACATGCACATTATGATACCATTCACCTCCGACCACCAACAGCTAATTAATAAATTCTCACTTAGCCTCATTCTTGGTGCAGATACTAATGAGCCCAGGATCTATGAGATATTCACCATACGATAATTGGATAGGCAGGAGTGTAGCTTCCATAACGGTAGCCCACTCGGTCACTATTATACCTATGAATTGAGAGGGTTCATTGGGGTTTGGTATTGGTCACCTCTCCTTCCCATCATCATAATTTCAGAGATATCCACACTCCCATGACAGTGATACCATTGAATAGAATAGAGAATCAGGAAGTTGAAAGCCCCTGATCCACCATTCAGCCTTAGGGCTCATGTCCACTTGCAATGAAATCAGATAAAAATTCGGATTGAATTCGGACCAATATTAATCTATGATTATGTGTTCATCTGCGCTTTTGCTCAGATCAGATCACGAATGGACTGGAAAAAAATCGCAGCATGCTGCGATTGTAATTAGAAATCGGATCACATCCCACAATAGAAGTCAATGGGTGCAAGAAAAAAATTAGCACTCGCACCATGCGAGTGCTGTGCAATGTTTATTCACCGGTATCCTTTGAAAAGCCGGCAATTCATATGCGGCTACTGTAAAATCACACTGACAGGTTATGATAGTGAAGATATAAGAGATATATATATATATATACACATAGAATACATATATACTGTATATACATGTCAGTGACACACACACATATATGTATTTATATTAAATAGAAGAAAAGAATAGAATATATGGTTTACATGCAGTAAATATATACAGAATAGGTAGATATATAGATGTGTATGACAAATACAATTAGTATAGTGTTTGTGGAAATTACTGCCATGTTTTGAATTAATAGAATATTATTTTGGGGAAAAAAATGGCGTGGGCTACAGCGCAATTTTCCAAACCAGAGAAGGAAAGCCAGCGACTGGGGGCCGATGTTTATAGCCTGGGAGGGGGTAATACTCATTGATCTTCCCAGGCTGTTAATATCAGCTCACAGCTGTATATATAGCCTTTACCACCCAAAAAAATTACGTGGGGCCCCCCTATAATTAATAGCCAGAAAATGTTATGCAGACAGCTGCGGGCTGATATTCATAGCCTAGGAAGTGGCCATGGATATTGGCCGCTCCCTGGCTACAAACACCAGCTCACAGCCCGCCCCAGAAATGGCTCATCTCTAAGATGCGCCAATTCCGGCACTTACCCTCTCTCTTCCCACTTGCCCTGTAGCAGTGGCAAGTGGGGTAATAGTTTTGGGTTGATGTCACTTTTGTATTGTAAGGTAACATCAAGCCCACAGCTTAGTAATGGAGAGGTGTCAATAAGAAATAATAAGACACCTCTCCATTACTAATCCTATAGTTGTTACAGGTTAAATAAAGACACAGCCAGAATAAAGTATTTTAATGAAATGAAACACAACAAAGTTTCTCATCTTTATTGTACACCTAATCCATGCAACACCCTCGCTCTCCTGTAATAAAAAAACCCCAAGCCAACAATATACCATACCTGTCCATTGTGTCCCACGCAGTAATCAATATCTGGGGCATATACAGTTTTCAACCTAGATGGTGCCAAGATGCGACCGTCATGGCTGAAAACTACTGGTGAAAGAGGAGATGCTGCCTGCGCAGCCTCCGTGACTAGCGATGACGTCACTGAGTCTGCCCTCCCTACCAGCCTGAACTGCGCTGAACTTTGGAGCATGGGAAAATGAACTGGCATTTTCCCACGCTCCAGAGTTCAGCGCAGTTCAGACTGTGAGGGAGCGCAGCATCAGTGACGTCACCGCTAGTCACTGAGACTGCACTAGCAGCATCTCATTCACCAGTAGTTTTCAGCCATGACGGTCGCATCTTAGCGCCATCTAGGTTGAAAACTCTATATGCCCCAGGTATGGATTATTGTATGGAACACAACGACGGACAAGTATGGTATATTGTTGTTTTTTTTGATACAGGAGAACTAGGACATCGCATGGATTAGGTGTACAATAAAGATGAGAAACTGTGTTGTGTTTGATTTAATTAAAATACTTTATTCTGGCTGTGTCTTTATTTAACCTGCATCAACTATAGGATTAGTAATGGAGAGGTGTCTTATTGACACCTCTCCATTACTAAACCGTGGGCTTGATGTCACCTTACAATACAAAGGTGACATCAACCCCACAACTATTACCCCACTTGCCACTGCTACAGGGCAAGAGGGAAGAGAGAGGCTAAGTGCTGGAATTGGCGCATCTTAGAGATGCACCATTTCTGGGGTGGCTGTGAGCTAGTGTTTGTAGTAAAGGGATGGCCAATATCCATGGCCCCTTCCTATGCTATGAATATCAGCCCACAGCTTACTGCATAGCCTTTTCTGGCTATAAATTATAGGGGGACCCCACATCATTTTTGGGGGGCCCCCATATTTTAATAGCCTGTAAAGGCTAAATATACAGATGTGGTTTGGTTTGGAAAATTGCGCGGGAGCCCACACCATTTTTTCCCCAAAATAATATTTTATTAATTCAAAACATGGCCAGTAATTTCTACAAACACTATACTAATTGTATGTCACACACATCTATGTATCTACCTATTCCGCATGTATTTACTGTATGTAAACCATCTATTCTATCCTTTTCTATCAAATATATACAGTACAGACCAAAAGTTTGGACACACCTTCTCATTCAAAGATTTTTCTGTATTTTCATGACTATGAAAATTGTAGAATCACACTGAAGGCATCAAAACTATGAATTAACATATGTGGAATTATACATTACACTTTACAAAAAAGTGGGAAACAACTGAAAATATGTCTTATATTCTAGGTTCTTCAAAGTAGCCACCTTTGCTTTGATTACTGCTTTGCACGCAGAAAAGGTGAACGGCTGGACTCTACATGCCTGTGTCCACCGTGAAGCATGAGGAGGTGGTGTGATGGTGCTTTTCTGGTGACACTGTTGGGGATTTATTCAAAATTGAAGCAGTGAGCGGTCCAGCTCACCCCAAACCATCTCGATTAGGTTCAGGGCTGGTGACTGTGGAGGTCAGGTCATCTGGCGTAGACACCCCATCACTCTCCTTCTTGGTCAGATAGCCCTTACACAGCCTGGAGGTGTGTTTGGGGTCATTGTCCTGTTGAAAAATAAATGATGGTCCAACTAAACGCAAACCGGATGGAATAGCATGCTGCTACAAGATGCTGTGGTAGCCATGCTGGTTCAGTATGCCTTCAATTTTGAATAAATCCCCAACAGTGTCACCAGCAAAGCACCCCCACATCATCACACCGCCTCCTCCATGCTTCAAGGTGGGAACTAGGCATGTAAAGTCCATCCGTTCACCTTTTCTGCATGCAAAGCAGTAATCAAAGCAAAAGGTGGCTACTTTGAAGAACCTAGAATATAAGACATATTTTCAGTTGTTTCACACTTTTTTTGTAGAGTGTAATGTATAATTCCACATGTGTTAATTCATAGTTTTGATGCCTTCAGTGTGATTCTACAATTTTCATAGTCGTGAAAATACAGAAAAATCGTTGAATGAGAATGTGTGTCCAAACTTTTGGTCTGTACTGTATATATATATATATATATATATATATATATATATATATATATATATATATATATATTATATCTATATCTATATATCTCAAAAAAATAAAGGGAACACTTAAATAACACATCCTAGATCTGAATGAATGAAATATTCTCATTGAATACTTTGTTCTGTACAAAGTTGAATGTGCTGACAACAAAATCACACAAAAATCATCAATGGAAATCATATTTATTAACCAATTGAGGCCTGGATTTGAAGTCACCCACAAAATTAAAGTGGAATGTAATGTCCTTAAAACAAGTCAAAATGATGCTCCGTGGTGTGTGTGGCCTCCCTGTGCCTGTATGACCTCCCTACAATCAATACCTGGGCATGCTCCTGATGAGGCGGCGGATGGTCTCCTGAGGGATCTCCTCCCAGACCTGGACTAAAGCATCCGCCAACTCCTGGACAGTCTGTGGTGCAACGTTGGTGGATGGAGCCAGACATGATGACCCAGATATGCTCAATCGGATTAAGGTCTGGGGAATGGGCGGGCCAGTCCATAGCTTCAATGCCTTCATCTTGCAGAAACTGCTGACTCACTCCAGCCACATGAGGACTGGCATTGTCCTGCATTTGGAGGAACCCAGGGCCAACCGCACCAGCATATGGTCTCACATGGGGTCTGAGTATCTCATCTCGGTACCTAATGGCAGTCAGGCTACCTCTGGGGAGCACAAGGAGGACTGTGCGGCCCTCCAAAGAAATACCACCCCACACCATGATCCACTGCCAAATCGGTCATGCTGAAGGATGTTGCAGGCAGCAGATCTCTCTCCACGGCTTCTCCAGACTCTGTCACGTCTGTCACATGTGCTCAGTGTGAATCTGCTTTCATCTGTGAAGAGCTCAGGGCGCAGTGGTGAATTTGCGAATCCTGGTGTTCTGTGGCAAATGCCAAACGTCCTGCACGGTGTTGGGCTGTGAGCACAACCCCCATCTGTGGACGTTGGGCACTCAGACCATCCTCATGGAGTCGGTTTCTAACCGTTTGTGCAGACACGTGCACATTTGTGGCCTGCTGGAGTTCCATTTTTCAGGGCTCTGTCAGTGCTCCTCCTGTTCCTCCTTGCATAAAGGCGGAGGTAGCGGTCCTGATGTTGGGTTGTTGCCCTCCTATGG
Source organism: Oophaga sylvatica (assembly GCA_033576555.1). Lineage (NCBI taxonomy): Eukaryota > Metazoa > Chordata > Amphibia > Anura > Dendrobatidae > Oophaga > Oophaga sylvatica. The sequence goes on along the minus strand of JARQOD010000063.1, from coordinate 83,316 downwards.
CCCCCTCCACATCTCCTGGTGTACTGGCCTGTCTCCTGGTATCGCCTCTAGACAATACGCTGACAGAGACAGCAAACCTTGCCACATCTCGCATTGATGTGCCATCCTGGATGAGCTGCACTCCCTAAGTCACTTGTGTGTGTTGTAGAGTCTGTCTCATGCTACCACGAGTGTGAAAGCACAACCAACATTCAAAAGTGACCAAAACATCAGCCAGAAAGCATTGGTACTGAGATGTGGTCTGTGGTCCTCACCTGCAGTACCACTCCTTTATTGAGTGTGTCTTGATAATTGCCAATAATTTCTATCTGTTGTCTATTCCATTTGCACAACAGCATGTGAAATTGATTGTCAATCAGTGTTGCTTCCTAAGTGGATAGTTTGATTTCACAGAAGTTTGATTTACTTGGAGTTATATTCTGTTGTTTAAGTGTTCCCTTTATTTTTTGAGCAGTGTATGTGTATGTATGTATGTGTGTATATATATATATATATATATATATATATATATATATATTATATATATATACTGTATTAAATATATATACTGTATTAAATATATATACTGTATTAAATATATATACTGTATTAAATATATATACTGTATTAAATATATATATATATATATATATAAAACATACAGTTTATATATATTTTTACATTTTTTTGAAGAATATTTTGAATTTAAAATGATGTGTAAATGACAGAGAACTGCTGTATGTAAAAGCTCATGTTAAAATCGCACTGCATTGAGATGTAAATTGGATGCTAGGTGTGAAAAATCGGATTGTACTTGCATAAAAAAACGCATGACACTTGCATTACACTCGTCTGACTCTCCTGCATCAAAATCGGACCAATTTTAAAATCGCTAGTGTGTCTCCGGCCTTAGCATGTCAGTCTGACACTCCATACACTGTTGGCACAATGACGTTATTACATCACAACTGTAGTATGGAGCCTCAGTACTCACATTGCACAGACTGGAGCAGTTCACCTCAGGAACGGGGTTGGGTGAGTAATGTTTGTTTTTTTTAAATATCAGGAATTGTGGGGGCCTAGTATTAACCCCTTAACGACCGCCGATACGCCTTTTAACGGCGGTCATTAAGGGTAAGTGAATAGCGCCCCCCAGAGGCGCATTTTCTCCGGGGTCTCGGCTACCGGGGGTAGCCGAGACCCCAGAGAACATGAATCGGGTCGGTTTTTACCGACACCGATGTTGCGATCGCCGTTATTAACCCTATAACGGCGACCGCAACAAAAAAAAAAGTTGTGCCATTTAATTTCTCTGTCCTCTGATGTCATCGGACATCAGAGGACAGAGAAAAAGGGTCCCCGGGACCCCCATGTGGCCCCCGATGTCCTGTATGTGGCCCCAGGGCCTCCGGTGTCCCCTGGGGCCGGCGCAATGAAGAAAATGGCGGGCGCATGCTCAGTGCGCCCGCCGCTATGTGCCGCTGTGTCCTGGGGGGGATGGGCAAATATTCTCTGGGGTCTCGGCTACCGGGAGTAGCCGAGACCCCAGAGAACATGATCCGGGTCGGTATTCACCGATCCCGGTGTTGCGATCGCATCTATGCAAGCATAGATGCGATCGCAAAAAAAAAAATTATTTCTCTCCCCTCTGATGTGATCGCACATCAGAGGGGAGAAAATGAGGGTCCCCGATCGCCCCCCCGTATACTTACCGGTGTCCTCCGTCCTCCCGCAGGCCCCAGGATCCCGGCGTCTTCTTCCTGCAAAAAAAAATGGCGGGCGCATGCGCAGTGCGCCCGCCGAACTGCTTGGCGGCAGATTCAAAAATGATTTCATTCATTCTCCAGAAAGTGCATTTTGATCACTGTGATAAACTATCACAGTGATCAAAATAAAAAAAACAGTACATAACCCCCCCATTTATCACCCCCTTAGTTAGGGACATATAATAAAATATAGAAATTATATTTATTTTCATTTTTCTGTTAGGGTTAGGGTTATAATTAGGGTTAGGGTTAGCATTAGGGTTAGGGTTAGCATTAGGGTTAGGGTTAGCATTAGGGTTAGGGTTATAATTAGCGTTAGGGTTAAGCTGGGTTCATACTGCGTTATGGCAGTCCGTTAGACGGACTGCGCTACACCGCGGTATAACGCGGTGTAACGCAGTCCGTTAACGCTGCCATTCACCCCCATTTGAGGGCGCATCGCGACGCATGCCGTAAAGCGGGATGCGTTTGCGACGTGCCATCATTCAGTGATGGAGCCTCGGACGCGGGCTGCAGCGTCTGGGCTCCGTCACCGCTAGCGCAGATGAATCATCTGCTGATTCCTCTGCGCTAGCGGGTATAGCATAACGCGATCGTGTTATGCTATACCGTTACCAGCCCGTCAACGCTATGTGTTGAACGGGCTGGTAAAATGCAAAATGAACCTAGCCTTAGGGTTAGGGTTATAATTAGGGTTATAATTAGGGTTAAGGTTACAATTAGGGTTAGGGTTAAAATTAGGGTTAGGGTTACAATTAGAGTTAGGGTTACAATTAAGGTTAGGGTTACAATTAGGGTTGGGATTTAGGTTAGGTTTAGGGTTGGGATTAGGGTTAGGGGTGTGTTGGGGTTAGGGTTGGAGCTAGAATTGAGGGATTTCCACTATTTAGGCACATCAGGGGGTCTCCAAACACGACGTGGCGTTCAAAAAGTCAAATGGTGCTCCCTCCCTTCCGAGCCCTGCCGTGCGCCCAAACAATGGTTTACCCCAACATATGGGGTATCAGCGTACTCAGGACAAATTGCACACCAATTTTAGGATTCTAATTTCTCCTGTTACCCTTGGGAAAATAAAAAATAGCTGGCTAAAAAAATCATTTTTGAGAAAAAAAATGATTTTTTATTTTCACAGCTCTGCGTTTATAAATTTCTGTGAAACACTTAGGGGTTCAAAGTGCTCACCACACATCTAGATAAGTTCCTTAAGGTGTCTAGTTTCCAAAATGGGGTCACTTGTGGGGGGTTTCCACTGTTTAGATACATCAGGGGGTCTCCAAACACGACGTGGCTTTCAAAAAGTCAAATGTCGCTCCCTCCCTTCCGAGCCCTGCCGTGCGCCCAAACAGTGGTTTACCCCAACATATGGGGTATCAGCGTACTCAGGACAAATTGCACACCAATTTTAGGATTCTAATTTCTCCTGTTACCCTTGGGAAAATAAAAATAGCTGGCTAAAAAAAACATTTTTGAGAAAAAAAATGATTTTTCATTTTCACGGCTCTGCGTTTATAAATTTCTGTGAAGCACTTGGGGGTTCAAAGTGCTCACCACACATCTAGATAAGCTCCTTGGGGGGTCTAGTTTCCAAAATGGTGTCACTTGCAGGGGGTTTCTACTGTTAAGGTACATCATGGGCTCTGCAAACACAACATGACGCCCGCAGAACATTCCATCAAAGTCTGCATTACAAAATGGCGCTCCTTCCCTTCCAAGCACTCCCATGCGCCCAAACAGTGGTTTCACCCCACATATGGGGTATCAGCGTACTCAGGAAAAATTGCACAACAACTTTTTGGGTCCAATTTCTCCTGTTACCCTTGGGAAAATAAAAAAAAATAGCGGGCTAAAGAATCATTTTTGAGGAAAAAAATGATTTTTTATTTTCACGGCTCTACGTTTATTAATTTCTGTGAAGCACTTGGGGGTTCAAAGTGCTCACCACACATCTAGATAAGTTCCTTAAGGGGTCTAGTTTCCAAAATGGTGTGATTTGTGGGGGGTTTCGACTGTTTAGGCGTATCAGGGGCTCTCCAAACGCGACATGGCGTCCAATTTCAATTCCAGCCAATTTTGGTTTGAAACAGTCAAACGGCGCTCCTTCACTTCCAAGCCCTGCCGTGCGCCCAAACAGTGGTTTACCCCACATATGGGGTATCGGCGTACTCAGGAGAAATTGCACAACAACTTTTGGGGTCTTGTTACCCTTGGGAAAATAAAAATTGGGGTGAACAGATCGTTTTTGTGGAAAAAATATGATTTTTTATTTTCACGGTTCTATGTTATAAACTTCTGTGAAGCACTTGGAGGTTCAAAGTGCTCACCACACATCTAGATAAGTTCCTTAGGGGGTCTAATTTCCAAAATGGGGTCACTTGTGGGGGGTTTCCACTGTTTAGACACATCAGGACCTCTACAAACACGACATGACGTCCAGACAATTCTGCGCTGAAAAAGTCAAACGGCGCTCCTTCCCTTCCAAGCTCTGCCTTGCACCCAAACAGTGGTTTACCCCCACATATGGGGTATCAGAATGCTCAGGACAAATTGCACAAAAACTTTTGGGGTCTTGTTACCCTTGGGAAAATAAAAATTGGGGTTAAAAGATTGTTTTTGTGGAAAAAATATGATTTTTTATTTTCACTGTTCTATGTTATAAACTTCTGTGAAGCACTTGGAGGTTCAAAGTGCTCACCACACATCTAGATAAGTTCCTTAGGGGGTCTAGTTTCCAAAATGGGGTCACTTGTGATGGGTTTCCACTGTTTAGACACATCAGGGCCTCTACAAACGCGACATGGCGTCCAGCCAATTCTGCGTTGAAAAAGTCAAATGTCGCTCCTTCCCTTGCAACCTCTGCCGTGCGCCCAAAAAGTGGTTTACCCCCACATATGGGGTATCGGCTTAATCAGGAGAAATTGCACAACAAATTTTGTGGTTCATTTTTCTTTTAACAGTTGTGAAAATTAAAAAAATAGGTTCCGAAGTAAAGTTTTTGCAAAAAAAGTTAAATGTTAATTTTTTCCTTCCACATTGCTTCAGTTCCTCTGAAGCACGTAAAGGGTTAATAAACTTCTTGAATGTGGTTTTGAGCACCTTGAGGGGTGCAGTTTTTAGAATGGTGTCACTTTTGGCTATTTTCTATCATATAGACCCTCAAAGTGACTTCAAATGTGAGGTGGTCCCTAAAATAAAAATGGTGTTGTAAAAATGAGAAATCGCTGGTCAACTTTTAACCCTTATAACTTCGTAACAAAAAAAAATGTTGGTCCCAAAATTGTGCTGATGTAAAGTAGACATGTGGGAAATGTTATTTATTAAGAAATTTGTGTGCCATATCTCTCTGATTTAAGGGCATAAAAATTTAAAGTTTGAAAATTGTTAAATTTTCAAAATTTTCGCCATATTTCCGTTTTTTTCATAAATAAACACAAGTCATATCAAAGAAATTTTACCACTAACGTGAAGTACAATATGTCACGAAAAAACAATCTCAGAATCAGTTGGATTCGTTAAAGCGTTCCAGAGTTATAACCTCATAAAGTGACAGTGGTCAGAATTGTAAAAATTGGCCCGGTCATTAAGCTGCAAAATGGCTCTGTCACTAAGGGGTTAAGAGAAGAGCTTGGGCTCTCATACTGAGTGTATGGCTGGTAGGGGCTATTATATTGAGTAAGGGGTTGTGGTGGACTGTAAATGCCTCCATACTGAGTCGGCTGCCTGTTTTTGTGTAGCAGGTTGGCCGTAATACTGTGTGAGGTGCTGTGGGGGCCGTCATACTGTGTGGGAGACCTCATTCTCAGCTACATGGGCACACAGGAGAACAATTTCCTTGTGATGAGTCTGAAAGTGGGAAATACAGACCTTTGGACTATCTGATTGCAGTCCTGAATTGATATGGTGTTGTGTGCCAGGAGGGAGACAGCAGATAGTACATTCTGAAGGAAAGCAAAGAATAATAGCGGTGACAAAGGGTAAGATGAAGTTCTTAGCTCAGGTTTGCTGGACTATTGTGGCTTATAACAAAGTTATGTACTGTACCGCCACATGTAACCGGAAAGTTCCTGACTGTATAATGCAGAAGAAGACAATCCAATCCCGGAACAACTAAATCAAAGTATCTAAGAACCATAGAGTATTTTATGCCATATAAAGACTATTTTATTAAGGTTAATAAACAGACATTAAAAATATAGAAAACAGAGTATCACTGCAAAAAGCAGGAAAAAATTATTAAAGGATCCCCAAATTTTGAGTACAGCTCTCAAAATTATACAATTATATGCACAAGAACACGGTATTATAAATATATGCCCTTATATGACTAAATTAAATAGCGTCAATCTGGACTAATTCTAATCAAGCTATCTGACATGTGTTAGTCAGGGATTATGAGACTAAATCATAGCACCTGACATTACAACCTATTTATGTGCTTACAGAGTAGTGTCCCTGTGCATTAGGAATGCTTGTCAATGCTGAATAAAGTGCGAAAAGTAGAGTATGATAAAGTGCATGAGGTAAGCTGACACTTACTGAAAGCAAACTGAATGGGCCCTGTCCTGCTACTTGCACTCAGCTCATTTGGTAGACGGCTATCTCTCCCGACTCCCCCATACACACACATATTCCAGCTTTCCTGTATGAGAGAGTCGCCTCCAGACTGAGGATTATCTACAGGAAGAACAAACGGATTATCCTGTGAAATTCAGGATGCCAGATCCTTCTCTGTTCTAACATCATCTGTCAGGAGGCCCCCAAATACATTATATAGTCACCCAAACCCCCCGAAATCAGTGCTTTCATGTAACTTTAGTCTAATGTGTATGGGGCGATAAAAGGTAACTTATTGTACGCTGCCTCTGGCCCGGCCTGATAGACCTTCATACATTGCAGCCCAGACACCATTATTAGGCATGTAAGTATCGTAGTAACTAGGCCGCCCCATACTATCGAGTACTTGGGGGAGGAGGGCATTGAGCCGGACTCTGTCACACCTTAAGTGCCCATCTCACATAGCGAGATCGCTACCGAGATCGCTGCTAAACAGCGATCTCAGCAGCGATCTCGCTATTTCTGACACGTACCAGCGATCAGGCCCCTGCTGTGAATCGCTGGTCGTGTCAGAAATGTCAGGACATTTTTTTGATTGCTGGTTTCCCGCTGACAGGCACGCATCGCTGCGTGTGACAGGCGGGAGACCAGCGATCCGCTGGTAACCAAGGTACACAGCGGGTTTCCAGGCACCGCGCAGCGCCTGGAAACCCGACGTGTACCTTGGTTACCAGCTCCCTGCATCAGGGCGCTGGTATCCAAGGTACACTGCGGGTAACTAAGCGACGTTACCCGCAGTGTCCTTGTACTGATCGCTGCCTGAGCTGCCTGTTTGGCAGCTCAGCAGCGATAATGTAGCGATACACCAGCGATCCTGATCGTTGTCGGGATCGCTGGTGTATCGCTATGTGAGACCCAGGCTTTAGATGTCATATTTGCTTTTCACAGCAGCAAGTGGTTAAACTGCCAGGGTTTTTGTTGCAGCCGCTCCTGTGCCGTCCCTACAGTGTACATCTATCTACTGGGGTTCAAATTAGTTAATTGAATAAAATAACAAAATGTGTCTTCTGCTTTTTTATATTTTTTTCTTTTTATAGGAATTGTTGGAGCCAATTTTCTTCTAAAATATTTTAATATCTTTTTTTTTTTTCTGGTGATTTCCTTTTAATATAGGAAAGCCTAAGGCCAGAAATAAATCCCATAAATCACTGTAAATAGAGACTTTGGTATCAGATAATTTCTATCCGATGTGTTTGTGCAAAGAAAAAGCTTTTATAAAAGCCTCAAACTTCTGTGTGTGAATCAGACCTGAGATCTAACATGATAGAAGATTACAGTGCGGGGAAGACGGGAAACATTGATATAGACGCCGGTGGTGATGGAGTCAGTGACGGAGTCCATGGGCGTACCCAGGATCAAAACTAGGGGGGAGCACGCCATGGTCGTTCAGGTTGTAAAATTTTAGAACGAAAAAGATGAATGAAACTGCTCCATACCTGTATATATATCATCACCGGCCCACTAAGTCCAGCACCTGTATATACAGCGTCACCAGCCCGAGCCCAGCACCACCTGTATATATCATCACCAGCCCACTGAGCCCAGCACCACCTGTATATATCATCACCAGGTCCAGCCCACTGAGCCCAGCACCACCTGTATATATCATCACCAGCCCACTGAGCCCAGCACCACCTGTATATATCATCACCAGCCCACTGAGCCCAGCACCACCTGTATATATCATCACCAGGTCCAGCCCACTGAGCCCAGCACCACCTGTATATCCATCAGCCCAGCCAGAGGCCCCTGTATACATCAGCCAGCCCCTGTATACATCAGCCACAGCCAGCCCAAGTATACACATCAGCCTAGCCAGCCCCAGCCCCTGTATACATCAGCCAGGCCCTGTATACATCAGCCAGCCCAAGGCCCAAGATCAGCACCTGTCCTGACTCCTGACACTCTACGCTCCTCCCGATGCCTGAGTTGAGAGAAAGTCACTGACCTGATACGTTCAGGCTCAACCGGCGCGCTGTAGCCAGGGGCGGGAGACGGGGAGAGCAGAGCGCTCTCTCTGCCCGCAAAGAACGTCCTGACGTTCAACGTCAGGCATTCTCATTAACCCCCTATGCAGAGGCGTAGCTAGGGTTTTGGTTTGGGGGGAGGGTGAAACTTCTGAGTGGGCCCCCAACCAGAGAACCTCAGTAAATGACCGCGCTATTGCCAAAAATTATATATAAACAGACCATTATTGATATCACCGCCATATAGTCAGTGGTAAATAATACCAGTCCTACAGAACATATAATAGATTACAGCAGAGTTACAGATAATGACTTACCGCTGATGTTCTTTCTGATGGAATCGTTCACTTTTCATGTCTTTTCCATCTGGCCCAGACCGACATAATGACTCCTCCAACCAGGACTCGACTACAGAGAAAACAGCAGACACGTTTCACTTCTCATTTTCAGCACTGTCACGGTCACCTATTGGACTATTCTCAACCTGCACAAACTCCTCATTCTGCTGATACCCCAATACTGAGCCGCTGCTGCCATATGTGTCCCTATTACTGCTCCTGATACCCCAATGCTGAGCCGCTGCTGCCATATGTGTCCTTATTACTGTTCCTGATACCCCAATGCTGAGCCGCTGCTGTCGTATGTGTCCCTATTACTGCACCTGATACCCCAATACTGAGCCGCTGCTGCCGTATGTGTCCCTATTACTGCTCCTGATACCCCAATACTGAGCCACTGCTGCCGTATGTGACCCTATTACTGCTCCTGATACCCCAATACTGAGCCGCTGCTGCCGTATGTGCTCCTATTACTGCACCTGATACCCCAATACTGAGCCGCTGCTGCCGTATGTGTCCCTATTACTGCACCTGATACCCCAATACTGAGCCGCTGCTGCCATGTGTCCCTATTACTGCACCTGATACCCCAATACTGAGCCGCTGCTGCCATGTGTCCCTATTTCTGCACCTGATACCCCAATACTGAGCCGCTGCTGCCGTATGTGTCCCTATTACTGCACCTGATACCCCAATACTGAGCCGCTGCTGCCATGTGTCCCTATTTCTGCACCTGATACCCCAATACTGAGCCGCTGCTGCCGTATGTGCCCCTATTACTGCACCTATTGTGTGGTTCTCTGAGCCCTCTAAATTCTAAAGCAACCCTCTACAATATAGTAATGCCGGGTGCAAGTGCCCTAGAAAACAGAGCCCAGATTTTGTCCCCTAGAACGTAATATTGCCCTGTGTGCCCCTTTGACAGTCACAGTAACCCAAGTTCCCCTATAACAATAAGTGCCCATTTTACATTTAATAATGTCCCAAGTCTCCCCCCTGTACAGCTCCCCTATACACCATATATTGCCCCTCACTGGATATATACTGACCCCTTAATATCCCCAAACTATTTAATGGCTCTAACACTGTATGATGGCCCCTAGATAGCATCCATATAGCATAATACACCAGATAGTCCTCAATATAGCATAATGCACTCCCCATAGACAGCCTCTGTAGTATAATGCAATCCGATAGACAGCCTCTGTATTATAATGCAGCCTCTATATTATAATGCACCCCCATAGACAGCCTCTGTATTGTAATGCACCGCCATAGGCACCCTGTATATTATAATGCAGCCTCTATATTATAATGCAGCCTCCCATAGGCAGCCTCTATATTATAATGCAGCCTCTATATTATAATGCAGCCCCCATAAGCAGCCTTTGTATTATAATGAACCCCCATAGGCAGCCTTTGTATTATAATGCACCCCATAGGCAGCCTTTGTATTATAATGCACCCCATAGGCAGCCTTTGTATTATAATGAACCCCCATAGGCAGCCTCTGTATTATAATGGACCCCCATAGGCAGCCTCTGTATTATAATGGACCCCCATAGGCAGCCTTTGTATTATAATGCAGCCCCATAGGCAGCCTCTGTGGCCTAAAATATAGGTTTTATTAGTAGATGTAAAGAAGAAAACTAAATACTGTAAAATAATAAATCTCCTCATATGTTTCCCTTATTATCTCCAGTAATTGTATTATTACACAGGATTTTATGATGTTACATCGGCTCATCTTCTTCTCATTCAGGTCTCTACAATATCGGATCCTCTCAGTGAAGATCTTCTACATAAGAGAATTTTCCTGATTTACCCATCAAAGATGAATATGGACAGAGGCAAGATGGCGGAGAGGATATTACACCTCACCCTAGAGATCCTCTTCCGGCTTACTGGAGAGGTGAGAGATTCTGATGGCGTCACATTACATCATTCTTATCTATGGGAATAACAGATGGACAGAACTGGAGAGGTGAGGACTCTGGAAATGTCTGTAGTGAGATTTATTAATGTGTCTCTCCATAACCAGGATTACACAGTAGTGAAGAAGACCTCTAGTGAGCGCTGTCAGGACCCTGTGTCTGAGGGATGGGGAAGACCCCTGAGCCCAATCACCGGGCCTCCACCTCACCCCCTGATACATGAGGACACTAATGACCAGAAGATCCTAGAACTCATCTACAAGATGATTGAGCTGCTGACTGGAGAGGTGACACTGCTGGGAATGCTGGGACATTATACAGTAACGCTATGAAGGGATCGGGGGATGACGGTATCATTGTATGTGTCAGGTTCCTATAAGGTGTCAGGATGTCGCTGTCTATTTCTCCATGGAGGAGTGGGAGTATTTAGAAGGACACAGAGATCTGTACAAGGACATCATGATGGAGGTTCCCCAGCCCCTCACATCACCAGGTAATAGACAGGACTAAATACACACGGCCTATAATTATCTGTATGTAAAGAATGAATTCAGTCCCTGTATGTGTTTCCTCCAGATCTATCCAGTAAGAGGACAACACCAGAGAGATGTCCCCGTCCTCTTCTTCCACAGGACTATAAACAAGAAGATCCCAATGTTCCTCAGGATCATCAGGTAGATGGAGAGAAGGTGTCATGGGATCTCCCCTATGATGTGTAGACGGCTGTGAAGGTCTTGTGCTCAGTCTTGTTTTATCCACCAGTATTATATGTTTTATACTTGTGTAATGAGAACGGTGGAGATGGCAGGATTAGAGCTGATCATAGATGTGACTTCTCCATCTGTCTGTGACTTTTACATTATTTGTTTCAGGGTGAAGATCTGACCCATATTAATACTACAGAGACATATGTGAGGGGTGATGAGCGGTGTAAAGACGAGATTCCTACATATGACTACCCAGGTGAGTAATGACCACTAAATGCAGAGAAGTCACAGATTCTTGTCAGTCACCGGCTGTGGTTACTTTATCGGTGGTCTAGTCCAGCCGTATTACAATGATCACCATTTTGCTTCTAGACCACAACATTCTCCTCCACCCAAAACTGTTCAAATGACTTTACTATAGAACTTACAACCTGGAGGATCCACCTACCCCCTGCGATTAGAAGATGCTGACCGTTACCTGCCCAGATCTGTAATCTACAAAGCCAAATAACAGCGTACATAGAATGTGCTGACAAGTTAGAAAATCATTTGAAGAAAAGTATTATGATGGGTCTGTAAGGCCTCATACTCACTGGGCTGGAAAAAAATCGGTCCGTTTTCGACAGGAAAAAAACGGTACAATTGTTGTAAAAAGACATGCGATTTTTTATGCGATTTTAAATCGCACCATGCGTTTTCTGTCTGTTTTCCATCAGTTTTCCATCTGTATGCAATGTGATTTTAACATGAAGTTTTACATAGAGCAGTTATCTCTATGTAAAAAGTCATGTAAAAATCACATTGTAACAAAAAAAAATACACAAAAAGCAAATAATTATATATATATATATATATATATATATATATATATATATATATATATATCTATCTATCTATCATACACTTCTACATAGTATAATAGCCGCTAATTCATCCCTGGCATTACTGTAAAATCACACTGACAGCTTTAATAAAGAATAGAAACAATACATATACACACATAGAATATATATATATATATATATATATATATATATATATATATATGTAATTGTGACATGTATGTATACACATATTTATAGTTCCTAGACTTCTACATACTGTAATAGCCGGTAATTCAATTGCCGGCTTTTGTGAAATCACAGAAGCCGACATGAAATGATACATTGTTTCCACACATTTAACCATGTCATTTCCTGTATTTTGATATATGGTTTGAACTTACAATTACATGAGTGTATTTGTACAAAATTTCAGACATGTAGGGGTTAATTAAAGGTGTAAATTCGTTGGAAAAAAAATGCGTGGGCTCCGCTATATTTTCTCCACCAGACAGACAAAGCAAGCGAGTGGGGGCAGATAATAATAGCCTAGGGAGGGTACATTTTTTTTGTGCCCCCACTGGCTACTAACATCTGTCCCCAGACACCCCAGAAAGGGCAAATCTATAATTAGATTCGCCCTTTCTGGCACTTTGCCCGTCTATTCCCATTGCCCAGTAGTGGTGGCGAATGGGTTAATAATGTCACCTTAATGTCACCGTAGTATTGAAAGGTGACCTTAAGGCAGGTTAATAATTGAGAGCTGTCAATTAGACAACTATCAATTATTAATCCTATTGAAGTAAATTAAAAAAACACACACACACATTAATAAAAATTTTAATGAAATAAAAACACATTTTTTTGACCATATTTTATTTTACACTTAATCCGTGCGAAGCCATTGATCTCCTAAAATAAAGAAAAAAAAAAAAAAACATTATTCTTACCTATTCCGCCGATCTGTCACGTCCCACGCTGTAATCCTTCACAAAGGGTTAACTAGCTTTGAGCCAAGCAGTGCAAGTAATCCTGCATGCTCAGCTCAAAGCTCCTGAATGAATAAGTTCCTCTCCTGGCGACAGGAGAGGATGTGTTTAATGAATGAAGCTTAATTGATTGTGTCCACTTTCCCTTTAGGTCAGGTCACTAAAGTTAAATTGCCAATAAATCAATTAAGGTCCATTCATGAATCACTTCCTCTACTTTCTGTGGTAGAGGAACTTATTCATTCAGGGGGTTACAGCTAGGAGACAGAATTATCTCCCTGCCAACTGTAACCTCTTAACCCTTTCTGATGGATTACAGCGTGGGACCTGACTGTACATCGGATTGGTAAGTATAATTTTGCTTTTTTATTTTATTTTTATTACAGGAAATGGTTTTAGCAGGAAAATAAAATATGGTCAAAAACTGTGTGATTATTTAATTAAACTTATTTTTTATTAAACTGTGTGTGTTTGATTTTTCTTTCATACAATAGGATTAATAATTGATAGTTGTCTAATTGACAGCTCTCAATTATTAACCTGCCTTAAGGTCACCTTTCAATACTAAGGTGACATTAAGGTGAGATTATTAACCCATTCGCCAACGCTACAGGGCAATGGGAATAGACGGGCAAAGTGCCAGAAAGGGCGAATCTAATTATAGATTTGCCCTTTCTGGGGTGTCTGGGGGCAGATGTTAGTAGCCAGGGGGGGCACAAAAAAAATGTACCCTCCCTAGGCTATTATTATCTGCCCCCACTCGCTTGCTTTGTCTGTCTGGTGGAGAAAATACAGCGGGAGCCCACGCATTTTTTTTCAACGAATTTACACCTTTAATTAACCCCTACATATCTGAAATTTTGCACACATACACTCATGTAATTGTAAGTTTCAACCATATATAAAAATACATGAAATTACATGGTTAAATGTGTGTAAACAATGTATCATTTCATGTCGGCTTCTGTGATTTCACAAAAGCCGGCAATTGAATTACCGGCTATTACAGTATGTAGAAGTGTATGAACTATAAATATATATATATGTATGTGTCACAATGACATGTACATATATATATATATATATATATATATATATATATATACATATATATATATATATATACATATATATATATATATATACATATATATGTATTCTATGTGTATATATGTAGTGTTTTGTGAGCTGTCAGTGTGATTTTACAGTAGCCGGGGATGAATTGCCGGCTTTTCAAAGGAGACTGGTGCGTATACATCGGACAGCACTTGCATGGGGCGAGTGCTGTGCGATGATTTTTCGCACCCATTGACTTGCATTGGCGATTATCATGCCAAAATCGCATCAAATCGCAGCATGCTGCGATTTTTTTCTCACACCGATTTCTGATGAGAAAAAAATCGCAAATAAAAACTCACCCATTGACTAACATTGGTCAGATTTGAATCCGATTTTTTTTCATCAGATTTTCATCCGTTTTCGGCGCAAGTGAGTATGAGGCCTAAGAGAAATTATCTCGGTACTTGGTGTACTTGGCAAGCACCGAACATTTGTGGGGTTACTCGGCAGGAACTCGGGTCACTATGCAGGGATTGTCTGCCAGGCAATGAAACGCCGCAGCCATCTTTGTTGTGATCTTGCAGTGATTGGCTGGCCGCACAGCATCATCAGGGGTATAAGAGACCAGACGCCGCCCTGCTCGGCGCATTCAGCTCTGGATTGAGATAGTGTAAGGAGAGCTGCTGCCAATATAGGGTCAGAATTGTGGATTTATTAGTTAGTGTGGGGTCTGCCATCCTAAACTACTCAAATCCAGCTAAACCAACAGTCCTTCTAAGGACTAATTCCGGAGTATATAGGTTCCAATGTTAGGTAGGCAGGGTAGTGTACGTCGTTCTATACACATCAGTGCAAGGCCTGCAGGCACTGTATGTGTGTATATAGATCATCGCATACATCAAGAGGGTCCATTCCCTTCCTGTGTTCCAGTGCTGCTGCTGCTACCTGTAGGATATATTGGCCGTATATACCTAGCCCCAGGTGTATTTGGAATACAGGCCACACATTTTTCAGTGTGGTATGTCCGTGGCAGCTCATACCTTTGCGTGCTCAAAGTTTGCCAAGTTTAGGCTGGTTTTCCTTTTTTTGTCCTGGGTGTCACAGTACTGATATACAGCACTAGTTAGCACAAAAATAAAAAATAACAGGACACACATTTGTCGTAGTGGTATCGCCGTTTTTTTGTCCTGGGTGTGACATTACTGTATTAAGGTACTGTCACACTAAGCGAGATCGCTAACGAGATCGCTTAAGCGTCAGCGATTTTATGACGCAGCAGCGATTTCGTTAGCGACGTCGCTGTGTGTAACATGTATCGGCGATGTGGCCCCTGCTGCGATGTCGCTGATCGTTCATGAACGTTCTGAGACGTTTTTTGGTCGTTGGTGTCCCGCTGGTGAGCCTGAATCGCTGAGTGTGACACCCTTTATTAACGACTTTACCAGCGGCCAGGCGGGACTAGGTTTTCCCAACGACCGCAGAGGTCGTTATACAGATTGCTGATCTCTGATGAGATCTTTGTGTTTGGAAGCTAACTAGCGACTATTTATAGCAATTGCACCAATGATCTCGCCGGGTCATGTCGTTGTCGTGATCGCTGGTGCGATCGCTAAGTGTGACAGTGCCTTTAATATACAGCACTAGTTAGCCCAAAAATAAAAAAAACAGGGCACACATTTGTCGTAGTGGTATCTTCGTGGCAGCTCATATCTGTGTGTGCTCAAAGTTTGGCCAGTTTATGGCGGTTTTCTTGTTTGTGTCCTGGGTGAAACTGTACTTATATACAGCACTATTTAGTAAAAAAACAACAACAAAAAAACAGAAAAAAACATTTGTCGTAGTGGTATCTCCGTGCCAGCTCATATTTGTGCGTGCTCAAAGTTTGGCCAGTTTAAGCCGGTTTTCCTTTTTTTTGTCCTTGGTGTCATTGTACTTATATACAGCACTATGTTGCATTATTTTAAAAAAACAGGCCACATTTTACAGTGGGGTCTATCTCTGACATACCTCATACATCCGTGTGCCAAAAATTGAGGCATTTCAGGCCTAAATTCCCTTTTTTGGTCAGTCTGTCACTCTCGTTTTATCCAGCATTCTTTTGCATCCACCAAAAAAAAACACATTTTACAGTGTGGTATATCTGTGACACACCTCATACGTCTGTGTGATAAAAAATTTGTGGTTTTTAGGCCCGTACTCCAGTGTTTTCCTGTCTGTTACACAAGTTACTTAGTGTAGATTGTAATCTGTCACGAGCAGGGTCGTTTTATTTCTGTATAATTATTGTGTTATTGTTATCGTTGTTACTTAGTGTAGATTGTAAGCTGTCACGAGCAGGGACGTTTATTTCTGTATATTTATTGTATTATTATCGTTGTTATTTAGTGTAGATTGTAAGCTGTGACGAACAGGGTTGTTTGATTTTGGTTTAATTATTGTATTATTGTTATCGTTGTTACTTAGAACTGTTGTTTTTCAAAAGGTTAAACTGTAATGCACTATAGAAATAACTATAAATATTTGTGGCGCCCCTGTGGGTCCAGTCGCCACAGAGGTATTGCATCTCAGCCAGAGATGTGGTATTTCAACTCTCAGGTAAGGTGGAGACATTACACCTGGCTCTGGCAACACTGCACCCAACACACATTCGTTGGCTGAGTACTTCTGCCTCAGTTAGCAAGGGGTGTAGATGGTGGGTGGAGCTTGTGGGTCAGAGCAGGATTTAGAGGGAAGTTAGAAGGGAGTTCCCCCTAGGGGGATGACGGGAGCAGACGTGGTAAGGACAGCTCTCCCATAGGGGAGAGGAGAAGGAGATAGAATTGTGGAGCAGGCTCCAGTCCTAGGGAGCTGCTCAGAGAAAGAGGGAAGAAGAGAGGTTCTCTGGAGGAGAAAAGGGATTCTTAGAGAGAGACACGGCTGAGCTGGAAGCTGCAGGTGGGCTCAATCCAGTACTGGCGGAGGCCGGCTGGGAGAATCCAGGTCGCAGAGAGGGAACTCGACCCCTTAGCCTAGTGGAGAACTTTGACTCAGCTAGCAAGTCGACTGCTGTGGTAACATAGGGATCACAGACAATAACCACAAATATCTTCGCCAGAGCGGTAGCTGTTATGTTTCGGCAGCTGAGGAGTGCAGGCAAAAAAGGCAATACACCAGAGCAGTTGGAATCTATGAGATTGCAGTACCCTGACTAACCACCACAACTAGAGGCAGCCGTGGAGCGTTCCTACGTTGGTCCTAGACGCCTCGTCACAGCCTGAGAAACTAACTACACCTAAAGATAGAAATAGGAAAGCTATCTGCCCCGGAGCAGAACCCCAAAGATAATAGAAAGCCCCCAAACATGTAATGGCGGTTAGACAAGATGAAATACTGACACAGAAAGAAAATAGTATGAGCAAACGCTGGGGCCCAAACTAACTAAATAGAAAAGGATAGGAAGGGCACTTACTGCAATCCCAGAAAACCCTGAAAAGCACCAACTTCACTAATTTCAAAAATGCCTGAGATCACACGACCTCCTCCACCTAAATTAGTTCTCTGGTGTAACAAAATCAAAACAGCAGCCACTGAAAAAACTGGAAAAAGCAAAAGCACAAACATCAGTGGCTGAACCAAACTGAGAGGGCAAAAGCCCCCGGAGGGGACCCCGAAGGCCCCCCACAGAAGTGCAGGACAAAATGCAAAAATATAGCACAAAAAATAAAAAGAAGAAAATGTCTTATCTGTTAGCAGGAGATGCAGACACGACACAGCAGGCTACAAGGGAAACAGGAATGAAGGATTCAGACCAGAACAATTGATCACCGGCAACCCTGATGGGAAGGTGACTCCCTTATATAAGACCAGTCAGTAACACCTGATTCCCAGTCCTCACAATCTTCACTGGACAGACCAGCACCGCTTGTAACCACTAGAGGAAGCCTCTGCTCAGAACTCATCTCAAACCCATTCACAACAGTACCCCCCCCCCTTGAGGAGGGGTCACCGAACCCTCATTTGAGCAACCAGGTCGGTCAGGATGAGTTCTATGATACGCACGGATAAGTCTCCTAGCATGGATGTCCGAAGCAAACATTCAAGAATTGTCTTCCTGACCATAACCTCTCCATTTAACCAAATACTGGAGTTTCCGTCTAGAAAAACGAGAATCTAATATTTTCTCAACCACATACTCCAGATTGCCCTCAACCAAAACAGGGTCAGGAGGCACAGCAGCAGGAACCACTGGCTCAACAAACATCTTCAACAAGGACTTGTGGAACACGTTATGGATCTTAAATGTCCCTGGAAGAAGCAAACGAAAAGAAACAGGATTAATAATCTCCATGATCTTATAAGGTCCAATGAACCTAGGCTTAAATTTAGGAGATGCTACTCTCATAGGAATATTCTTTGAGGACAACCAGACCAAGTCCCCACTTTAAACCGAGGACCATCAGTCCTATGCCGGTTAGCAAACCGCTGGGCCTTCTCCTGAGAGAGGGACAACCTCTCCACTACCTGGTCCCAAATCTGTTGCATACGCTCCACAACAGAGTCAACACCTGGACAGACAGAAGCCTCCGTCTGTCCTGAAGAAAATCGAGGGTGAAACCCAGAATTACAGAAAAACGGAGACATCAAAGTGGCAGAGCTAGCCCTATTATTAAGAGCAAACTCAGCCAAAGGCAAAAAAGAGACCCAGTCATCCTGATCAGCAGACACAAAGCATCTTAGATAAGTCTCCAATGTCTGGTTTGTTCTCTCAGTTTGACCATTGGTCTGAGGATGAAATGCCGAGGAGAAAGACAATTGAACACCCAGTTTAGAACAAAAAGTCCTCCAAAATCTGGAAACAAACTGGACTCCTCTGTCAGACACAATGTTCTCAGGAATGCCGTGTAAACGAACCACGTGCTGAAGGAACAACAGCACCAATTCAGAGGAGGAAGGCAACTTAGGTAATGGCACAAGATGTATCATTTTGGAAAACCTATCACAAATTACCCAGATGGTGGTCATTCTCTGAGAAACAGGAAGGTCGGAAATGAAATCCATAGAGATATGGGTCCATGGTCTCTTGGGCACAGGCAATGGCATCAACAAACCACTAGAGCGAGAGCAAGGCTTGGAGCGAGAGCAAGTCCCGCAAGACTGCACAAATTCCCTGACATCACGAGACAAGGTAGGCCACCAAAAGGACCGACTAACCAAGTCTCTGGTACCAAAAATTCCGGGATGCCCAGCCAATGCGGAACAATGAATCTCAGACATCACTCTTCTTCCACTGGTCCGGGACAAACAATTTTCCAACAGGGCAGCACTCGGGCCTATCCTCCTGACACCCCTCCAGAGCAAGTCTCAAATTGGGCGAGATGGCGGAAAGAACTACACCCTCTTTCAAAATAACAGAAGGATCAGATAACTCAGGAGAGTCCGCAAGGAAACTCCTCGAGAGGGCATCCGCCTTAACATTCTTAGTGCCAGGAAGAAAGGAAACCACAAAATTAAAACGTGTGAAAAACAAGGCCCACCTGGCCTGTCTAGGATTGAGTCGCTTGGCAGATTCCAGATAGACCAGATTCTTATGGTCCGTAAGGACCACCACCTGATGTTTGGCTCCCTCCAGCCAATGTCTCCACTCTTCAAAAGCCCACTTCATGGCCAATAACTCCCGATTACCCACGTGATAATTACGTTCAGTAGGAGAAAATTTTCGAGAGAAAAAGGCACAAGGGTTACTTTTAGAGGTCTCTGGATCTTTTTGGGACAAAACGGCACCTGCCCCAATTTCAGAGGCATCAACCTCCACCTGAAATGGCAGAGAAACATCAGGCTGCCGTAGAACAGGAGCAGAAGTGAATCTCTGCTTAAGTTCCTGAAACGCAGAGACTGCCTCAGGAGGCCAATTCACCACATCAGAACCCTTTCTGGTCAAATCAGTTAATGGTTCAACAATAACCGAGAAATTAACAATAAATTTACGGTAAAAATTGGCAAAACCCAAAAAATCTCTGAAGAGCCTTTAATGAAGTAGGTTGGACCCAATCATAGATGGCCTGAACCTTGACCGGGTCCATTTCAATAACAGATGGGGACAAAATGAATCCCAGAAATGAGATCCTCTGTACGCCAAAAAGACACTTTGATCCCTTCACATACAGAGCATTCTCTCTCAAAATCTGGAACACAGTTCGAACATGTTTCACATGAAAGTCCCAGTCATTAGAAAAAATCAAGATATCATCCAAATAAACAATCAGAAATTTGTCCACAAAATCCCTGAAAATGTCATTCATGAAGGACTGGAAGACGGAAGGAGCATTAGTGAGCCCAAAGGGCATCACTAGGTGCTCAAAATGCCCTTCAGGGGTATTGAATGCCGTCTTCCATTCATCCCCGTGCTTAATGCGAATAAGGTTATACGCCCCCCTGAGGTCAAGCTTGGTAAACCAAGTAGCGTTTTTCACCCTGGAAAACAGGTCAGAAATCAAGGGTAACGGGTATTGATATTTCACAGTAATATTGTTCAAGAGACGATAATCAATACACGGCCTTAATGAACCATCCTTTTTGGCCACAAAGAAAAAACCGGCACCTAAGGGTGAAGAGGATGGTCTGATATGACCCTTCTCCAATGATTCCTTGATATAAGACCGCATAGCGTCATGTTCAGGTACAGACAAGTTAAAAAGGCGACCTTTAGGGAATTTACTACCCGGCACTAATTTTAATAGCGCAGTCATAGCTCCTATGGGGAGGCAAGGATGCAGATTTACTTTCGCTAAACACATCAGAAAAATCAATCAAAAAGTCAGGAACATCCTGAGTCTGGGGGGAGGCAGAAAAAACAGGAGTGTTGGTATTAACACATTGGCAGCCCCAACTGGTTACAGACACAGATTTCCAATCCAAAACAGGATTATGAGACTGTAACCAAGGGAAACCCAGCACGATAATGTCATGCAGATTATACAGAACCAAAAATTTGCAGCACTCCTGGTGATCAGGTTCAACCCTCATTATCACCTGAGTAGAAAACTGGGGTTTATTCTCAGCCAAAGGGGTAGAATCGATCCCCAGTAGGGGAATAGACTTCTGTAGGGGTATCAAGGGAAACCCACAACGTTTAGCAAAATCATAATCCATCAGGTTAATAGCTGCTCCAGAATCAACGAAAGCCTGAGCAGAAAATGAGGACAGAGAGCATATCAGAGTGACAGTTAATAAAAACTTAGTCTGAATACTACCCAAGACAACTGAGCGTGCAAAACGTCTTCCCCGCTTAGGGCAGACTGAAATAGCATGAGAGGCATCACCACAGTAGAAACATA
Organism: Oophaga sylvatica; assembly: GCA_033576555.1. Lineage (NCBI taxonomy): Eukaryota > Metazoa > Chordata > Amphibia > Anura > Dendrobatidae > Oophaga > Oophaga sylvatica. Next base: position 61,832 of record JARQOD010000063.1, on the reverse strand, counting down.
ACCCATTGCGCTTTCGAAACTCATGACGCTGTGCCCCAGACACCACTCTATCACACTGCATGGGTTCAGAAGCTGGTTCACAAGGCAACACTATTCCACGCATACTTCTCCGCTCACGCAAACGTCTGTCAATTTGAATCGCTAATGACATAGAATCATTGAGACCAGAGGGGACAGGGAATCCCACCATAACATCCTTTACATTATCTGACAGACCCTTCCGGAAAAGGGCTGCCAAAGCGTCGTCATTCCATTTGGTCAGGACTGCCCACCTACGGAATCTCTGACAGTATAACTCAGCGTCATCAAGCCCCTGATTTAATGCCAACAAGGCTTTTTCAGCTTGATCAGTGACATTAGGCTCATCGTACAATAACCCCAAAGCCTGAAAAAATGCATCAACATCACTCAAAACAGGATCCCCAGGTGTCAGGGAAAAAGCCCAATCCTGAGGATCGCCGCGCAGGAGAGAGATGACAATTTGAACCTGCTGCGCTGCGTTCCCTGAGGACTTAGATTTTAAGGCAAAAAACAATTTACAATTATTTTTGAAATTCTGAAACTTAGCTCGATCCCCTAAAAACAAATCTGGCATGGGAATCCTAGGTTCCACAACAGGCAACCCAGCAAGATAGATAGCAATACTCCGAACCTCAGCGGCAAGCTGATCCACACGGCCAGACAACTGTGCAAACTCCATTGAGAGAAAAGATCCTCCCCAGCACCCAGAGATACAGAGGGAAAAAAAAAAAAAAAAAAAAAAGGCCACAAACTGAAAAATATCTCTGACAACTCTGACAACCTTTTTTCTTTCACAATATTTTTTCCCTTCTGTGAGTACCATACAATTTTCAACTTTTAGGCCGGTGATACTTTTATGTTTCGGCAGCTGAGGAGTGCAGGCAAAAAAGGCAATACACCAGAGCAGTTGGAATCTATGAGATTGCAGTACCCTGACTAACCACCACAACTAGAGGCAGCCGTGGAGCGTTCCTACGTTGGTCCTAGACGCCTCGTCACAGCCTGAGAAACTAACTACACCTAAAGATAGAAATAGGAAAGCTATCTGCCCCGGAGCAGAACCCCAAAGATAATAGAAAGCCCCCAAACATGTAATGGCGGTTAGACAAGATGAAATACTGACACAGAAAGAAAATAGTATGAGCAAACGCTGGGGCCCAAACTAACTAAATAGAAAAGGATAGGAAGGGCACTTACTGCAATCCCAGAAAACCCTGTAAAGCACCAACTTCACTAATTTCAAAAACGCCTGAGATCACACGACCTCCTCCACCTAAATTAGTTCTCTGGTGTAACAAAATCAAAACAGCAGCCACTGAAAAAACTGGAAAAAGCAAAAGCACAAACATCAGTGGCTGAACCAAACTGAGAGGGCAAAAGCCCCCGGAGGGGACCCCGAAGGCCCCCCACAGAAGTGCAGGACAAAATGCAAAAATATAGCACAAAAAACAAAAAGAAGAAAATGTCTTATCTGTTAGCAGGAGATGCAGACACGACACAGCAGGCTACAAGGGAAACAGGAATGAAGGATTCAGACCAGAACAATTGATCACCGGCAACCCTGATGGGAAGGTGACTCCCTTATATAAGACCAGTCAGTAACACCTGATTCCCAGTCCTCACAATCTTCACTGGACAGACCAGCACCGCTTGTAACCACTAGAGGAAGCCTCTGCTCAGAACTCATCTCAAACCCATTCACAACAGTACCCCCCCCCTTGAGGAGGGGTCACCGAACCCTCATTTGAGCAACCAGGTCGGTCAGGATGAGTTCTATGATACGCACGGATAAGTCTCCTAGCATGGATGTCCGAAGCAAACACCCAAGAATTGTCTTCCTGACCATAACCTCTCCATTTAACCAAATACTGGAGTTTCCGTCTAGAAAAACGAGAATCTAATATTTTCTCAACCACATTCTCCAGATTGCCCTCAACCAAAACAGGGTCAGGAGGCACAGCAGCAGGAACCACTGGCTCAACAAACCTCTTCAACAAGGACTTGTGGAACACGTTATGGATCTTAAATGTCCCTGGAAGAAGCAAACGAAAAGAAACAGGATTAATAATCTCCATGATCTTATAAGGTCCAATGAACCTAGGCTTAAATTTAGGAGATGCTACTCTCATAGGAATATTCTTTGAGGACAACCAGACCAAGTCCCCCACTTTAAACCGAGGACCATCAGTCCTATGCCGGTTAGCAAACCGCTGGGCCTTCTCCTGAGAGAGGGACAACCTCTCCACTACCTGGTCCCAAATCTGTTGCATACGCTCCACAACAGAGTCAACACCTGGACAGACAGAAGCCTCCGTCTGTCCTGAAGAAAATCGAGGGTGAAACCCAGAATTACAGAAAAACGGAGACATCAAAGTGGCAGAGCTAGCCCTATTATTAAGAGCAAACTCAGCCAAAGGCAAAAAAGAGACCCAGTCATCCTGATCAGCAGACACAAAGCATCTTAGATAAGTCTCCAATGTCTGGTTTGTTCTCTCAGTTTGACCATTGGTCTGAGGATGAAATGCCGAGGAGAAAGACAATTGAACACCCAGTTTAGAACAAAAAGTCCTCCAAAATCTGGAAACAAACTGGACTCCTCTGTCAGACACAATGTTCTCAGGAATGCCGTGTAAACGAACCACGTGCTGAAGGAACAACGCACCAATTCAGAGGAGGAAGGCAACTTAGGTAATGGCACAAGATGTATCATTTTGGAAAACCTATCACAAATTACCCAGATGGTGGTCATTCTCTGAGAAACAGGAAGGTCGGAAATGAAATCCATAGAGATATGGGTCCATGGTCTCTTGGGCACAGGCAATGGCATCAACAAACCACTAGAGCGAGAGCAAGGCTTGGAGCGAGAGCAAGTCCCGCAAGACTGCACAAATTCCCTGACATCACGAGACAAGGTAGGCCACCAAAAGGACCGACTAACCAAGTCTCTGGTACCAAAAATTCCGGGATGCCCAGCCAATGCGGAACAATGAATCTCAGACATCACCTTTCTTCCACTGGTCCGGGACAAACAATTTTCCAACAGGGCAGCACTCGGGCCTATCCTCCTGACACCCCTCCAGAGCAAGTCTCAAATTGGGCGAGATGGCGGAAAGAACTACACCCTCTTTCAAAATAACAGAAGGATCAGATAACTCAGGAGAGTCCGCAAGGAAACTCCTCGAGAGGGCATCCGCCTTAACATTCTTAGTGCCAGGAAGAAAGGAAACCACAAAATTAAAACGTGTGAAAAACAAGGCCCACCTGGCCTGTCTAGGATTGAGTCGCTTGGCAGATTCCAGATAGACCAGATTCTTATGGTCCGTAAGGACCACCACCTGATGTTTGGCTCCCTCCAGCCAATGTCTCCACTCTTCAAAAGCCCACTTCATGGCCAATAACTCCCGATTACCCACGTGATAATTACGTTCAGTAGGAGAAAATTTTCGAGAGAAAAAGGCACAAGGGTTACTTTTAGAGGTCTCTGGATCTTTTTGGGACAAAACGGCACCTGCCCCAATTTCAGAGGCATCAACCTCCACCTGAAATGGCAGAGAAACATCAGGCTGCCGTAGAACAGGAGCAGAAGTGAATCTCTGCTTAAGTTCCTGAAACGCAGAGACTGCCTCAGGAGGCCAATTCACCACATCAGAACCCTTTCTGGTCAAATCAGTTAATGGTTCAACAATAACCGAGAAATTAACAATAAATTTACGGTAAAAATTGGCAAAACCCAAAAAATCTCTGAAGAGCCTTTAATGAAGTAGGTTGGACCCAATCATAGATGGCCTGAACCTTGACCGGGTCCATTTCAATAACAGATGGGGACAAAATGAATCCCAGAAATGAGATCCTCTGTACGCCAAAAAGACACTTTGATCCCTTCACATACAGAGCATTCTCTCTCAAAATCTGGAACACAGTTCGAACATGTTTCACATGAAAGTCCCAGTCATTAGAAAAAATCAAGATATCATCCAAATAAACAATCAGAAATTTGTCCACAAAATCCCTGAAAATGTCATTCATGAAGGACTGGAAGACGGAAGGAGCATTAGTGAGCCCAAAGGGCATCACTAGGTCTCAAAATGCCCTTCAGGGGTATTGAATGCCGTCTTCCATTCATCCCCGTGCTTAATGCGAATAAGGTTATACGCCCCCCTGAGGTCAAGCTTGGTAAACCAAGTAGCGTTTTTCACCCTGGAAAACAGGTCAGAAATCAAGGGTAACGGGTATTGATATTTCACAGTAATATTGTTCAAGAGACGATAATCAATACACGGCCTTAATGAACCATCCTTTTTGGCCACAAAGAAAAAACCGGCACCTAAGGGTGAAGAGGATGGTCTGATATGACCCTTCTCCAATGATTCCTTGATATAAGACCGCATAGCGTCATGTTCAGGTACAGACAAGTTAAAAAGGCGACCTTTAGGGAATTTACTACCCGGCACTAATTTTAATAGCGCAGTCATAGCTCCTATGGGGAGGCAAGGATGCAGATTTACTTTCGCTAAACACATCAGAAAAATCAATCAAAAAGTCAGGAACATCCTGAGTCTGGGGGAGGCAGAAAAAACAGGAGTGTTGGTATTAACACATTGGCAGCCCCAACTGGTTACAGACACAGATTTCCAATCCAAAACAGGATTATGAGACTGTAACCAAGGGAAACCCAGCACGATAATGTCATGCAGATTATACAGAACCAAAAATTTGCAGCACTCCTGGTGATCAGGTTCAACCCTCATTATCACCTGAGTAGAAAACTGGGGTTTATTCTCAGCCAAAGGGGTAGAATCGATCCCCAGTAGGGGAATGGACTTCTGTAGGGGTATCAAGGGAAACCCACAACGTTTAGCAAAATCATAATCCATCAGGTTAATAGCTGCTCCAGAATCAACGAAAGCCTGAGCAGAAAATGAGGACAGAGAGCATATCAGAGTGACAGTTAATAAAAACTTAGTCTGAATACTACCCAAGACAACTGAGCGTGCAAAACGTCTTCCCCGCTTAGGGCAGACTGAAATAGCATGAGAGGCATCACCACAGTAGAAACATAACCCATTGCGCTTTCGAAACTCATGACGCTGTGCCCCAGACACCACTCTATCACACTGCATGGGTTCAGAAGCTGGTTCACAAGGCAACACTATTCCACGCATACTTCTCCGCTCACGCAAACGTCTGTCAATTTGAATCGCTAATGACATAGAATCATTGAGACCAGAGGGGACAGGGAATCCCACCATAACATCCTTTACATTATCTGACAGACCCTTCCGGAAAAGGGCTGCCAAAGCGTCGTCATTCCATTTGGTCAGGACTGCCCACCTACGGAATCTCTGACAGTATAACTCAGCGTCATCAAGCCCCTGATTTAATGCCAACAAGGCTTTTTCAGCTTGATCAGTGACATTAGGCTCATCGTACAATAACCCCAAAGCCTGAAAAAATGCATCAACATCACTCAAAACAGGATCCCCAGGTGTCAGGGAAAAAGCCCAATCCTGAGGATCGCCGCGCAGGAGAGAGATGACAATTTGAACCTGCTGCGCTGCGTTCCCTGAGGACTTAGATTTTAAGGCAAAAAACAATTTACAATTATTTTTGAAATTCTGAAACTTAGCTCGATCCCCTAAAAACAAATCTGGCATGGGAATCCTAGGTTCCACAACAGGCAACCCAGCAAGATAGATAGCAATACTCCGAACCTCAGCGGCAAGCTGATCCACACGGCCAGACAACTGTGCAAACTCCATTGAGAGAAAAGATCCTCCCCAGCACCCAGAGATACAGAGGGAAAAAAAAAAAAAAAAAAAAAGGCCACAAACTGAAAAATATCTCTGACAACTCTGACAACCTTTTTTCTTTCACAATATTTTTTCCCTTCTGTGAGTACCATACAATTTTCAACTTTTAGGCCGGTGATACTTTATGTTTCGGCAGCTGAGGAGTGCAGGCAAAAAAGGCAATACACCAGAGCAGTTGGAATCTATGAGATTGCAGTACCCTGACTAACCACCACAACTAGAGGCAGCCGTGGAGCGTTCCTACGTTGGTCCTAGACGCCTCGTCACAGCCTGAGAAACTAACTACACCTAAAGATAGAAATAGGAAAGCTATCTGCCCCGGAGCAGAACCCCAAAGATAATAGAAAGCCCCCAAACATGTAATGGCGGTTAGACAAGATGAAATACTGACACAGAAAGAAAATAGTATGAGCAAACGCTGGGGCCCAAACTAACTAAATAGAAAAGGATAGGAAGGGCACTTACTGCAATCCCAGAAAACCCTGTAAAGCACCAACTTCACTAATTTCAAAAACGCCTGAGATCACACGACCTCCTCCACCTAAATTAGTTCTCTGGTGTAACAAAATCAAAACAGCAGCCACTGAAAAAACTGGAAAAAGCAAAAGCACAAACATCAGTGGCTGAACCAAACTGAGAGGGCAAAAGCCCCCGGAGGGGACCCCGAAGGCCCCCACAGAAGTGCAGGACAAAATGCAAAAATATAGCACAAAAAACAAAAAGAAGAAAATGTCTTATCTGTTAGCAGGAGATGCAGACACGACACAGCAGGCTACAAGGGAAACAGGAATGAAGGATTCAGACCAGAACAATTGATCACCGGCAACCCTGATGGGAAGGTGACTCCCTTATATAAGACCAGTCAGTAACACCTGATTCCCAGTCCTCACAATCTTCACTGGACAGACCAGCACCGCTTGTAACCACTAGAGGAAGCCTCTGCTCAGAACTCATCTCAAACCCATTCACAACAGTACCCCCCCCTTGAGGAGGGGTCACCGAACCCTCATTTGAGCAACCAGGTCGGTCAGGATGAGTTCTATGATACGCACGGATAAGTCTCCTAGCATGGATGTCCGAAGCAAACACCCAAGAATTGTCTTCCTGACCATAACCTCTCCATTTAACCAAATACTGGAGTTTCCGTCTAGAAAAACGAGAATCTAATATTTTCTCAACCACATTCTCCAGATTGCCCTCAACCAAAACAGGGTCAGGAGGCACAGCAGCAGGAACCACTGGCTCAACAACACTCTTCAACAAGGACTTGTGGAACACGTTATGGATCTTAAATGTCCCTGGAAGAAGCAAACGAAAAGAAACAGGATTAATAATCTCCATGATCTTATAAGGTCCAATGAACCTAGGCTTAAATTTAGGAGATGCTACTCTCATAGGAATATTCTTTGAGGACAACCAGACCAAGTCCCCCACTTTAAACCGAGGACCATCAGTCCTATGCCGGTTAGCAAACCGCTGGGCCTTCTCCTGAGAGAGGGACAACCTCTCCACTACCTGGTCCCAAATCTGTTGCATACGCTCCACAACAGAGATCAACACCTGGACAGACAGAAGCCTCCGTCTGTCCTGAAGAAAATCGAGGGTGAAACCCAGAATTACAGAAAAACGGAGACATCAAAGTGGCAGAGCTAGCCCTATTATTAAGAGCAAACTCAGCCAAAGGCAAAAAAGAGACCCAGTCATCCTGATCAGCAGACACAAAGCATCTTAGATAAGTCTCCAATGTCTGGTTTGTTCTCTCAGTTTGACCATTGGTCTGAGGATGAAATGCCGAGGAGAAAGACAATTGAACACCCAGTTTAGAACAAAAAGTCCTCCAAAATCTGGAAACAAACTGGACTCCTCTGTCAGACACAATGTTCTCAGGAATGCCGTGTAAACGAACCACGTGCTGAAGGAACAACAGCACCAATTCAGAGGAGGAAGGCAACTTAGGTAATGGCACAAGATGTATCATTTTGGAAAACCTATCACAAATTACCCAGATGGTGGTCATTCTCTGAGAAACAGGAAGGTCGGAAATGAAATCCATAGAGATATGGGTCCATGGTCTCTTGGGCACAGGCAATGGCATCAACAAACCACTAGAGCGAGAGCAAGGCTTGGAGCGAGAGCAAGTCCCGCAAGACTGCACAAATTCCCTGACATCACGAGACAAGGTAGGCCACCAAAAGGACCGACTAACCAAGTCTCTGGTACCAAAAATTCCGGGATGCCCAGCCAATGCGGAACAATGAATCTCAGACATCACACTCTTCTTCCACTGGTCCGGGACAAACAATTTTCCAACAGGGCAGCACTCGGGCCTATCCTCCTGACACCCCTCCAGAGCAAGTCTCAAATTGGGCGAGATGGCGGAAAGAACTACACCCTCTTTCAAAATAACAGAAGGATCAGATAACTCAGGAGAGTCCGCAAGGAAACTCCTCGAGAGGGCATCCGCCTTAACATTCTTAGTGCCAGGAAGAAAGGAAACCACAAAATTAAAACGTGTGAAAAACAAGGCCCACCTGGCCTGTCTAGGATTGAGTCGCTTGGCAGATTCCAGATAGACCAGATTCTTATGGTCCGTAAGGACCACCACCTGATGTTTGGCTCCCTCCAGCCAATGTCTCCACTCTTCAAAAGCCCACTTCATGGCCAATAACTCCCGATTACCCACGTCATAATTACGTTCAGTAGGAGAAAATTTTCGAGAGAAAAAGGCACAAGGGTTACTTTTAGAGGTCTCTGGATCTTTTTGGGACAAAACGGCACCTGCCCCAATTTCAGAGGCATCAACCTCCACCTGAAATGGCAGACAAACATCAGGCTGCCGTAGAACAGGAGCAGAAGTGAATCTCTGCTTAAGTTCCTGAAACGCAGAGACTGCCTCAGGAGGCCAATTCACCACATCAGAACCCTTTCTGGTCAAATCAGTTAATGGTTCAACAATAACCGAGAAATTAACAATAAATTTACGGTAAAAATTGGCAAAACCCAAAAAATCTTTGAAGAGCCTTTAATGAAGTAGGTTGGACCCAATCATAGATGGCCTGAACCTTGACCGGGTCCATTTCAATAACAGATGGGGACAAAATGAATCCCAGAAATGAGATCCTCTGTACGCCAAAAAGACACTTTGATCCCTTCACATACAGAGCATTCTCTCTCAAAATCTGGAACACAGTTCGAACATGTTTCACATGAAAGTCCCAGTCATTAGAAAAAATCAAGATATCATCCAAATAAACAATCAGAAATTTGTCCACAAAATCCCTGAAAATGTCATTCATGAAGGACTGGAAGACGGAAGGAGCATTAGTGAGCCCAAAGGGCATCACTAGGTGCTCAAAATGCCCTTCAGGGGTATTGAATGCCGTCTTCCATTCATCCCCGTGCTTAATGCGAATAAGGTTATACGCCCCCCTGAGGTCAAGCTTGGTAAACCAAGTAGCGTTTTTCACCCTGGAAAACAGGTCAGAAATCAAGGGTAACGGGTATTGATATTTCACAGTAATATTGTTCAAGAGACGATAATCAATACACGGCCTTAATGAACCATCCTTTTTGGCCACAAAGAAAAAACCGGCACCTAAGGGTGAAGAGGATGGTCTGATATGACCCTTCTCCAATGATTCCTTGATATAAGACCGCATAGCGTCATGTTCAGGTACAGACAAGTTAAAAAGGCGACCTTTAGGGAATTTACTACCCGGCACTAATTTTAATAGCGCAGTCATAGCTCCTATGGGGAGGCAAGGATGCAGATTTACTTTCGCTAAACACATCAGAAAAATCAATCAAAAAGTCAGGAACATCCTGAGTCTGGGGGGAGGCAGAAAAAACAGGAGTGTTGGTATTAACACATTGGCAGCCCCAACTGGTTACAGACACAGATTTCCAATCCAAAACAGGATTATGAGACTGTAACCAAGGGAAACCCAGCACGATAATGTCATGCAGATTATACAGAACCAAAAATTTGCAGCACTCCTGGTGATCAGGTTCAACCCTCATTATCACCTGAGTAGAAAACTGGGGTTTATTCTCAGCCAAAGGGGTAGAATCGATCCCCAGTAGGGGAATAGACTTCTGTAGGGGTATCAAGGGAAACCCACAACGTTTAGCAAAATCATAATCCATCAGGTTAATAGCTGCTCCAGAATCAACGAAAGCCTGAGCAGAAAATGAGGACAGAGAGCATATCAGAGTGACAGTTAATAAAAACTTAGTCTGAATACTACCCAAGACAACTGAGCGTGCAAAACGTCTTCCCCGCTTAGGGCAGACTGAAATAGCATGAGAGGCATCACCACAGTAGAAACATAACCCATTGCGCTTTCGAAACTCATGACGCTGTGCCCCAGACACCACTCTATCACACTGCATGGGTTCAGAAGCTGGTTCACAAGGCAACACTATTCCACGCATACTTCTCCGCTCACGCAAACGTCTGTCAATTTGAATCGCTAATGACATAGAATCATTGAGACCAGAGGGGACAGGGAATCCCACCATAACATCCTTTACATTATCTGACAGACCCTTCCGGAAAAGGGCTGCCAAAGCGTCGTCATTCCATTTGGTCAGGACTGCCCACCTACGGAATCTCTGACAGTATAACTCAGCGTCATCAAGCCCCTGATTTAATGCCAACAAGGCTTTTTCAGCTTGATCAGTGACATTAGGCTCATCGTACAATAACCCCAAAGCCTGAAAAAATGCATCAACATCACTCAAAACAGGATCCCCAGGTGTCAGGGAAAAAGCCCAATCCTGAGGATCGCCGCGCAGGAGAGAGATGACAATTTGAACCTGCTGCGCTGCGTTCCCTGAGGACTTAGATTTTAAGGCAAAAAACAATTTACAATTATTTTTGAAATTCTGAAACTTAGCTCGATCCCCTAAAAACAAATCTGGCATGGGAATCCTAGGTTCCACAACAGGCAACCCAGCAAGATAGATAGCAATACTCCGAACCTCAGCGGCAAGCTGATCCACACGGCCAGACAACTGTGCAAACTCCATTGAGAGAAAAGATCCTCCCCAGCACCCAGAGATACAGAGGGAAAAAAAAAAAAGGCCACAAACTGAAAAATATCTCTGACAACTCTGACAACCTTTTTTCTTTCACAATATTTTTTCCCTTCTGTGAGTACCATACAATTTTCAACTTTTAGGCCGGTGATACTTTTATGTTTCGGCAGCTGAGGAGTGCAGGCAAAAAAGGCAATACACCAGAGCAGTTGGAATCTATGAGATTGCAGTACCCTGACTAACCACCACAACTAGAGGCAGCCGTGGAGCGTTCCTACGTTGGTCCTAGACGCCTCGTCACAGCCTGAGAAACTAACTACACCTAAAGATAGAAATAGGAAAGCTATCTGCCCCGGAGCAGAACCCCAAAGATAATAGAAAGCCCCCAAACATGTAATGGCGGTTAGACAAGATGAAATACTGACACAGAAAGAAAATAGTATGAGCAAACGCTGGGCCCAAACTAACTAAATAGAAAAGGATAGGAAGGGCACTTACTGCAATCCCAGAAAACCCTGAAAAGCACCAACTTCACTAATTTCAAAAACGCCTGAGATCACACGACCTCTACCACCTAAATTAGTTCTCTGGTGTAACAAAATCAAAACAGCAGCCACTGAAAAAACTGGAAAAAGCAAAAGCACAAACATCAGTGGCTGAACCAAACTGAGAGGGCAAAAGCCCCCGGAGAGGACCCCGAAGGCCCCCCACAGAAGTGCAGGACAAAATGCAAAAATATAGCGCAAAAAACAAAAAGAAGAAAATGTCTTATCTGTTAGCAGGAGATGCAGACACGACACAGCAGGCTACAAGGGAAACAGGAATGAAGGATTCAGACCAGAACAATTGATCACCGGCAACCCTGATGGGAAGGTGACTCCCTTATATAAGACCAGTCAGTAACACCTGATTCCCAGTCCTCACAATCTTCACTGGACAGACCAGCACCGCTTGTAACCACTAGAGGAAGCCTCTGCTCAGAACTCATCTCAAACCCATTCACAACAGGTAGCTATATAGAATCAAGAGGAACGCAGAAGAAAGACGTTGTCCTATAGGAGTCGCAGTTACTGATCTGGGACACTGTGAGGGTGCTGGAAGGAGAGACGGCGGGAAAATCAGCACAGAGAGACGGCCAAAGAAGGCATACACTGACAGAGCTTTGGACTAGTGTTCTTCATCCACCTGGGAGTTGGCTGGACTCCTCACCTGAAGGACGTGGCACCAAGCGGGCACCTGTACTGCTAGCACTTGAACTGTGAGTAAAGCTTTGGAAACTGCAACTCGCTGACTGTTTCTCAGTTTCTTCCTGCGTCACCCATTGCACTCAGCTACATCACTCAGCACCATTACCACCTACTACAACATCTACCTGCCCTGAGATCACAAGCTTTACCTGTGGAAAGCTACTTCACCTCTGCTGCATCACACCATCGATCTCAGTGGATCTGCACCGCAGCGCTGGTCATGTCTGACCAGATATCACAGGTGGCGTCACGAATACCTTACTACAAACTCTAAACATCCCCTGTAAATAATCCCCCTTTCATTTGACGCCCAGGGCCACGGACCGGGTCACCGCCGCTGTGACACATCCCCTCAATACACCATCCCGGTACCGAGTATCCCACTGCCCTGGCGGGCGATCCATATTCATATTAGAACACAGAGAATAAGATGGAGACGTTAATGATGGCGTCATTTATGCTCACCATCTTGTTGGATTCTTCAAACTTTTGGAGGATGGAACATGTGTCTGACATCCATGTCCACTCCTGAGATCTTGTGTGTGAAGTCAAAACTGAATACCGACAACCTTGTTGATGCTGGTAGACTAGTCACCAAATGCCCTTTTCTGCTCACAAATACTTTCCAACATCTGCAGTGCAGAGTTTCAACACCTGGAGACATCACACACCAGTCGGTGAGCCAGAAGCTGTAAGCACTGCTGAAGCACGGCAAGGGCGGATGAAGCTGTAGCTGACTTTCTAAAATGGGTACGCAGAGCATTGTACTTTTTCTAGCAGATCTGGCAGCTCCGTGTCACTTTTCAGAAAACTTTGACCAATGAGGTTAAGTGCATTTGCCAGGCATGGCACATGTCTGAGCTTGCCTCGCCACAGAGCAGCCACCAGGTTCCAGCCATTGTCACACACAACCATGCCTGGTTGTGGGGTCAGCGGTGTCAGCCACAGATCTGCCTGCTCTTTCAGAGCTGTCCACAACTCTTCATCATTGTGCCTTTTGTCACCTAAGCATATTAGCTTCAGCACAGCCTTTTGCCGCTTTGATGAAGCAGTGCTGCAGTGCTTCCAGTGTTTGACTGATGTGCTACTTTTGTAGATGGAGGAGATTGAGGAGGAGGAGGTTCAGGAGCTGTAGACTGTGGGGGCAACCCAGATTTACATAGGGCCCACAATACTAGGGGTTGGAAGGACGTGCACCATACCAAAGTCGGAGTGGGTCCCGGCTTCCACTATGTTAACCTAGTGGGCCCTCAGTGACATGTACCATCTCTGACCACAAGCACTTGTCCACGTGTTTGTGTTTAGGTTGAGTTTCCAAGTAACAGCATTGTGGAGGACACGGGTAATGTGGGACACGTGCCTGTGTAATGCCGAGACGGCACACCGTGAAAAATAGTCCCGCTTGTTCATGTCCTTGGGGTAATCCTCGACTCTGCCCTCTCTTTCAAGCTACATATCCAAGCCCTTGCCTCCTCTTGCCCACTACAACTCAAAAACATTTCCTGGATCCTTACATTCCAAGAAACTTCAAAAATATTTGTGCACGCCATAATGATCTCTCGCCTCGACT
>JARQOD010000063.1:0-48044 GCA_033576555.1 Oophaga sylvatica | reverse complement strand
GTCTGGGGGCGTCATGTCCCATTGGGAGAGCCCATGATGCGCCTAAACGTCGGGAAAACCCCCCACAAGTGACCCCCCCCCCCCATTTGGAATAGACCTCACAAGGAATTGTCTAGATGTGTGGGAGCACTTTGAACCCCAAAGTGCTTCACAGAAGTTTACTAACGCACAGCCGTAAAAACAAAAAAATAATTGTTTTTGTACTAAAATGTGATATTTTCGTCCCCAATATTTTATTTTCACAAGGATAACAGGAGAAATTGGACCCCAAAAGTTGTTGTCCAATTTGTCCTGAGTACGCCGATACCCAATATGTGGGAGAAAACTACTGTATGGGTACACGTTGGGGCTCGGAAGGGAAGTAGTGACGTTTTGGATTGCAGACTTTGATGGAATAGTCTGGGGGCGTCATGTCGCATTTGGAGAGCCCCTGATGCACCTAAACAGTGGAAACCCCCACAAGTGACCCCATTTTGGAAAATAGACCCCACAAGGAACTTATCTAGATGTGTGGTGAGCGCTATGAAGCCCCAAGTGCTTCACAGAAGTTTATAATGTACAGTCGTAAAAACAAAAAAATAATTTTTTTTGTACAAAAATGATATTTTCGCCCCCAGTTTTTTATTTTCCCAAGGGTAACAGAAGAAATAGGACAAATTGCACAATAACTCTTGGGGTCCAGAGTACGCTGATACCCCATATGTGGGGATAAACTACTGTTTGGACGCATGGCAGAGCTGAGAAGTGAAGGAGCACCGTTTGACTTTTTCAACGCAGAATTGGCTGGAATTGAGATCAGACGCCATGTCACATTTGGAGAGCCCCTGATGTGCCTAAACAGCGGAAACCCCCAATTCTAACTCCAACCCTAACCCCAACACACCCCTAACCCTAGTCCCAACCCTAACCACAAACCTAACCCTAACACACCCCTAACCCTAATCCCAACCATAACCCTAATACTAACTTTAGCGCTAACCCTAACTTTAGCCGCAACCCTAACCCTAATGGGAAAATGGAAATAAATACATTTATTTTTTTAATTTTATTATTTTTCCCTAACTAAGGTGGTGATAAAGGGGGGGTTTGATTTACTATTTATAGCGGGTTTTTATGATTGGCAGCTGTCACGCTAAAAGACGCTTTTTATTGCAAAAAATAGTTTTTTGCATCGCCACATTTTGAGAGCTATAAATTTTGCATATTTTGGCCCACAGAGTCATGTGAGGTCTTATTTTTTGCGGTACAAGTTGACGTTTTTATTGGTACCATTTTTGAGCATGTGACATTTTTTGATCGCTTTTTATTTCGATTTTTGGGAGGTTAGAATGAACAAAAATCAGCAATTCATGAATTTCTTTTGGGGAGGAGTTTATACCGTTCCGCGTGTGGTAAAATTGATAAAGCAGTTTTATTCTTCGGGTCAGTACGATTATGGCGATACCTCATTTATATCATTTTTTTATGTTTTGGCGCTTTTATAGAATAAAAACAATTTAATATAAAAAATTATTATTTTTGCATCGCTTTATTCTGCGAGCTATAACTTTTTTATTTTTTTGCTGATGATGCTGTGTGACGGCTCGTTTTTTGCGGGACAAAATAACTTTTTTCAGCGGTACCATGTTTATTTATATCCGTCTTTTTGATCGCGTGTTATTCCACTTTTTGTTCAGCGGTATGATGATAAAGCACTGATTTTTTGCTTTGTTTTTTTTTTTTGTTTTAAGGGGTTCACAAAAGGGGTTAACTAGTGGGACAGTTTTATAGGGGGGGTCGTTACAGACGCGGCAATACCAAATATGTGTAATTTTATTGTTTTTTATTTTTATTTACAGGAAGAAATGAATTTATTGGGGAATATTTTTTTTTTTTTTTTTAATTTATTTTGGAATTTTTTTTACACATGTTTATTTTTATTTTTTTTACTTTTTTACATTGTCCCTGGGTGGGACATCACTGTAAAATGTCAGATCGCTGGTCTCAGTGTGCACAGCACTCTGTGAGACCAGCGATCTCACAGGCAGCGCTGCAGGCAATGAGGAAGCCGCCTCCCTGCATGACCCGGCGGCCATCTTGGATCCGGGTCCTGGGAGGGAGGAAGCCCTCAGAACAGCGCTGTTCTGAGGGTCTCAGGGGAGCTCATGTTTGATCGCGGTGTGCCAGGGGTTAATGTGCCGGGAGCGGTCCGTGACCGCTCCTGGCACACAGTCCCGGGTGTCAGCTGTGATAATCAGCTGACACCCGGCGGCGATTAGCGGGGAGCGCAGCTGATCGCTATGACGTACTATCCCGTCCATGGTCAGATTGTCACGGGTTTCATGGACGGGATAGTACGTCGGATGTCAGAGAGGGGTTAAGAAGACTAATGCTGCCTGATGCCCCTGTAAAAATAGGCTGTGTGACTTTGAGTCCCTCCTTCATAAATGAAACAAGATGTGTCTGCTTATGTGTCACACACCACATGGCCAGCTAGGGTTGTTAAATGTTGCAATGACATTTCCCAGTGAATGCATTTGTTTTGGTTGAAAGCAATGTTAAAGTTGAAAAATGCTTCCAAAACGCTGCATCTGAACATAGCCCATGGGGGAGGAACATTTTGGTCTGGGGTTATTTATTTTGCCTTATACACAAGTCATTTACATGGAAAGGATGTACCTTTACATATTTCCCAGCAAAATCCGGTTTCGTTTTTCTATGTTTTTTGGTGCATCGGTAACACTGGCATGAAAACTGTGGCAACATTGTTTAAAGCTGTGAACTAGGAGTCAGGAATGCTTCCAGGGGCGATCCCCATGATGTCCTCGTGTCATTTGAGCAGTGTTTCCATCATTTTCAGACGTATTTAGACCTTAAAAGGACCCCCGGGGGGATCGCGGTAAAAATGCTCGGGTCTCCCATAGACTTACATTGGGCTCGTTGTTCTGTCCGAGTACCCGAGTATTCCAATCTGCTCGACCCGAGCAACGAGCACCCAACATTATAGTGCTCGCCCATCACTACTTCACTCTTCCTCCGGTCCATGATGCTGCTGAGTCCACTGTCTTCTGCTCCTCTGTAACCAAGCTGTGCTTCCGATGCAGTAACTGCTGGTGATAGCAGATGACAGCGCAGTCACCCACAAAATGGCACTGCCCTATGATGCTACTCTTCATTCTGCCCCAGGGTACTAGAACACCAAAAAGGGAGGGAAATGGTGTATGTCAGCAGTTATTGCCCTAATTTTCCAGCTACCAGTAAAGCTGGTAAGTCTTACTGTAGCTGCTTGAGGTCTAAAATGGAAAATGCTCTCCCTATTGATAATTACATATATTTGTAAAAAAAATTATATTTTTCATATGGAAATGTTTGAAAACTGCAAACATTACATTAATACACTTTAATTAGTATTTTAACCCCTTAACCCCCAAGGGTGGTTTGCATGTTAATGACCGGGCAAATTTTTACAATTCTGACGACTGTCTCTTTAAGAGGTAATACACCCTGGCTGTACTGTATAGTTCTGGGTCATGACATCATAAAGGGGCTGAGTTACCGGGATCCTCCCTTTCCCCAAGTTGTAGTTTTGGGCTCTGAAACCTTCTCGGCTATATAACTTGGCTGGAGAACCTAGCAGAATCGGCAGACCCATCATTCACCTTGAGAGCTATAATTTTTCCATATTTTGGCCCACAGAGTCATGTGAGGTCTTGTTTTTTGCGGAATGAGTTGATACCTCATTTATACAGTATAAATTCTTTTGTGTTTTGTGTTTTTATAGGTCGCGTCTTTATGGATGCGGCGTTTCTAAATATGTGTACTTTAATTGTTTTTTTTTAACTACATAATAATGTATTTATTGGGGAAATATTTTTTTTTCTTTATTTAGGAATTTTAAAAAAAATATTTTAACACGTTAATTTTTTTTTTTTTTTTTTTTTACTTTGTCCCAGGATGGAACATCACTATATAATGTCAGATCGTTGACACTGTGCAGATCAGCGATCGGGATGCGATTGGCTCCCCCCGTGAGTGCGGCTGATCGCCCATGATGTACTATTCCGTCCATGGGAATTAAGTCCCAGGTCACATGGACAGAATAGTACGTCGGATGGCAGAGAGGAATTAAGCTTAATTTCACAAAAAAACAAACTACAAGAAAACTGGTGGCCCCTTCCCTTTAACCGTTAAAAGGCGTATCGGCGGTCGTTAAGGGGTTAAATGTGCAGTCGGGGTCAAGTGTGAATTTCTGTACAATAACAACAGTTTCCCTTTATCCTGACTTTTCAATTTTTTTTTTAAAACCATCTAACTTCAAGGAGGATTATAATAAACTACATAAAAATATTACACCTGTGCCATGATATATCTCTAAGCTGTGTGTGGCTGATGGCTGTAATATACATGTATTCACACCTGCAGGAGATTTGTTGGCATGGCTCCAGCCCTGGTTTCATGGATTCATTCCACGTCATAAATTACATTCTGTTTTAGATCCTAAGAAATTCAGATTACTGCACAATCTCTCCTGAAATGGAGGTGCTAATACTTTCTCTACTCTTATTTTTGACTATCTAATATTTCTTCTTGAAACTCATCTGACAGAAAATATTGGCCCTTACAATAGTTTAGATTGCCAAGAATCAACAAGCCCCATACTATAATTACACCAGAGAGCTTTCACCACCAGTTACTCAATTTTTACTGATGAAGATTGTTGAGTTTGATCAGTTCAGTAGATGTTATTGTCTATAGTCACAGTTTTTGTCTTCAGTAGTTAGTTCACAAAATACTCTGATAACCAGTTCCTTCGGTCAATTTTGTGTTCCTAATCAGGGCACGTTTTTCAAGTCTGATGTGTCACTTTATATGGTGATAATTTTAGAATTCTTCATAAAATATAAGCCCCGGTTTTTTCACTTTTACAAAGGGTAATAGCAAACAGATGGACCTCACAAATTATGTTACAACTTCTCTTATATTCAACAATACCCTATATATGGTTGTACATTACTGCCTGGGCTCATTTCAGGGTTGAGAAGGGAAGGAGCGCCGTTTAGCTATTTGAATTCAGATCTTACTGGAATAGCTTGCAGACACAATGTATTAAACCTCTGTGTAAACCTCTGTTTTTCCTCCTCTCCCATGAGAGCACTACCTGAGATAGGGTTTCCGCCCACCAGGACTGGAAACCTACTGAATAAAAAGGCGGTACCTCTCCTCCGCATCAGTTCGTTTTCCTGTCCTCGTGGAGGCCTACAGAAGTGGTATACTTACCCAGGAGGGTGTCCAGGATCTGGATGCCATCCGTGGGAAGTAGAACGCTGGCTGTCAGGTTGGCACAGCGCGGTGCAGCAGGAGACCTCTTTGGAAAATGTCCCCTGTCTACACGGGTCCTGGGCTGCGCGCGATGTGCGCCAAGACAGGCTTCCGGGGCTGTGCATGGGGATGCTGGCTGGCGTCCGGAGACTGAGTGCGTCGGAAAGCAGGCCGCCCGGGACTGCGCACGCGCGGGATACAGGAGGTTCTGTCGCGTCCCAATGACGAGCGCGCCAGTGACATCAGCGGCCATCCGGGCTGCTCGTGCACGAGACTTGTTGTGGAGGGCCACACAGCACGCTGGATTAGAAAAACAAAAAAGACAGCGAGGCGGAGCCACCAGGTATTTAAAGGGGTGAGCCCAGAAAAATGGCGGCACTTGCCTGCAGCTCCAGTCATGGATCAGCAGCAGCGTTGCCTGACGCCACCCCCGCAACCGCCATCTCCACCTTTGCAGGAGCCCCCCCAGCGCCATCAGCATAGAGGGCGTGATAGTAATCGTGCAAGCAGCTGGACCAGGCTAAAAAGTAAGGTAGGTCACGAAGCCACGACCAAAGAGAGACCTTCAGAACTGGCTCAGCCTCCATCACTGGTACCATAGATTGACCAACAGGTGGTGAGTGATCTACGTGAATGTGCATTATATTAAAACCAGCATCCCTTTTATGTGTTTCCTTGATAGGGAAGACCCCTGAAGCACACTTCCAAACAAATTAATAGGGAGTGTGCCCTGTGCAAGGCAAATCTACCTAGCTCATATCATAAGAAGCTCTGCCAGCAGTGTATACAGCAGGCCATATCAGAGGAGGCAACAGGGTTTGCCATGGACCTTAAGTCTATCATCAGGTCGGAGGTCCAAGAGTCTTTAAGGGACCTGATGACAAAGAAAGAGAAGCACATGCAAGAGCCACTGTATTCAGAATCTGAGGGCTCAGTAGAGCTTGAGGAAACTTCAGGCTCAGAATTATCCTTCTCTTCCGATGGGGAGATGGGGAGTAGGTGCTGCTTCCCTACAGAAGATACGGACAGGCTGGTCACCATGGGTATCTCAGACCCTAAATCTACTAAGTCTCTACAGGACATTATGTTTGGGGGCATTGGTCAAAGGAAGAGACTTTCCTTCCCAATTAATGAGAATATCAAGATGCTCATCAGCAAACAATGGAAGAAGCCAGAACGTAAAGGGCCACAACCATCTTCTTCGAAAAGGAGATACCCTTTTGAAGAAGAAGAGGTAGACATATGGGAGAAAACCCCAAGGATTGATGTTGCAGTAGCTAAAGTGGTCAAAAAATCCACTTTGTCCTTTGACGATCTGGGGACTTTAAAAGACCCTTTAGACAGGAAAACCAAGACCTTCCTGAAACAGGCATGGGAGTCGACAGCGGGTTCATTAACCCCTTAACCCCCAAGGGTGGTTTGCACGTTAATGACCGGGCCAATTTTTACAATTCTGACCACTGTCTCTTTATGAGGTTATAACTCTGGAACGCTTCAACGGATCTTCACGATTCTGAGACTGTTTTCTCGTGACATATTGTACTCCACGTTAGAAGTAAAATTTCTTCGATATAACTTGCGTTTATTTTTGAAAAAAACGCAAATATGGCGAAAATTTTTAAAATTTTGCAATTTTCAAACTTTGAATTTTTATTCCCTTAAAACAGAGAAATATATCACACAAAATAGTTAAGAAATAACATTTACCACATGTCTACTTTACATCAGCACAATTTTGGAACCAAAATTTTTTTTTGTTAGGAAGTTATAAGGGTTAAAAGTTGACCAGCGATTTCTCATTTTTAGAACAAAATTTACAAAGCCATTTTTTTTAGGGACCACCTCTCATTTGAAGTCACTTTGAGGGGTCTATATGGCAGAAAATACCCAAAAGTGACACCATTCTAAAAACTGCACCCCTCAAGGTACTCAAAACCACATTCAAGAAGATTATTAACCCTTCAGGTGCTTCACAGGAACTAAAGCAACGTGGAAGGAAAAAATGAATATTTAACTTTTTAGCCACAAATAGCAGCCACCTGCACAGTAAGATCATTGATGGTGTGGTTACAACAGCTGAGTGACCATCTAAAGGACAATAATCCAAGGAGGACGTTTTGTTGGATCTTCCTCTATTACAGGGAGCAGATTCTTTTTTTAGCCGATGCCTCAGCCGACTCAGTGAGGTTGTCAGCGAGATCAGCAGACCTCTCTAAAGCTGCCCGTAGAGCGCTCTGGCTTAGGAGCTGGCCTGGGGATGTACAGTCCAAAGCTAGATTATGCTCCATCCAATGTGAGGGCATATTTCTCTTTGGGCAGGCTTTTGACGATATTTTAGATAAGGCAGCAGACAAGAAGAAAGGGGTTCCCTACTGTGTCACGCCTGCAGTTCTAAAGTTCCTTTCGGAGGAGACGATATAGCAGGAGTAGGCCACCCAAAAATCAGGATGACTGGAGAGATAAAAGGCCAAAGAACAAAAGTTTCATGTTTGGGGGTTCCTCATCAAGAAACCAAAAATCCCCCAAATGATGGGCAGCCCCAGGAGGGAGGAAGGCTGTCCCAGTTCCTAACTGCCTGGGAAAAGCTATCGGCCAATACTTGGGTACTCAACATAATAAAATCAGGACTGAAGCTAGAGTTTGCATTCATCCCCCGGCAGGTCTTCAGGATCTCATCCCCCAGATCCTGGAAGGAACAGCAAGCCTTGGAAGCAGAGGTGTTACTCTTGCTACAAAAGAAAGAGCTGGTAGAGGTACCCATTCATCAGCAGGGGAGGGGATTTTATTCTTCCTTGTTTCTGATAAATAAACCAGACCTATCATACAGGACTATCATCAACCTGAGGCCTCAACAGATTCTTTGTCTACAGACCATTCAAGATGGAGTCCATAAAAACCGCAATCAAGATCTTGTTTCCGGACTGTTATGAGTGTCTTGGACCTAAAAGACGCATACTATCATGTCCCCATACACCAGGAAGACCAGCAATTCCTAAGAGTAGCGGTACATGTGAGAAGGTCAGCTCAGACATTTTCAGTACAGGGTGCTACCCTCAGTCGGTCTTCACCAACATTATTCTGGAGGTAACGGCACACTTACGGGAAAGAAACATACTGGTGGTGCCATACTTGGAAGATTTCCTAGTGATCGGCAGGACAGAGCAGTAACGCAGTGCTCAGCTAAATTTCATCCGGAGCGCCATGTCCAGTCTTGACTGGATGATAAATATGGAAAAATCGAGGCTGCAGCCCCTGAAGGTTCAATCCTTCTTGGGGCTTATCTTAGAAACAACTCTTTCTCTTCCCAGGAGAGAAGAAACACAAGATGATAGCCTTAGTATCAACAGTCCTATCCAACCCCCATCATATCCCTGAGGAAGGACATGTCCCTTCTAGGATCTATGACCTCATGCATCCCAGCAGTACAGTGGGCCCAGTGCTTCAGCAGGATATCCTAGAGGGGAAAAAGAGGATGTCTGGTTGTCTAGAGGGAAAAATTACACTTTCTCAAAAAGCCCTAAATTCCATGACCTGGTGGTTAAATCCAGAGAATCTATCGCGTGGCATCCCATGGTCTCTCCCAATATCAGATGTGATAGTGACAGACGCAAGAGCGAAAGGATGGGGGGCACATCTCAGAGACAATTTGATACAAGGTGTCTGGGCAGTAACACAAGCGGGCTGTTCCTCAAATTGCAGGGAACTACTTGCTATAAAGGAAGCAGTAACAGGGTTCTGTCCCAGGCTAGAAGGAAACCATGTGCGTATTTTGTCGGACAATCGAACCTTGGTAGCCTACATCAATCATCAGGGGGGCACAAGGTCCCGACCCCTAATGTGGCTAGCTAAGGAACTTTTTCAGGTGATGGAGAAGCACCAGCTACAGATATCAGCCTTACACATAAGGGGGAGGGAAAACGAGGAGTCAGACTTCCTAAGCCGAACAACCTTGAGACAAGGGGAATGGGAGCTAGATCCATCCGTTTTCCAGCAGATTGTTAATATTTGGGGGCAGCCGGAGATAGACATATTTGCCAGCATGAAAACAAAGAGCTACTGTTCCCTAGACCCATGAGAAAGACCATATGCGGTGGATGCACTACAAATCCCTTGGCATTTTCGGCTAGCCTACTCATTTCCTCCACTAATGTTAATTCCGGCAGTGCTCAGGAAGATTCGAGAGGAGAGGGCGGTTGTCATCCTCATTGTTCCCTTTTGGCCGAAGAGATCATGGTTCTCATGGCTGAGGAGAATGTCCTTGGCAGACCCCTGGATTCTCCCGGATGTTCCAGGTCTTCTCATGCAGGGCCCAGTATGTCATCCTCAGAAATCTGGTCTTCATTTGACGGCCTGGATTTTGAGAGGACGTTACTAAGACAAATGGGGGTTTTCTCCGGCCTTGGTAGATACTCTTATGCAGAGTGGAAAGCCCATAACAACCAGGATTTATTATGGAATATGGGAACATTTTTTAACCTTCTCAAGGCAGCCGGTTAAGGGTTCTGTCCCAATTAAAGATATCTTAGAATTTCTTCCTTCAGAGAGGTTTGGAGATGGGTCTGGCCACCAGCACACTTAAAGTGCAGGTATCTGCTTTAGGGGCCCTTTACAACTGTAACCTTACGGCAGATAGGTGGGTGGTCAGTTACATCAAAGCCTGTCAGAGGTCTAGGCCAGTGCCCGCTCCCAAAATGCCCCCGTGGGATTTGATCGTGGTCCTGGAAGCTTTGACGAGGTCACCCTTTGAACCCTTACAGAAAGTACCAGACAAGGTACTGACACTAAAGACAGTGATTCCAATAGCCCTGACATCGGCACGTAGGGTCAGTGATTTGCAGGCCCTATCCATTAATCATCCTTTCATGCAGGTATTAGAGGATATGGTGTGTTGAGGCCTGATCCAGCATATCTCCCTAAAGTGGCCTCCAAGTTTCATAGGAGCCAGGAGGTAATTCTTTCCTCCTTCAGTGAACCAAAGTCTAAGGAAGAACACCGACGTCACACGTTAGATGTCAGGAGGGCCCTTATTTATTACCTAGACAGACTAGGCAAGGTAGAAAGGATAAGGCGTAAGGCCTTATTTGTATCTTTCCAGGGAAACAGGAAAGGATGTAGTGTCACAAGGGGAACAATAGCTAGATGGATAAGGGACGCCATTAGCTTAGCCTACATCTCTAGTGAAAGACCATGCCCTGGAGATCTGAGGGCTCATTCCACCAGTGCGGTGGTGACCTCCTAGGCCGAGAGAGCAGATTTGTCCATCGAAGAAATATGTAAGGCGGCCACACGGTCTTCCCCTTCTACATTCTACCGACACTATTGTCTCAATCTGTCCTCCTCTGCTGACTTGTCCTTTGGGAGGAAGGTATTGCAAGCGGTGATCCCTCCCTAGGATGCTTTAGTCTATATAAATCTCTCAGGTGGTGCTGTCATGGGAGAGGGGGAAAAAATCTAAGTTACTTACCGTTAACGGGATTTTACAGAGCCTATAACAGCACCCTTATATTCCCTCCCCCACTTATGTTGTGCACTATTAAGGGTGTTAAGAAAAATGTATTTGGTGATGGTTGTGTTAACTGTCTGGAGGTTCTCTTGTGCTCTGAAACCAAACTGATGCGGAGCAGAGGTACCACCTTTTTATTCAGTAGGTTTCCTGTCCTGGTGGGCGGATACCCTCTCTCAGGTGGTGCTGTCATGAGCTCTGTAAAATCCTGTTAACGGTAAGTAACTTAAATTTTTTCACAGACAGATGATGGACCTGAGTGGGGACTTGTTTTTTGTTAAATGAATAGAAGGTTTCATTGGTATTAGGTTCGTCAACATAACGTTTCTTAGTGGCAGAATGAACAAATAGTTGAACACCGCGTTGCACTGGTTCTTCCTATGAGCGTTTCTATTATACTGTGAACTGTCATTGTCTTGGTGAAGAATTCAATATTTAACTTGCCATTTTTACAGACAATTTAAGTAAAAATGTTAAATGACATTTAAAGATATTTTATTCAAAAATAATAATTGGTTTATATCTTGGCAGATGACTGTACTAGGAGATCAGAGGAACAGCTGACGTCTTCAGTTTTTAAATCGGATGATTTTGAGATCCCACTGGATACAATTGAAGTTAATGCCATTACTCCAGATATATCATCATCCCTTCAGAGCAAAGAACTCTCATCTGATCCTTTGAAAGAGGTCCTGTCTTCTGATTCATTAGTGACAACTAAGGAAAATCAGAGTCACAAAATAAGCATTAAAAACAGAAATACTCCTAAACCAAAGAAGCCATTTTCATGTTCAGAATATGGAAACAGTTTTCCCATCAAAAAGTCTTTTCTTGAACAACCAAAAATTCACACAGTGGAGAAAAAATTTTCTTGTTCCAAGTGTGGAAAATGTTTTAAACACAAATCACATCTTGTTAGTCACCGGAGAACTCACACAGAGGAGAAGCCTTTTTCATGTTCAGAATGTGGGAAATGTTTTAAGCGGAAACATCATCTGGATGTCCACCAGAGAACTCACACAGGGGAGAAGCCTTTTTCATGTTCAAAATGTGGGAGATGTTTTAACCAGGAATCAAATTTTGTTATGCACCAGAGAACTCACACAGGGGAGAAGCCTTTTTCCTGTTCAGAATGTGGGAAATGTTTTAGCCAGAAATCAAATCTTGTTATTCACCAAAGAACCCACACAGGGGAGAAGGCTTTTTCATGTTCAGAATGTGGGAAATGTTTTAACGAGAAATCAGCTTTGGTTAAGCACCAGAGAACCCACACAGGGAAGAAGCCTTTTTCATGTTCGGAATGTGGGAAATGTTTTAGCCAGAAATCGGCTCTTAATACCCACCAGAGAACTCACACAGGGGAGAAGCCTTTTTACTGTTCAGAATGTGGGAAATGTTTTAAATTTGAAGGGAATCTTGATATACACCAAACAACCCACACAGGGGAGAAGCCTTTTTCATGTTCAGAATGTGGGAAATGTTTTAACGACAAATCAGCTTTGGTTAAGCACCAGATAACCCACACAGGGGAGAAGCCTTTTTCCTGTTCAGAATGTGGGAAATGTTTTAACCAGAAATCAAATCTTGTTACTCACCAAAGAACCCACACAGGGGAGAAGGCTTTTTCATGTTCAGAATGTGGGAAATGTTTTACACAGAAATCAGATTTGGTTAAGCACCAGAGAACTCACACAGGGAGAAGCCTTTTACATGTTCAGAATGTGGGAAATGTTTTAACCAGAAATCAAATCTTGTTACTCACCAAAGAACCCACACAGGGGAGAAGGCTTTTTCATGTTCAGAATGTGGTAAATGTTTTACACAGAAATCAGATTTGGTTAAGCACCAGAGAACTCACACAGGGGAGAAGCCTTTTACATGTTCAGAATGTGGGAAATGTTTTACCCAGAAATCAAATCTTGTTACTCACCAAAGAATTCACATTGGGGAGAAGTTTTTTTCATGTTCATAATGTAGGAAATGTACACTAAAATCAACTCTTAAACATCAGAAAAGTCACAAAGGGGGTGAAGCCTTTTTCATGTTCAGAATGTTGGAAATGTTTTAACCAAAAAATATATTTCTTAAAGGGGTTGTCCATTTCTAGGACTACCCCTTGTCATTCCTCATGTTTGGCCTATTTCAAATAAAAATACTCATACTCTCTTTCTGTGCCAGTGTCGTTCCAGTGGTCTTAACACTCACGTTCCCGGGGCTCATGTGAGGTTGTTACAAAATCAGCGCTAGCTTCACTGTTCCTGCCTTCGGATGTATTGAACATCAACAGGAAGCCAGGGTTGCAACTGCTCTTTGACTTAGGCCAGGGTCACACTTGTGAGTGTGATGCGAGAAACTTGCATCAACACCTGGCACTGCTGCCGGCACTCGGGAGTGTGCGGCTACATAGAAATACAATGCAGCTGCACGCTCCAGTCAAGTGCCGGCGGCAGTGCCGGGTGTTGATGCGAGAGACTCGCGCAAATTTCTCGCTTCACAATCGCAAGTGTGACCCCGGCCTTACTCCTATTTTTAATATATCCAAAAGTAGAAACCGTGAACCAAGTTTAAGAATGCACTTGCTTTCGAAACACATTTGGTATTCTTTATTAACAATATATACTGTTCCACTGGTGCTTGACCCAAGAATATTTAATTTAGAGCAGCCTCTTTTGTATAACAGCCACCACCTGCTGTCAAATATTGTAAAGGTATGTACAGTACAGAGCAAAAGTTTGGACACACCTTCTCATTCAAAGATTTTTCTCTATTTTCATGACTATGAAAATTGTAGAATCACACTGAAGACATCAAAACTATGAATTAACACATGTGGAATTATACATTACACTTCACAAAAAAGTGTGAAACAACTGAAAATATGTCTAATATTCTAGGTTCTTCAAAGTAGCCACCTTTTGCTTTGATTATCGCTTTGCACGCAGAAAAGGTGAACGGATGGACTCTATATGCCTGGTTCCCACCGTGAAGCATGGAGGAGGAGGTGTGGGGGTGCTTTACTGGTGACACTGTTGGGGATTTATTCAAAATCAAGAGACTGAAATTCTTGCCCATTCTTCCTTGGCAAACAGCTCTAGCTCAGTGAGGTTGAGTAGAGATCATTTGTGAACAGCAGTTTTCAGCTCTTTCCACAGATTCTCGATTGGATTCAGGTCTGGACTTTGACTTGGTCATTCTAACACCTGGATACGTTTATTTGTGAACCATTCCATTGTAGATTTTGCTTTATGTTTGGGATCATTGTCTTGTTGGAAGACAAATCTCTGTCCCAGTCTCAGGTCTTTTGCAGACTCCAACAGGTTTTCTTTAAGAATGGTCCTGTATTTGGCTGCATCCATCATCCCATCAATTTGAACCAGCTTCCCTGTTCCTGCTGAAAAAAAGCAGGCCAAAACCATGATGCTGCCACCATCATGTTTGACAGTGGGGATGGTGTGTTCAGGGTGATGAGCTGTGTTGCCGTTACGCCAAACATATCGTTTGGCATTGTTGCCAAAAAGTTCTATTTTAGTTTCATCTGACCAGAGCACCTTCTTCCACATGTTTGGTGTCTCCCAGGTGCCTTGTTGCAAACTTTACACGACACTTTTTAAGGATATCTTTGAGAAATGTCTTTCTCCGTGCCACTCTTCCATAAAGGCCAGATTTGTGCAGTGTACGACTGATTGTTGTCCTATGGACAGACTGTCCCACCTCAGCTGTAGATCTCTGCAGTTCATCCAGAGTGATCATGGGCCTCTTGGCTGCATCTCTGATCAGTCTTCTCCTTGTTTGAGATGAACATTTAGAGGGACGGCCGGGTCTTGGTAGATTTGCAGTGGTACGACACTCCTTCCATTTCAATATGATCGCTTCAACAGTGCTCCTTGGGATGTTTAAAGTTTTGGAAATCATTTTGTATCCAAATCCGGCTTTAAACTTCACAACAGTATCACGGGCCTGCCTGTTATGTTCCTTGGTCTTCATGATGCTCTCTGTGCTTCAAACAGAACCCTGAGACTATCACAGAGCAGGTGCATTTATGCGGAGAATTGATTACACACAGGTGGATTATATTTATCATCATTAGTCATTTAGGACAACATTGGATCATTCAGAGATCCACAATGAACTTCTGTAGTGAGTTTGCTGCACTGAAAGTAAAGAGGCCGAATAATATTGCACGCCCCACTTTTCAGTTTTTGTATTTCCAAAAAAATTTAAAATAACCAATAAATTTCGTTCAACTTTACAATTGTGTCCCACTTGTTTTTGATTCTTCACCAAAAAATAACATTTGGTATCTTTATGTTTGAAGCATGATATGTGGGAAAAGGTTGAAAAGTTCCAGGGAGCCGAATACTTTTCAAGGCACTGTAGCCGGCATATTTTGAGCTGTCAGCTTCTAAGGACTGACACTTTCACGACGTACCCTCTCCTGCTGCTATCATTACTACCTTGGGCTCGGCATTCTACACTTACACGCTCACTTATTTTTACAAAGAGACTTAGGAAAACATGCCGATATCCATCTAGCCTTTAGTCCCGGGCCAACAGGTCTGCTAGCTGCGATACAAAAGCTGACAAACGTGCAAGATTATTACCTGCCGGCACATCTTTCCTCCCAGCTACTACCATTCAACACTTTTGAAGCATTGACTCACCCAGCTTTCCAAAACACGTCTGCAGCTCAGAGCGCTCATCAAAGGAGGGAACATAGTCAGCAATAAAGGTAATTTTGTTTATGTATCACATGATTATACATGTTCAATACATTTAACTTCTTTGAATTATTGCTGAGACCCTTGACAGTCTCTATTATTTGAAGTCTCTGGGAAAAGGCTTTTAATAAGTTGATTTTACTCACATTTTATTTCAGGTTTTGCATATTTTCTGCTGTTAGCCTACAAAACAGTAACTCTAGAATTCCGGACTCCTGGTGAGACACGCGATCTAGTGCCACTATTTTAATCAAATTTCTAGAAAGCACATTTTATTAACCACCTTGTGTCTCCGGTGATATTAATATATTTTCCTCACATTTTAAGAGCAACATTATTTGTATGCTTGCTCTTGAACCAATTTCTGTGTGAGGAGAGATTATATATTTAGCTTGATATCTATCCTCTCTTTGACTGTTTGAGCGCCGTTTGGAACTTTTTAGTATACATTTGGTATTCTATTAGTCTTTTCCCTGTGTTCCCTATGATTTTTAAATGCATTTTCCTACATGTTTCAACCTAGAAAGAAAAAAAGACTTTTTGATATGACTATATTTTAACTTTGAAAAAATAAAGAATTCTTCATTTTAAACGTGTCTTGGATTTGTAGAGTAGAAGCTGGATGAATCTTTCCTTATCCAGTGAGAAGGGTTTGTCCAAGTAGCGGACATCCCCTTTAAACATCAAAAATCCCACACAGAGAGAAACCATTATTATGTCTAGAGAAGAGTGTGAAAAATAAATTACTAGAAAATCCTATTTTGTTGACCATCAAAAATAACTCAGACGGGAGACACTACATATGTTATTGACAAATTGCACAAAAACATAACAGATAGTCATATAATTAAATGAGAAAGGGTAATTACTATAGATGAGCGAATGTGCTCGGTGATAAAGTGATATCACTTGAGTATCTGGGTGCCTGGAAATACTCGGTGAGCATTAACCGCTGCTCGGATTTGAAGTTCGAATCCCCACTCCACATGTTTGGTGTCTGTTACACAGCCAATACACATGCAGGGGATTGCCTGCCAGTCACTGTAATGCCGTAGCCATCTCTGTAGTGGCATTACTGTGATTGGCTGGCTGTATTATATAATCGGGTTATAAAAGAACAGGCACCGCCACATTCATCACACTGACGCCAGTGCACAGCTCAGGGACAGTTCTTACTGGAGGAAGAGAGTGGTTATACAGGCCTATGTGTGCACAGTGTAACAAATCAAAGTCCTGTAGTGTTGATACTGGTGTTGATGCTGAATCATCATATTAATAGGCCTTGTAAGGGCTAACCTTGTGCTTTGTTGTTTGCATCAGATACATTCTGTATTTATACATAACCAAAGAATATTATGTCCAAATAATGTTAAATGCCACCTTACCTGAACTATGATATATCAACTCCTGCCATCAATATTGCAGAACAAAAAGGTATAGGCCAATAAATAAATTACCGTATATACCCATGTATAAGCCGAGATTTTCAGCCCATTTTTTAGGGCTGAAAGTCCCCCTCTCGGCTTATGCGCGGGTCATATGCGGGGGAGGGGGAGCGGGGTGTCTGATCATACTCACCCCTCCGCCGGCGCGGTCTCTGCAGCCCCCCTGTTTCTCCCACGATCTCCGTCTCCTTCCTGCAGCAGTCACATGGCACCGCTCATTAAAGTCATGAATATGCACATATTCATGACTTTAATGAGCGGTACCACGTGACCGCTGCAGGACTGAAGCGCTGCGGAGAGCGCCGGGAGAAGAGGAGAGGCTGCAGGGACGCTCGGCGGAGGGATGAGTATACCAATATTTACCTCTCCCCATGCCACCGCTGCGCTGCTCCCTCAGTCCGACTCCTCTGGCTGTGAATGTTCAGGCAGAGGGCGCGATGACGTCGTTAGTGCGTGCCCCGCCCCCTGCCAGATCATTCACATCCAGAGGAGTCAGACCGAGGGAGCAGCGCAGCGGTGCAGAGAGGACAGGTAAATATCTCAGGTGCCGGGATCCTGAGCGAGCGGTGACACCGGCACCTGTCCCCCATAGCGCGCCGGTGTCCCCGCCTGCTCAGGACACCGGCACCTGGCCCCCAGCGACGAGAGGTGAGTATGTCATTTTTTTTTTGCAGCAGCAGCATATGAGGCCTATACTATGGGGCATAATTGTGCAGCATATGGGGGCATAAACTGTGGAACATATGGGGCATAATCTGGAGCATATGGGGGCATAATCTGGAGCATATGGGGGCATAAACTGTGGAACGTATGGGGGCATAATCTGGAGCATATGGGGGCATAAGCTGTGGAACATATGGGGGCATAATCTGGAGCATATGGGGGCATAAGATGTGGAACATATGGGGGCATAATCTGGAGCACATGGGGGCATAAACTGTGGAACATATGGGGGCATAATCTTGAGCATATGGTGGCATAATCTGTGGAACATATGGGGGCATAATCTGGAACATATGGGGGCATAAACTGTGGAACATATGGGGGCATAATCTGGAGCATATGGGAGCATAATCTGTGGAACATATGGGGGCATAATCTGGAGCATATGGGGGCGTAATCTGTGGATCATACGGGGGCATAATCTGTGGAATATATGGGGGCATAATCTGGAGCATATGGGGGCATAATCTCTGAAGCATATTGGCCATAATCTGGAGCATATGGGAGCATAATCTGTGCAGCATATGGGCGCATAATCTGTGGAGCATTATATGGGGCATAATCATTTTTCACCCTAGGCTTATACATCAATAAGTCAATAAGTTTTCCCAGTTTTTTGTGGCAAAATTAGGGGGTCGGCTTATACACGGGTCGGCTTATACATGAGTATATACGGTAATAAAATAATCAATTTATTGAACACACAAGATAAAATTAGACAAGGAAATTTCCATAGAAAATGCCAAGGACAGTAGATGCACCAGTCAAAAGAAAGGTACTAAATAATTCCATGTAAAAAAATCATGAAAGTTATGAATAAATATTCCACAAAGTGCCTGATGCTCAAATATTGCAAACTGTATCACAGATAATACAAATACACTGCATGCATAAATCAGCACTACATAAATTCTTAAATATTGATAGAGCCACTAATTAGTTTACAAATAGCATGTAGCTATAATATAGAAGTGCAAAAAGTACCTAGATAAATCCAAAATCTCATGCATTCAATGTATGGAATTTATTTGTACCAAAAGATCACTAATCAGCGCACAGATAATATATATCCATATGTGCAATACACAATTTGTCTATCCTGTGAGCTGACTACAGTGACACATGTAACTATACCGAATCCAAATAAAGTGCATAGTGCTTTACTGATCGATAAAACTTACATGGATACAAGTGTAGATCCTGGTGCCTATAGCCTCTGGCTACCCCGACAGCGCCGTTTTGCCGTATTGGCTTCCTCAATAGGGGGCATATGTGTGTGCTATGTGTACGCTCATCTATAAATATCCCCGTGATCAGCTGTTCCACATGTTGGCAATTCCGGTATTTGATTGCGCATGCGCAGCTCTTCCCTTGATGTAAATGGGGACTTCCTGTTCACCGCTCTTGGAATGCAAGCGTGAAACGCTCTGTGTTACCATGGTGAGCAGGACAGGAAGTCACAGGTGGTCCTGAGCGGCGCATGCGCTAACCGGGCCCCGAGATATGAACGGAAGGTGAAAATAATACTATTGGCTACAATGGGATAATAATGAATATAAATAAAGTGCATACAATTATATATATATATATATATATATATATATATATATATATATATATATATATATATATATACAATTCTCCCACAGATTATATGTGCACAATTGAATAAATTAAAGTGCATAAAAATACATACTCAATATATTAATAATATATCACTAAATAGAATAAATATATCATAAAATAAATAATCTATAAAAACTATATTGATATATACATAGGAATATAATAAAATCCCTCATTAATTAATGACATAATGATTAATATAGCAAATTTATGACAAATGTGACAAAAAATATATTTTTCTAATGCGTAGCCAAATGAATTAGAGACCACTGAAATAGTCATCAATATCTTCAATATAAAATATGACAGATGAATAGCACAAGTTCATTTGCAGCCAAATAATATCAAATATGTAACAGATTAATAGCATAAATGACAATAAGAAGTTAATTTGTTCAAATAATGAGGTAAAGAACACTTGAAGGTGATTATCAATACACAAAATGATGGAATGAAGATCCACAGGACATTCACTGCTGCCTCCACCCTGTTCTCCTGTCATCCCTGGGCTTCAACACCGCCAGTTGTTGCTCGGAAGTGCTGTTTGCACAGTCAACACTTGCTCCTGTGTTACTGGGGTTCAGTAATGTCAGCTGTTCCCTGCTGTGTGAACGGCAAAAAATACTGCTGCCTCCACCCTGTTCTCCTCTCAACCCTTGGCTCCAACACCCCCAGTTGGTGCTCGGAAGTGTAATTGGCACGGGTACTCACTCCTGCCCAGACTGGTTACAGCACGCCAGCTGTTTCCTGTCAGTGTCAACGTCACTTAGCCTCCAATAAGTTGTCCTGTCGGGTTAGCCGACTCTATGGTGCCTGCAGTTTAGGTGCTTCCTATGTGTGCTGCGGGATATGTAAATAAAGGCTGTTTCCGTTGTGACAATAGGACAATCACCCACTGTAGGACTGTGGGATTCCGTAACTGCGGCCGGCTCGCGGCCTGTCAACTTAAATTTCCATGGGTACCTTCTGCTACCCGTCCGGGTTCCAGTACCGTCAGCTGGTTCTCCGCAGTGCCTTTGGCCTAGGTGCCTCCATCTCGGCATCCGAGTTCCAGCAACGTCTGCTGGTCCTTGGTAGTGCTTTGGAGCACAGGTACCTCCTGCTTAGTAACCATGTCCCAGTAACGTCAGCTGGTCCTCGGTTGTGCCATTGGCTCTTTTCCTCCTGCTGCCCCTCCGGGTTCCAGCACAGTCAGCTGGTCCTCGTTACTTCCATTGGCTCTTGTACCTTCTGCTACCCGTCCGGATTCCAGTACCGTCAGCTGGTTCTCCGCAGTGCCTTTGGGCTAGGTGCCTCCATCTCGGTATCCGAGTTCCAGCAACGTCTGCTGGTCCTTGGTAGTGCTTTGGAGCACAGGTACCTCCTGCTTAGTACCCGTGTCCCAGTAACGTCAGCTGGTCCTCGGTTGTGCCATTGGCTCTTTTCCTTCTGCTGCCCCTCCGGGTTCCAGCACAGTCTGCTGGTCCGCCTTAATTCCATTGTCTCTTGTACCATCTGATACCCGTCCGGGTTCCAGTACCATGAGCTGCTTGTCGGAAGTTATTCAGCCTTCTTGTACCTTCAGCTACATTTCCAAGTTGAAGATTTTTTAAATGTTTTTTTGGGTAATCACTCTGGATCTCCAACACTGAAGACGACGACCCTGAAAAACACCCCGAAGAGGACGACGAGCCCGAAGACGAGGACCCTGAAGACAACGTCGACGACCCTGAAGACTACACGGAAGAAGACGACCCCAAGGACGACGACCATCAAGACAACGAGCCTGAACACCATCACAAAGAAGAAATAAAAGATTACCCAGAAGATCACCAACAGGACAAAGAAGATTGAGACAAACTACAAGATACAGAACAAGAGACAGAAGAACAAGAAGCAGAAGAACAAAAAGCAGAAGAACATTAAGTATAAGACCAAAATTAAGAGCAAAATATATGCTCTAAATTATAAGCAGAAGAAGACTAAGCAGTGTATGGGGGTGAGTCTGTTCCTCCTCGTGGTGCCCCTGGAAAATGCCTGCTGCTGCAGGCTAAACTGAACGCGGACAAATACTGTTGTAATTTAAATGTTTTGTGACAGCAAGAACGGAAGGATGAAATCTTCAAACTTTTACAGATTACAACTACAGGAATGTGTGTCACAAATAAGAATATGATGAAGATGAATAGGAAGAAGATGAAGAAGTTGAATATGATGAAGAATAATAGTTGAATAAGAAGAATATGAGTAATGTTAACAAAAAGATGAATAGCAAGGAGTTTAAGAAGAAGATAAATAAGGTGAAGATGAAGAATAATTTAATGAAAAAGATGATGCTGCTGAAGATCATGAAGGAGAAAGTGTGGCATAAGTAAAAAAGGTGAAGAGCATGGAAGTTGTGAAACATACATATGTGCCAAAATAGAAAAAACTTTAACAACATAGTCAATGTATTTGTCAATCCGAACGTCTTTAAAAAACAAATTTTTCCTGCAATTCCATTTTATTGGGTTAAACATGTATGCCTTTAATGTCTCCTCCACCTCCCCCAATACATTCTACATTACTCTTTGTTGTTTTGCTTCATGTACAATTAACCTACAAGGCAAGAATGGGCTTTTTTTAATTCCGATATTTTTGTCCCATAGACTTGCATTGGATTTCCGGTATCGGTATCTGGTATCGCCGATACTTTTTGGGTATCGGCGATACCCATTCCGATCCGATACTTATTGATATCGGAAAGTATCACTCAATTCTAGTTTCTAATCTAAGTATTCATGAAAATAGAGCCTTGAAAGAATTACAATTATTGGATGGTGTGGTCATCAAGCAGGCCGATAAGGGCGGGAACACGGTTATATGGCCTAATGTAATGTATGAGAGGCAAGCAGCTAAGATTTTGAAAAATCCAAAATGTTATAAAAAATTGCATTATAATCCCCTAACACAATTTCAACAGAGGTTAGTTAGTATCTTGGAGACAGCTTATCAGGATGGGATCATCCCTAAAAGATTAGTGGACGCAATAAGTAAGTTACAACCGAGATTGGCAACTTTCTATCTATTGCCAAAGTTACATAAAGACCCTGTGGACCCGCCTGGGAGGCCCATAGTCTCAGGTGTGGGTAATTTATGCAAAATTATTTGCACAGTAATTGATCATTATCTCCAACCGCTAGTGCAGGTGCTGCCCTCTTACATAAGGGATACCACGATGATGCTACAGATATTAGATTCTTTACAGATAGAAGAGGGAGCTGTACTAGTAACAGCTGATGTGGAAGCGTTATATTCCACCATAAGACATGTTGATGGATTGACTGCTGTTTCCCATTATCTATATGAGAGTGATTTGGAACCCTTGTTAATTTAATTAATTTTGATGTTGCTTAAATTTGTCCTGGAACATAATGTTTTTACATTCAATAAGGATATATGAAAAACTAGGTCTGAGCTAAAAAAGTAAGTAGATGTGTATGCAAAATTTAAATGCATATTAACACATGACCATTAAACAGAGAAAACAAAAACAAGAAACAAATATCCTAAAATAAAAAATAAGGATATATATCTGCAACAGGGTACAGCGATGGGGGCCAGTTGTGCCCCATCGTACGCTAATTTGTTCATGGGGTATTGGGAACGGAGTAATTTTCAGCAGGATGTGATCTTGGGCAGTGATGACATACATGGATGGAGTCGATTTATTGATGACATCCTTTTTGTTTGGGAGGATTCGATAGACAATTTGTTGTCATTGATGGAGAGATTGAATGAAAATACCAGAAATATTAAATTGATCTATAATTTAGGCAGGAAGGTCGAGTTTCTTGACCTTGAGTTTGAGGCCCTCCAGGATGGCAGTATTATCACTAATGTGTTTAGAAAAAAGACAGCAACCAATACCTTGCTACATGCCTCTTCTTTTCATCACAAATCGACCATTAATGGTATCACCACAGGTCAATTTCTTAGAGTTAAAAGAATCTGTACAAGGAAGGAGGACTATGAGCAGCAGGCGTCAGATCTCATTCGGAGATTTAACGACCGTGGATACAGTAATAGGCAGATAAAAAATGGGTATAAAAAGGCCACTAAGTTTTCTAGAGAACAATTACTGTATGGTGATAGGCAAGATGATAAAACAGAGGCCACTAAATTTGTGAGATTTATCACAGGATACAAACAATGGTCTGATTTAGTGACCATTTTGCGGAAACATTGGGGGATATTACAAGCAGACCACATTTTAAATAAAATTTTGCCTAACTACCCATTGATGGTCCCAAGGCGCTCTAGAAATTTGAAAGATTTGCTAGTGCATAGCCACTATTCCACCTCTCAATCCAATATGGAGAGGAGGGAACTGAATGGCTTTTTTCCATGTAATGGAAATGTAAGGCCTGTGGAAATCATTTTAAGAGTAAGACTTTTGAAAACCATGATGGTTCCAGAGTGTATGAAATATGGAAAATGCTTACTTGTGCCTCGAAAGGAGTTGTGCATCATGCACGATGTCCCTGCAACAAAATCTACGTGGGTCAAACTACGAGAGAGCTAAAAATTAGAACTAGGGAACACGTCAGGGACATCATTAAGTCAGCCGATATTGAGGATAATGGTATGTTGAAAACATTGCAACGGCACTTTAAATTATTTCATGATTGCGATCCTAGTGGTCTTAGAATTCAGTCTATTGACCAGGTTCAATTGGGTTTTAGGGGAGGAAACCTTGGAAAAATAGCGCAAAAAGAATGCAAATGGATCTATCTATTGGGAACTATGGCTCCGCAGGGTCTGAATGAAACTCCGGGTTTCAATGCTTTTTTGTCATTTTTAGGTCCCCATTACATTTATTTTCATTATTCCTGCTTTTTTTTTTGTGAGTGTTTTTATTTGGTATTAATTTTCTGTTTTTTTGTCATGCAGCAAGGAATGAATATGGTGAATTTTTCTATCTATTGTGGCGCTGGAGCATTTCTGTGAATGTCCTGTGGATCTTCATTCCATCATTTTGCTATTGATAATCACCTTCAAGTGTTCTTTACCTCATTATTTGAACAAATTAACTTCTTATTGTCATTTATGCTATTAATCTGTTACATATTTGATATTATTTGGCTGCAAATTAACTTGTGCTATTCATCTGTCATATTTTATATTGAAGATATTGATGACTGTTATGATTTGGTAGCTGAGGAGTGCAGGTAAAAAAGGCAATACACCAGAGCAGTTGGAATCTATGAGATTGCAGTACCCTGACTAACCACCACAACTAGAGGCAGCCGTGGAGCGTTCCTACGATGGTCCTAGACGCCTCGTCACAGCCTGAGAAACTATACCTAAAGATAGAAATAGGAAAGCTATCTGCCCCGGAGCAGAACCCCAAAGATAATAGCAAGCCCCCAAACATGTAATGGCGGTTAGACAAGAAGAAATACTGACACAGACAGAAAATAGTATGAGCAAACGTTGGGGCCCAAACTATCTAAATAGAAAAGGATAGGAAGGGCACTTACTGCAATCCCAAAAAAACCTGAAAAGCACCAACTCTACTAATTTCAAAAACACCTGAGATCACACGACCTCTACCACCTAAATTAGTTCTCTGGTGTAACAAAATCAAAACAGCAGCCACTGAAAAAACTGGAAAAAGCAAATGTACAAAACATCAGTGGCTGAACTAAACTGAGAGGGCAAAAGCCCCCGGAGGGGACCCTGAAGGCCCCCACAGAAGTGCAGGACAAAATGCAAAAATCAAGCACAAAACAAAAAGAAGAAAATGTCTTATCTGTTAGCAGGAGATGCAGACACGACACAGCAGGCTACAAAGGAAAAAGGAATCAAGAATTGAGACCAGAACAATTGATCACCGGCAACCCTGATGGGAAGGCGACTCCCTTAAATAAGACCAGTCAGTAACACCTGATTCCCAATCCTCACAATCTTCACTGGACAGTCCACTACCGCTTGTAACCACCAGAGGGAGCCTCTGCTCAGAACTCATTTCAAGTCCATTCACAACAGTATCCCCCCCTTGAGGAGGGGTCACCGAACCCTCACTTGAGCAACCAGGTCGGTCAGGATGAGTTCTATGATACGCACGGATGAGTCTCCTAGCATGGATGTCCGAAGCAAACACCCAAGAATTGTCTTCCTGACCATAACCTCTCCACTTAACCAAATACTGGAGTTTCCGTCTAGAAAAACGAGAATTCAATATTTTCTCAACCACAAACTCCATATTGCCCTCAACCAGAACAGGGTCAGGAGGCAAAGCAGTAGGAACCACTGGCTCAACAAACCTCTTCAACAAGGACTTGTGGAACACGTTATGGATCTTAAATGTCCCTGGAAGAAGCAAACGAAAAGAAACAGGATTAAGAATCTCCATGATCTTATAAGGTCCAATGAACCTAGGCTTAAATTTAGGAGATGCCACTCTCATAGGAATATTTTTTGAGGACAACCCGACCAAGTCCCCCACTTTAAACCGAGGACCATCAATCCTATGCCGGTTAGGAAACCGCTGGGCCCTCTCCTGAGAGAGGGACAACCTCTCCACTACCTGGTCCCAAATCTGTTGCATACGCTCCACAACAGAGTCAACACCTGGACAGACAGAAGCCTCCGTCTGTCCTGAAGAAAATCGAGGGTGAAACCCAGAATTACAGAAAAATGGAGACATCAAAGTGGCAGAGCTAGCCCTATTATTAAGAGCAAACTCAGCCAAAGGCAAAAAAGAGACCCAGTCATCCTGATCAGCAGACACAAAGCATCTTAGATAAGTCTCCAATGTCTGGTTTGTTCTCTCAGTTTGACCATTGGTCTGAGGATGAAACGCCGAGGAGAAAGACAATTGAACACCAAGCTTAGAACAAAAGGTCCTCCAAAATCTGGAAACAAACTGGACTCCTCTGTCAGACACAATGTTCTCAGGAATGCCGTGTAAACGAACCACGTGCTGAAGGAACAAAGGCACCAATTCGGAGGAGGAAGGCAATTTAGGTAATGGCACAAGATGTATCATCTTGGAAAACCTATCACAAATCACCCAGATGACGGTCATTCTCTGAGAAACAGGGAGGTCGGAAATGAAATCCATAGAGATATGGGTCCATGGTCTCTTGGGCACAGGCAATGGCATCAACAAACCACTAGAGCGAGAGCAAGGCTTGGAGCGAGAGCAAGTCCCGCAGGACTGCACAAATTCCCTGACATCACGAGACAAGGTAGGCCACCAAAAGGACCGACTAACCAAGTCTCTGGTACCAAAAATTCCGGGATGACCGGCCAACGCGGAACAATGAATCTCAGACATCACACTCTTTTTCCACTGGTCCGGGAAAAACAATTTCCCAACAGGGCAGCGCTCGGGCCT
Organism: Oophaga sylvatica; assembly: GCA_033576555.1. NCBI lineage: Eukaryota > Metazoa > Chordata > Amphibia > Anura > Dendrobatidae > Oophaga > Oophaga sylvatica. The sequence goes on along the minus strand of JARQOD010000063.1, from coordinate 21,368 downwards.
ATCCTCCTGACACCCCTCCAGAGCCAGTCTCAAATTGGGCGAGATGGCGGAAAGAACTACACCCTCTTTCAAAATAACAGCAGGATCAGATAACTCAGGAGAGTCCGCAAGGAAACTCCTCGAGAGGGCATCCGCCTTAACATTCTTAGTGCCAGGAAGAAAGGAAACCACAAAATTAAAACGTGTGAAAAACAAGGCCCACCTGGCCTGTCTAGGATTAAGTCGCTTGGCAGATTCCAGATAAACCAGATTCTTATGGTCCTTAAGGACCACCACCTGATGTTTGGCTCCCTCCAGCCAATGTCTCCACTCTTCAAAAGCCCACTTCATGGCCAATAACTCCCGATTACCCACGTCATAATTACGTTCAGTAGGAGAAAATTTTCGAGAGAAAAAGGCACAAGGGTTACTTTTAGAGGTCTCTGGATCTCTTTGGGACAAAACGGCACCTGCCCCAATTTCAGAGGCATCAACCTCCACCTGAAATGGCAGAGAAACATCAGGCTGCCGTAGAACAGGAGCAGAAGTGAATCTCTGCTTAAGTTCCTGAAATGCAGAAACTGCCTCAGGAGGCCAATTCACCACATCAGAACCCTTTTTGGTCAAATCAGTTAATGGTTTAACAATAACCGAGAAATTACCAATAAATTTACGATAAAAATTGGCAAAACCCAAAAATCTTTGAAGAGCCTTTAATGAAGTAGGTTGGACCCAATCACAGATGGCCTGAACCTTGACCGGGTCCATTTCAATAACAGATGGGGACAAAATGAATCCCAAAAATGAGATCCTCTGTACGCCAAAAAGACACTTTGATCCCTTCACATACAGAGCATTCTCTCTCAAAATCTGGAATACAGTTCGAACATGTTTCACATGAGAGTCCCAGTCATTAGAAAAATCAAGATATCATCCAAATAAACAATCAGAAATTTATCCACAAAATCCCTGAAAATGTCATTCATGAAGGACTGGAAGACAGAAGGAGCATTAGTGAGCCCAAAGGGCATCACAAGGTACTCAAAATGCCCTTCAGGGGTGTTAAATGCCGTCTTCCATTCATCCCCGTGCTTAATGCGAATAAGGTTATATGCCCCCTGAGGTCAAGCTTGGTAAACCAAGTAGCGTTTTTCACCCTGGAAAACAGGTCAGAAATCAAGGGTAACGGATATTGATATTTCACAGTAATATTGTTCAAAAGACGATAATCAATACACGGCCTTAATGAACCATCCTTTTTGGCCACAAAGAAAAAACCGGCACCTAAGGGTGAAGAGGATGGTCTGATATGACCCTTCTCCAATGACTCCTTGATATAAGACCGCATAGCGTCATGTTCAGGTACAGACAAGTTAAAAAGGCGACCTTTAGGGAATTTACTACCAGGCACTAATTCAATAGCGCAGTCATAGCTCCTATGGGGAGGCAAGGATGCAGATTTACTTTTGCTAAACACATCAGAAAAATCAGTCAAAAAGTCAGGAACATCCTGAGCCTGGGGGGAGGCAGAAAAAACAGGAGTGTTGGTATTAACACATTGGCAGCCCCAACTGGTTACAGACACAGATTTCCAATCCAAAACAGGATTATGAGACTGTAACCAAGGGAAACCCAGCACGATAATGTCATGCAGATTATACAGAACCAAAAATTTGCAGCTCTCCTGATGATCAGGTTCAACCCTCATTATCACCTGAGTAGAGAACTGAGGTTTATTCTCAGCCAAAGGGGTAGAATAGATCCCCAGTAGGGGAATAGACTTCTGTAGGGGTATCAAGGAAAACCCGCAACGTTTAGCAAAATCAAAATCCATCAGGTTAATAGCTGCTCCCGAATCAACTAAAAGACTGAGCAGAAAATGAGGACAGAGAGCATATCAGAGTAACAGTTAATAAAAACTTAGTCTGAACACTACCCAAGACAACTGAGCGTGCAAAACATCTTCCCCGCTTAGGGCAGACTGAAATAGCATGAGAGGCATCACCACAGTAGAAACATAACCCATTGCGCTTTCGAAACTCATGACGCTGTGCCCCAGAAACCACTCTATCACACTGCATAGGTTCAGAAGCAGGTTCACAAGGCAACATTATTCCACGCATACTTCTCCGCTCACGCAAACGTCTGTCAATTTGAATCGCTAATGACAAAGAATCATTGAGACCAGAGGGGACAGGGAATCCCACCATAACATCCTTTACATTATCTGACAGACCTTTCCGAAAAAGGGCTGCCAAAGCGTCATCATTCCATTTGGTCAGGACTGCCCACCTGCGGAATCTCTGACAGTATAACTCAGCGTCATCAAGCCCCTGATTTAATGCCAACAAGGGTTTTTCAGCTTGATCAGTGACATTAGGCTCATCGTACAATAACCCCAAGGCCTGAAAAAATGCATCAACATCACTCAAAACAGGATCCCCAGGTGTCAGGGAAAAAGCCCAATCCTGAGGATCGCCGCGCAGGAGAGAGATGACAATTTGAACCTGCTGCGCTGCGTTCCCTGAGGACTTAGATTTTAAGGCAAAAAACAATTTACAATTATTTTTGAAATTCAGAAACTTGGCTCGATCCCCCAAAAACAAATCTGGCATGGGAATCTGTTATGATTCGGTAGCTGAGGAGTGAAGCCAAAAAGGCAATACACCAGAGCAGTTGGAATCTATGAGATTGCAGTACCCTGACTAACCACCACAACTAGAGGCAGCCGTGGAGCGTTCCTACGTTGGTCCTAGACGCCTCGTCACAGCCTGAGAAACTAACTACACCTAAAGATAGAAATAGGAAAGCTATCTGCCCCGGAGCAGAACCCCAAAGATAATAGCAAGCCCCCAAACATGTAATGGCGGTTAGACAAGACGAAATAGTGACACAGACAGAAAATAGAATGAGCAAACGTTGGGGCCCAAACTAACTAAATAGAAAAGGATAGGAAGGGTACTTACTGCAATCCCCAAAAAAATCCTGAAAGCACCAACTCTACTAATTTCAAAAACACCTGAGATCACACGACCTCTACCACCTAAATTAGCTCTCTGGTGTAACAAAATCAAAACAGCAGCCACTGAAAAAACTGGAAAAAGCAAAAGTACAAACATCAGTGGCTGAACTAAACTGAGAGGGCAAAAGCCCCCGGAGGGGACCCTGAAGGCCCCCACAGAAGTGCAGGACAGAAAATGTCTTATCTGTTAGCAGGAGATGCAGACACGACACAGCAGGCTACAAAGGAAAAAGGAATCAAGGATTGAGACCAGAACAATTGATCACCGGCAACCCTGATGGGAAGGCGACTCCCTTAAATAAGACCAGTCAGTAACACCTGATTCCCAATCCTCACTGGACAGTCCAGTACCGCTTGTAACCACCAGAGGGAGCCTCTGCTCAGAACTCATTTCAAGTCCATTCACAACAGATGACTATTTCAGTGGTCTCTAATTCATTTGGCTACGCATTAGAAAAATATATTTTTTTGTCACATTTGTCATAAATTTGCTATATTAATCATTATGTCATTAATTAATGAGGGATTTTATTATATTCCTATGTATATATCAATATAGTTTTTATAGATTATTTATTTTATGATATATTTATTCTATTTAGTGATATATTATTAATATATTGAGTATGTATTTTTATGCACTTTAACCCCTTAATGTCCACTGACGTGCAGAGTCCGTCATGGCAAGGTGCCAGTTCCGGCACCAGGACGGACTCTGCACGTCATGCCTTTGATCTACCACTGCGTGTAAACACGCAGTGGTAGATCAGTGCCGACAGCTGTCACAGACAGCTGAGAGGCACGGCGAGCGGTGCGGGGACCTTTGCCGTCGGTCCCCGCACCCACAGCGCTGTGCTTGGTCAGTCAATCTGACTGACCAAACACAGCAGCGATCGCGCAGGAGAAGCTGAAATTTCAGCTTCCCCAGCGCGATCAGTGCAGGAGCCGGCGCTGCAGTGGCCAGGCTTCCTGCACTGACAGCCAGGAGCGGAGCCCCCACCGCCCCTGGCTGTTAACCCCCTGACTGCTGCGATCCAGCGCGATCGCAGAGCTCAGGGGGGAGGCAGAGGGTCGGGAGCTCCCTCTGCCTCAGATCAGCGTCCCAGCGATGTAATCGCAGGGCCCGATCTCTGCCTTGATGACCCGGGGGTTGTCATAACAACCTCCGGGTCATTTAGCTACGGGAAGCTGCTGTGATCATGTCACAGCAGCTTCCACTATAGTTGCAATGCATTGCAATGCCAGAGCATTGCAATGCATTGTAACTGCAATCAAAAGTAAAAAAAGTGAAAGTCCCATAAAGGGACAAGTTGAAAAAAATCATTTTTTTAAAAAAATTGTAAAAAAAATATTAAAAAATAATTTTAAAAAAATCCCCTAAAAAATACACATTTTTATGTAATAAAAAAAATAAAAAACAAAAAAAATACACATGTTAGGTATCGCCATGTCCGTAAAAATCCCATCTATAAAAGCATAACCCTAGTTAACCCCTTCAGTGAAAGCCGTAAAAAAAAAACACAAAAAAGTAGTAAATTATACTTTTTCCAAGCGGTATCATTATACCGCTTGGAAAAAGTGGAATAACACGCGATCAAAAAGTCAGATATAAATAAACATGGTACCGCTGAAAACGTCATCTTGTCCCGCAAAAAACAAGCCGCTATATAGCATCATCAGCGAAAAAATAAAAAAGTTATAGCTCGCGGAATAAACTGATGCAAAAATAATTATTTTTTCTATAAAATTCTTTATTGTGTAAAAAACGCCAAAACATAAAAAAAATATATAAATGAGGTATCGCTGTAATCGTAGTGACCCGAAGAATAAAGCTGCTTTATCAATTTTACCACACGCGGAACGGGGGAAAAAAAATTAAAAAAAAAACAATTCCTGAATTGCTGGTTTTTGTTCATTCTGCTTCCACAAAAATCGGAATAGGAAGCGATCAAAAAACGTTATGTGCCCGAATATGGTACCAATAAATACGTCAGCTCGTCCCGCAAAAAATAAGCCCACAGATAACTCTGTCGGCCGAAATATGGAAAAATTATAGCTCTCAAAATACGACGATGCAAAAAATTCTTACAAAAAATTATTCCAAAAAAAAGCATCTTTTAGAGTGTGACAGAAGCTAAACATGAAAAAAGGGTGTAAATCTGGTATCGCTGTAATCGCACCGATCCGAGGAATAAAGTCGCCTAATCACTAATATCGCACGAGGAACGGTGTAAAAAAGAAAACCAATTCTTCACCTTTGGTAGATTTGTTCATTGTGCCTCCCAAAGATCGCAGTAAGGCGATCACAGTGGTTCCCCCCCCACATATGGGGTATCAGCGTACTCAGGACAAAATGCACAATAGCTTTTGGGGTCCTATTTCTCCTGTTACCCTTATAAAAATAAAAATTTGGGGGCAAAAAGGTCATTTTTGTGGAAAAAAATATGATTTTTTTATTTTCACGGCTCTACGTTATAAACTTCTGTGAAGCACTTGGGGGTTCAAAGTGCTCACCACACATCTAGAAAAGTTCCTTGGGGGGTCTAGTTTCCAAAATGGAGTCACTTGTGGGGGGTTCCTACTGTTTAGGCACATCAGGGGCTCTCCAAACGTGACATGACACCCACAGACCATTCCATCAAAGTCTGCATTTGAAAAAGGCGCTACTTCCCTTTCGAGCTCTGCCATGCGTCAAAATAGTGGTTCCCCCCACATATGGGATATCAGCGTACTCAGGACAAATTGCACAATAGCTTTTGGGGTCCTATTTCTCCTGTTACCATTATAAAAATAAAAATTTGGGGCAAAAAGATTATTTTTGTGGAAAAAAATATGATTTTTTTATTTTCACGGCTCTACGTTATAAACTTCTGTAAAGCACTTGGGGGTTCAAAGTGCTCACCACACATCTAGAAAAGTTCCTTGGGGGGTCTAGTTTCCAAAATGGAGTCACTTGTGGGGGGTTTCTACTGTTTAGGCACATCAGGGGCTATCCAAACGTGACATGACACCCACAGACCATTCCATCAAAGTCTGCATTTGAAAAAGGCGCTACTTCCCTTTCGAGCTCTGCCATGCGTCAAAATAGTGGTTTCCCCCCACATATGGGGTATCAGCGTACTCAGGACAAATTGCACAATAACTTTTGGGGTCCTGTTACCCTTTGGAAAATAACAATTGGGGTGGAAAGATCATTTTTGTGGAAAAGATATGATTTTTTAATTTTACTGCTCTACGTTATAACCTTCTGTGAAGCCCTTGGGGGTTCAAAGCTCTCACCACACATCTAGATAAGTTCCTTGGGGGGTCTAGTTTCCAAAATGGGGTCACTTGTGGGGGGTTTCCACTGTTTAGGCACACAGGGACTCTCCAAATACGACATGGCATCCAATCTCAATTCCAGCCAAAAAAGTCAAATGGTGCTGCTTCCCTTCCGAGCTCTGCCATGCGCCCAAATAGTGGTTTACCCCCACCTATGGGGTATCAGCGTACTCAGGACTAATTTCACAATAAATTTTGGGGTCCTTTTATCCTTTGGAAAATAAAAATTGGGATGAAAAGATCATTTTTGTGGAAAAAATATGATTTTTTAATTTACGGCTCTACATTATAACCTTCTGTGAAGCCCTTGGGGGTTAAAAGCTCTCACAACACATTTAGATGAGTTCCTTGAGGGGTCCAGTTTCCAAAATGGGGTCACTTGTGGGGGGTTTCCACTGTTTAGGCACACAGGGACTCTCCAAATGCGACATGGCGTCCAATCTCAATTCCAGCCAAAAAAGTCAAATGGCGCTGCTTCCATTCCGAGCTCTGCCATGCGCCCAAATAGTGGTTTACCCCCACATATGGGGTATCAGCGTACTCAGGACTAATTGCCCAATAACTTTTGGGGTCCTTTTATCCTTTGGAAAATAATAATTGGGATGAAAAGATCATTTTTGTGGAAAAAATATGATTTTTTAATTTTACGGCTCTACGTTATAACCTTCTGTGAAGCCCTTGGGGGTTAAAAGCTCTCACAACACATTTAGATGAGTTCCTTGAGGGGTCCAGTTTCCAAAATGGGGTCACTTGTGGGGGGTCTCCACTGTTTAGGCACACAGGGACTCTCCAAATGCGACATGGCATCCAATCTCAATTCCAGCCAAAAAAGTCAAATGGCGCTGCTTCCATTCCGAGCTCTGCCATGCGCCCAAATAGTGGTTTACCCCCACACATGGTATATCGGTGTACTCTAGAGAAATTGTACAACAAATATTGTGGTTCATTTTCTCCTGATACCCTTGACAAAATTTAAAAAAATTGTGTTGAAAGAAAAATTTTGGGAAAAAAAGTTAAATGTTCATTTTTTCCTTCCACTTTGCTTCAATTCTTGTGAAGTATCTAAAGGGTTAATAAACTTCTTGAATGTGGCTTTGAACACGTTGAGGGGTGCAGTTTTTAGAATGGTGTCACTTTTGGGTATTTTCTGTCATATTGACCCCTCAAATTCACTTCAAATGTGAGGTGGTCCCTAAAAAAATGGTTTTGTAAATTTTGTTGGAAAAATGAGAAATTGCTGGTCAACTTTTAACACTTATAACTTCGTAACAAAAAAAAATTTTGGTTCCAAAATTGTGCTGATGTAAAGTAGACATGTGGGAAATGTTATTTATTAACTAATTTTTGTGACATATCTCTCTGATTTAATGGCATAAAAATTAAAAGTTTGAAAATTGCAAAATTTTCAAAATTTTTGCCATATTTCCATTTTTTTCATAAAAAAACGCAAGTTATATTGAAGAAATTTTACCACTATCATGAAGTACAATATGTCACGAGAAAACAATCTCAGAATCGCCAAGATCCGTAGAAGCGTTCCAGAGTTATAACCTCATAAAGAGACAGTGGTCAGAATTGTAAAAATTGGCCTGGTCTTTAACCTACAAAATGGCTTGGTCATTAAGGGGTTAATTTATTCAATTGTGGGAGAATTGTATATATATATATATATATATATATATATATAATTGTATGCACTTTATTTATATTCATTATTATCCCATTGTAGCCAATAGTATTATTTTCACCTTCCGTTCATATCTCGGGGCCCGGTTAGCGCATGCGCCGCTCAGGACCATCTGTGACTTCCTGTCCTGCTCACCATGGTAACACAGAGCGTTTCACGCTTGCATTCCAAGAGCGGTGAACAGGAAGTCCCCATTTACATCAAGGAAGAGCTGCGCATGCGCAATCAAATACCGGAATTGCCAACATGTGGAACAGCTGATCACGGGGATATTTATAGATGAGCGTACACATAGCACACACATATGCCCCCTATTGAGGAAGCCAATACGGCAAAACGGCGCTGTCGGGGTAGCCAGAGGCTATAGGCACCAGGATCTACACTTGTATCCATGTAAGTTTTATCGATCAGTAAAGCACTATGCACTTTATTTGGATTCGGTATAGTTACATGTGTCACTGTAGTCAGCTCACAGGATAGACAAATTGTGTATTGCACATATGGATATATATTATCTGTGCGCTGATTAGTGATCTTTTGGTACAAATTAATTCCATACATTGAATGCATGAGATTTTGGATTTATCTAGGTACTTTTTGCACTTCTATATTATAGCTACATGCTATTTGTAAACTAATTAGTGGCTCTATCAATATTTAAGAATTTATGTAGTGCTGATTTATGCATGCAGTGTATTTGTATTATCTGTGATACAGTTTGCAATATTTGAGCATCAGGCACTTTGTGGAATATTTATTCATAACTTTCATGAATTTTTTACATGAAATTATTTAGTACCTTTCTTTTGACTGGTGCATCTACTGTCCTTGGCATTTTCTATGGAAATTTCCTTGTCTAATTTTATCTTGTGTGTTCAATAAATTGATTATTTTATAAATTTATTTATTGGCCTATGCCTTTTTGTTCTGCAATATTGATGGCAGGAGTTGATATATCATAGTTCAGGTAAGGTGGCATTTAACATTATTTGGACATAATATTCTTTGGTTATGTATAAATACAGAATGTATCTGATACAAACAAAGCACAAGATTAGGCCTTACAAGGACTGTTAATATGATGGTTCAGCATCAGTATCAACACTACAGGACTTTGATTTGTTACACTGTGCACACATAGGCCTGTATAACCACTCTCTTCCTCCAGTAAGAACTGTCCCTGAGCTGTGCACTGGCGTCAGTGTGATGAATGTGGCGGTGCCTGTTCTTTTATAATCCCTGATTATATAATATGGCCAGACAATCACAGTAATGCCACTACAGAGATGGCTACGGCATTACAGTGACTGGCAGGCAATCCCCTGCATGTGTATTGGCTGTGTAACAGACACCAAACATGTGGAGTGGGGATTCGAACTTCAAATCCAAGCAGCGGTTAATGCTCACCGAGTATTTCCAGGCACCCAGATACTCAAGTGATATCACAATATCACCGAGCACATTCGCTCATCCATAGTAATTACCCTTTCTCATTTAATTATATGACTATCTGTTATGTTTTTGTGCAATTTGTCAATAACATATGTAGTGTCTCCCGTCGGAGTTATTTTTGATGGTCAACAAAATAGGATTTTCTAGTAATTTATTTTTCACACTCTTCTCTAGACATAATAATGGTTTCTCTCTGTGTGGGATTTTTGATGTTTAAAGGGGATGTCCACTACTTGGACAAACCCTTCTCACTGGATAAGGAAAGATTCATCCAGCTTCTACTCTACAAATCCAAGACACGTTTAAAATGAAGAATTCTTTATTTTTTCAGAGTTAAAATATAGTCATATCAAAAAGTCTTTTTTTCTTTCTTGGTTGAAACATGTAGGAAAATGCATTTAAAAATCATAGGGAACACAGGGAAAAGACTAATAGAATACCAAATGTATACTAAAAAGTTCCAAACGGCGCTCAAACAGTCAAAGAGAGGATAGATATCAAGCTAAATATATAATCTCTCCTCACACAGAAATTGGTTCAAGAGCAAGCATACAAATAATGTTGCTCTTAAAATGTGAGGAAAATATATTAATATCACTGGAGACACAAGGTGGTTAATAAAATGTGCTTTCTAGAAATTTGATTAAAATAGTGGCACTAGATCGCGTGTCTCACCAGGAGTCCGGAATTCTAGAGTTACTGTTTTGTAGGCTAACAGCAGAAAATATGCAAAACCTGAAATAAAATGTGAGTAAAATCAACTTATTAAAAGCCTTTTCCCAGAGACTTCAAATAACAGAGACTGTCAAGGGTCTCAGCAATAATTCAAAGAAGTTAAAATGTATTGAACATGTATAATCATGTGATACATAAACAAAATTACCTTTATTGCTGACTATGTTCCATCCTTTGATGAGCGCTCTGAGCTGCAGACGTGTTTTGGAAAGCTGGGTGAGTCAATGCTTCAAAAGTGTTGAATGGTAGTAGCTGGAGGAAATATGTGCCGGCAGGTAATAATCTTGCACGTTTGTCAGCTTTTGTATCGCAGCTAGCAGACCTGTTGGCCCGGGACTAAAGGCTAGATGGATGTCGGCATGTTTTCCTAAATCTCTTTGTAAAAATAAGTGAGCGTGTAAGTGTAGAATGCCGAGCCCAAGGGAGTAATGATAGCAGCAGGAGAGGGTATGTCGTGAAAGTGTCAGTCCTTAGAAGCTGACAGCTCAAAATATGCCGGCTACAGTGCCTTGCAAAAGTATTCAGCTCCCTGGAACTTTTCAACCTTTTCCCACATATCATGCTTCAAACATAAAGATACCAAATGTTATTTTTTGGTGAAGAATCAAAAACAAGTGGGACACAATTGTGAAGTTGAACGAAATTTATTGGTTATTTTAAATTTTTGTGGAAATACAAAAACTGAAAAGTGGGGCGTGCAATATTATTCAGCCCCTTTACTTTCAGTGCAGCAAACTCACTACAGAAGTTCATTGTGGATCTCTGAATGATCCATTGTTGTCCTAAATGACTAATGATAATAATTATAATCCACCTGTGTGTAATCAAGTCTCCATATAAATGCACCTGCTCTGTGATAGTCTCAGGGTTCTGTTTGAAGCACAGAGAGCATCATGAAGACCAAGGAACACAACAGGCAGGCCCGTCATACTGTTGTGAAGTTTAAAGCCGGATTTGGATACAAAATGATTTCCAAAACTTTAAACATCCCAAGGAACACTGTGCAATCTATCATATTGAAATGGAAGGAGTATCATACCACTGCAAATCTACCAAGACCCAGCCATCCCTCTAAACTTTCATCTCAAACAAGGAGAAGTGTAAGGTTCTTTGTCTCTGTTGACATGTTCCTTGAAACTCAGTTTTCCGTCGGCCATTTTGCTTTCTGTCTTTCTGCAGCTCTTGCCCTCAGTTAATATGGAGTTTCCAGTTTTCATGTTCCCGCCCTGATTCTTCCCTCTTGCTTCTTAAGCAGCCTCAGCTGAACAATCAGTGCTCCTGAATCAAGCCTCAGTCAGTCTGTGACCTGACTTCTGGAAACCTTGGACTTGTACTCCAGCTATTCCCTACTGAGGAACCTTGGAACACTTTTGGACTCTGGAAACCTGCTCTTTGGTGAATCCATGTTTGCAGAGGAATTACGGTACAGAGAAGAGATCCTGAACCTGCTTTGGAGATTTATTGTAGTGCTTGAAGTTACTCTGGCCTGCTGTGTCTCCTGTCGCTGTTCCTGCAAACTGTGTGAACTTTTCAGCATGCTTGTATGAAGTAATACAAGTTAATTCATATCAACCTGTGTCTCCTGTTTTTCCTCGCACCCAAGCACAAGATGCTATAGGAACTGTACACTATACATGACAAGATTCAGGAGCCAATGTTTAGTGTCTGCTGGGTCTGGGAAAGCCGTGTCTGCTGTGACTGTGGATATCAGATGTCCGTTTAATACCTTATGTGATGACAGTGGTTGTGACTTCTCACAACCATTCCAGGTGAGCGCATTCCCTTAAAATTTTACTCTGGAGTGTTACCACAGGTAAACACTATTGTTTTTTTTTTTTCCTTTCCTCTTCTCCTTCCAGCACTTCTGCCTTAAAAGATCTGGAAGATGGAGGCCCGCATAAAGGAACTTTGCGGAGTGACTGATACAATCCTTTCAGATGTACAGACTTTAAAAACCCGTTTTGCAAGCCTACAGGACCTCACTAATCATAATTTGCAAGTGTTTGGACAGACTACCCAGGAATTGCGAGCCAGGATTGAGGCTCTAGAGAAACGAGCCCAGGCTCCTGCCATAACCCCGAGTTCTAGGATCCCCAAATTACCTCCTTTTCGTTTTGGCGGTGAACGTGAGAAATTCAGGGGATTTATTAATCAATGCAATTTATTTTTCTCTGCACATGCTTCACAATTTCCCACTGAACGATCCAAAGTGCTTACTATAATCATGTTGCATACCAATAAGGCTTTGATGTGGGCAAACCCTCTGATTGAGACTGAGGATGATTGTTTGAATCACCTTGATGCTTTTATTTCAGCCATGGGGCAGGTGTTTGATGACCCCAATCGAGGTGCAACAGCTGAAGCAGCCATGTTAACTTTGCGCCAAGGTAAGCGTTCAGTAGCCGAATATGCCCTGGATTTCAGGAGATGGGCTCTTGATACCACCTGGACACTTCCGCTAAAAAATCTATTTTTCGGAAAGGGTTGTCTCCACTGATTAAGGATGAACTTGCTCGTGCCGACCCTCCCACTGCGTTAGGTGACTTTATTAACTATTGTATCCGTATTGATGCTCGTCTGACTGAACGCAGACAAGAGAGATGGTTCGAAAATAATCGCACTAACCTTTTACTACCTCCCTCCTCAGTTAAGGAACCCTTTGAGTAGGATCACAAGGGAACCAGAACCTGAACCCATGCAGGTGGACTCTTTACAAAGACGGGTTAGTGATGCACGCAAAGAACATCGTATAAAGGAAAATCTATGTTTCTACTGTGGTAAGTCAGGGCACTTCATTATAAACTGCCCCAGCCGTTCTCGTCAGACTACTGCAGCAGTCATTCACTGTGAGTGTTGCGAGAGGAGCTCTGTCATGTCCGAGCCTCAGGCTCCAGAGAGATCTGCTGCAAGAGATCTTTATTTCTCGGACTTAAACTCTGTTAGTTCTGGGGACGATGACGGTATAAACGCTGCAATTTTTCAAGTTTCCTCAGCGGTGTCCCAGCTGAGTTGTAAAAGAAACAGTTCTCATTGCTTCCTTTCCATCAAACTCTGGGTTGACTCAGTCTGGGTGTCTAGCTCTGCTATGATCGACTCAGGAGCAAGTGGAAATTTTATGGATATCTCCTTTGTTCTGAAACAGGGGATACGTTCAGTGAAGAAGGCTACTCCAGTACAGATGGAGACTGTAGATGGCTCTCTACGGACTTCTGGACCAGTGGATCAAGAAACAGAGCCTTTGAGGGTCCTTATGGGTAAAGATCATCAGGAGAAAATGTATTTTTTGCTTATCTCTTCTCCCCACTTTCCCATTATTTTAGGGCTACCATGGCTGCAGGCGCAGAATCCTACGATTAACTGGGAGACCAAGGAATTACACTTTCCGGAGAAACAGATGAGTCAAGGAGTTTCAGCTTGCTCTGTTCCTAAAGGAACCATGTCAGTCCCTGAACTACCAGCTGTATACCAGGACTATGTGGATTTATGTGACAAGAAGAACGCTGATCAGCTTCCTCCTCACCGTCCATATGATTGTCCAATTGAATTATTGCCTGGAGCCGAGATACCTTTTGGTAAGATCTACCCCCTAGCGGGGCCCGAGCTAAAAGCTTTGAAGGATTATATAGACGAAAATTTAGCCAAGGGCTTCATACGCCCCTCTTCATCTCCCGCAGGTGCACCCATCTTCTTTGTGAAGAAGAAAGATGGATCTCTGAGACCCTGCATAGACTATAGGGAACTCAATAAGGTTACTATTAGAAACCGTTATCCATTGCCTTTAATCCCTGAGTTGTTGGAGAGAGTGCGGCATGCCAAAATTTTCTCTAAACTGGATCTCCGTGGGGCCTATAACTTGGTCCGTATTAGACCTGGGGATGAATGGAAGACTGCTTTCAGGTCACGCTATGGACACTTTGAATATCTAGTTATGCCTTTTGGTCTGAGTACCGCCCCAGCCACTTTCCAACACTTCGCGAATGATATCTTCAGGAATCTCCTAGATACATTTGTGGTGATTTATCTGGATGATATTCTAATTTTTTCTAACTCCACAGAGGAACATCATGGACATGTGAGAATGGTCTTAGAACGCCTAAGACAAAACCATCTCTACATCAAACTTGAAAAATGTGAATTCCATAGGACCGAAATTCAATTTCTGGGGTATATACTATCTACGCAAGGGATTAGTATGGATGGAAGCAAGACCCAAGCCATCAAGGATTGGCCAATTCCTAGAAATGTGAAGGAGGTGCAGCGTTTCATCGGGTTTGCCAACTTCTATAGACGTTTCATTAAGAATTTTTCTGAGGTAGTGTCACCTATCACCCAACTTACCCGGAAACAGTCTAGGTTCTCCTGGACCCCGCAAGCTCAGGAAGCATTTTCCTGTTTAAAGGATAAATTTACCACCGCACCTATCTTAGTACATCCCAACCCCGAGCTTGCCTTCATAATAGAGGTGGATGCTTCAGACTGTGCCGTTGGAGCTATACTCTCTCAGAGAACAGGTGAGAAGAATGTCTTGCATCCCTGTGCCTTCTTTTCCCAGCAGTTGTCTTCGGCTGAGAGGAACTACGATGTGGGCAATAGAGAATTGTTGGCCATTATTGCCGCCTTCAAGGAATGGAGACACCTTCTTCAGGGAGCTGCACAGCAAATAGTCGTCCTGACAGACCATCGTAACCTTGAATTTATCAGGTCGGCTAAGTGCCTGACTCCTCGCCAGGCTCGCTGGAATCTTTTCCTAAACCAATTTAATTTTGTCATTTCTTATAGACCAGGATCGCGCAATGGAAAGGCTGATGCACTCTCTAGGATTCATTCAGCAGAGACACGTCCACTTACTCCTCCTAAGACTATTCTTCCTGACTCTAGATTCCTGGGAGTGATTCATAATCAAGACCTACTTAAGGACATCAAGGAAGCATACCATGCGGATTCTTTGTTGGCTCAACCCCAAGGGACGTAAGTCTTGTCTTTAAGAATGGTGTGTGGATTCAGGGACAACGTCTGTATATACCTGAAACAGTCAGATTGAGAGTATTGCAACTCATCCACGATTCCAAGATAGCTGGGCATAGGGGAATTCTAAAGACACAAGAATTTCTTTCTCGTTTCTTTTGGTGGCCCACTTACAGGAAAGATGTCTTAAACTATGTCACTTCATGTGAAGTCTGTGCAAGATGCAAAACACCTCGCTCCTCACCAACTGGTCTGTTGCAACCTCTTCCCACCCCGTCCTGCCCGTGGGGATCCATTTCTATGGACTTCATTGTGGAGTTACCAACCTCTCAAGGGAAGAACACCATTCTAGTGGTGGTTGACCGTCTAACAAAGGCAGCTCATTTTATCCCTTGTGTCGGCTTACCCACTGCAAAACAGACATCAGACTTGATGATTAAGAATGTGTTTCGCTTACATGGAGTACCGGATGAGGTCATTTCGGATCGAGGGGTGCAATTCACTTCAAGGTTTTGGCAAAATTTCTGTGCAGCATTGGACATTAAAGTAAACCTTTCTTCTGCTTTTCATCCCCAGACTAATGGACAGACAGAACGAACCAATCAGACCCTGGAGCAGTATCTCCGCTGTTTTATCTGCCACCTACAGGATGATTGGGTGGATCTACTTCCACTGGCTGAGTTCTCTTATAACAACTCTCAGAGCGCCTCCACTAAGCAGTCTCCTTTTTACTCCAATCTAGGTTATCATCCTAACATTCTTCCTCGATTTCCCATAGATACGCCCTTGCCGGCAGTGGCTGAAAGAATCACTTCTTTACAAAAGAATTTGGATCTTCTACAGGAAAATCTAGAATTGGCTCAGGAAAGGTACAAGAAAGCAGCAGATAAATTTCGTAAACCTGCACCAGCTTTCAAAGTAGATTTGGTCTGGCTGTCAACCAGAAATCTTAAAATTAAAGATTCCATCGTCTAAATTGGGACATAAGTACATTGGACCTTATAAGATCAATAAGATTATAAGTGCTGTTGCTTGTCGTCTTCAACTGCCCAGAACTATGAGAATCCACCCTGTCTTTCATGTATCCCTACTAAAGGCTGCAACACCCAATACGTTTCCTGGACGTTCTTCTCCTTGCCCTGACCCAGTGCTGGTCGATGGTCAGGAAGAATTTATGGTGGAAAGGATTCTAGATTCCAGGTTGTACAGAAATCAGTTGCAATATTTGATTAAATGGCAGGGCTACCCAGTGGAGGACAACTCATGGGAACCAGTCAATAATGTAAATGCTCCTCGCCTGCTCCGCCAGTTTCATCAGAGGTACCCTGACAAGCCTGGTCTGAGGTCATCCGGAGGTTGTCCCTAAGGGGGGAGTAATGTAAGGTTCTTTGTCTCTGTTGACATGTTCCTTGAAACTCAGTTTTACGTCGGCCATTTAGCTTTCTGTCTTTCTGCAGCTCTTGCCCTCAGTTAATATGGAGTTTCCAGTTTTCATGTTCCCGCCCTGATTCTTCCCTCTTGCTTCTTAAGCAGCCTCAGCTGAACAATCAGTGCTCCTGAATCAAGCCTCAGTCAGTCTGTGACCTGACTTCTGGAAACCTTGGACTTGTACTCCAGCTATTCCCTACTGAGGAACCTTGGAACACTTTTGGACTCTGGAAACCTGCTCTTTGGTGAATCCATGTTTGCAGAGGAATTACGGTACAGAGAAGAGATCCTGAACCTGCTTTGGAGATTTATTGTAGTGCTTGAAGTTACTCTGGCCTGCTGTGTCTCCTGTCGCTGTTCCTGCAAACTGTGTGAACTTTTCAGCATGCTTGTATGAAGTAATACAAGTTATTTCATATCAACCTGTGTCTCCTGTGTTTTCCTCGCACCCAAGCACAAGACACTATAGGAACTGTACACTATACATGACAAGAAGACTGATCAGAGATGCAGCCAAGAGGCCCATGATCACTCTGGATGAACTGCAGAGATCTACAGCTGAAGTGGGACAGTCTGTCCATAGGACAACAATCAGTCGTACAGTCATGGCCAAAAGTTTTGAGAATGACCCAAATATTATATTTTCACATGATCTGCTGCCCTCTGGTTTTTATGTGTCTGTTTGATAGATGTTTTTATCACAGACAGAAATATAAATTGCAAACATGAGTAACAAAAGCTTATATTGACAGTTAGAATGAGTTAATGCAGCAAGTCAATATTTGCAGTGTTGACCCTTCTTCTTCAGGACCTCTGCAATTCTCCCTGACATGCTCTCAATCAACTTCTGGACCAAATCCTGACTGATAGCAGTCCATTCTTGCACAATCAATGCTTTCATTTTATCAGAATTTTTAGGTTTTTGTTTGTCCACCCGTCTCTTGATGATTGACCACAAGTTCTCAATGGGATTAAGATCTGGGGAGTTTCCAGGCCATGGACCCAAAATCTCTATGTTTTGTTCCCTGAGCCATTTAGTTATCACCTTTGCTTTATGGCAAGGTGCTCCATCGTGCTGGAAAAGGTATTGTTGATCGCCAAACTGCTCTTGGAGGGTTGGGAGAAGTTGCTCTTGGAGGACATTCTGGTACCATTCTTTATCATGGCTGTGTTTTTAAGCAAGACTGTGAGAGAGCCGATTCCCTTGGTTGAGAAGCAACCCCACATATGAATGGTTTCAGGATGCTTAACAGTTGGCATGAGACAAGACTGGTGGTAGCACTCACCTTGTCTTCTCCGAATGAGGCGTTTTCCTGATGTCCCAAACAATCGAAAAGGGGATTCATCAGAGAAAACAACTTTACCCCAGTCCTCAGCAGTCCACTACCTGTACCTTTTGCAGAATATCAGTCTGTCCATGATGTTTTTTCTGGAGAGAAGTGGCTTCTTTGCTGCCCTCCTTGAGACCAGGCCTTGCTCCAAGAGTCTCCGCCTCACAGTGCGTGCAGATGCACTCACACCTGCCTGCTGCCATTCCTGAGCAAGCTCTGCACTGCTGGTAGCCCGATCCCGCAGCTGAAACACTTTTAAGAGACGGTCCTGGCGCTTGCTGGTCTTTCTTGGGCATCCTGGAGCCTTTTTGGAGTTCTTGATGATGCAATAGATTGTTGACTGAGGTGCAATCTTTCTAGCTGCGATACGCTTCCGTTAGGCCATTTTTGTGCATTGCAATGATGACTGCACGTATTTCTTTAGAGATAACCATGGTTAACAGAAGAGAAACAATGATGCCAAGCACCAGCCTCCTTTTAAAGTGTCCAGTGGTGTCATTCTTACTTAATCATGACAGATTTATCTCCAGCCATGTCCTCATCAACACCCACACCTGTGTTAATGGAGCAATCACTGAAAAGAGGTTAGCTGGTCCTTTTAAGGCAGGGCTGCAATGATGTTGAAATGTGTTTTGGGGGATAAAGTTCATTTTCTAGCCAAATATGGACTTTGCAAGTAATTGCTTTTAAGCTGATCACTCTTTATAACATTCTGGAGTATATGCAAATTGCCATTAGAAAAAGTGAAGCAGTAGACTTTGTAAAAATTTATATTTGTGTCATTCTCAAAACTTTTGGCCATGACTGTACACTGCACAAATTTGGCCTTTATGGAAGAGTGGCACGGAGAAAGACATTTCTCAAAGATATCCTTAAAAAGTGTCGTGTAAAGTTTGCAACAAGCCACCTGGGAGAAACACCAAACATGTGGAAGAAGGTGCTCTGGTCAGATGAAACTAAAATAGAACTTTTTGGCAACAATGCCAAACAATATGTTTGGCGTAACGGCAACACAGCTCATCACCTTGAACACACCATCCCCACTGTCAAACATGATGGTGGCAGCATCATGGTTTTGGCCTGCTTTTTTTCAGCAGGAACAGGGAAGCTGGTTCAAATTGATGGGATGATGGATGTAGCCAAATACAGGACCATTCTTAAAGAAAACCTGTTGGAGTCTGTAATAGACCAGAGACTGGGATGGAGATTTGTCTTCCAACAAGACAATGATCACAAACATAAAGCAAAATCTACAATGGAATGGTTCACAAATAAACGTATCCAGGTGTTTAGAATGACCAAGTCAAAGTCCAGACCTGAATCCAATCGAGAATCTGTGGAAAGAGCTGAAAACTGCTGTTCACAAATGATCTCTACTCAACCTCACTGAGCTAGAGCTGTTTGCCAAGGAAGAATGGGCAAGAATTTCAGTCTCTTGATTTTGAATAAATCCCCAACAGTGTCACCAGCAAAGCACCCCCACACCATCACACCTCCTCCTCCATGCTTCACGGTGGGAACCAGGCATATAGAGTCCATCCGTTCACCTTTTCTGCGTGCAAAGCAATAATCAAAGCAAAAGGTGGCTACTTTGAAGAACCTAGAATATTAGACATATTTTCAGTTGTTTCACACTTTTTGTAAAGTGTAATGTATAATTCCACATGTGTTAATTCATAGTTTTGATGTCTTTAGTGTGATTCTACAATTTTCGTAGTCATGAAAATACAGAAAAATCTTTGAATGAGAAGGTGTGTCCAAACTTTTGGTCTGTACTGTGCATACCTTTACAATATTTGACAGCAGGTGGTGGCTGTTATACAAAAGAGGCTGCTCTAAATTAAATATTCTTGGGTCAAGCGCCAGTGGAACAGTATATATTGTTAATAAAGAATAAAAAATGTGTTTCGAAAGCAAGTGCATTCTTAAACTTGGTTCACAGTTTCTACTTTTGGATATATTAAAAATAGGAGTAAGGCCGGGGTCACACTTGCGAGTGTGAAGCGAGAAACTTGTGCGAGTCTCTCGCATCAACACCCGGCACTGCCGCCGGCACTTGGACTGGAGCGTGCAGCTGCATTGTATTTCTATGTAGCCGCACACTCCCGAGTGCCGGCAGCAGTGCCAGGTGTTGATGCAAGTTTCTCGCATCACACTCACAAGTGTCACCCTGGCCTAAGTCAAAGAGCAGTCGCAACCCTGGCTTCCTGTTGATGTTCAATACATCCGAAGGCAGGAACAGTGAAGCTAGCGCTGAATTTGTAACAACCTCACATGAGCCCGGGAACGTGAGTGCTAAGACCACTGGAACGACACTGGCACAGAAAGAGAGTATGAATATTTTTATTTGAAATAAGCCAAACATGAGGAATGACAAGGGGTAGTCCTAGAAATGGACAACCCCTTTAAGAAATATATTTTTTGGTTAAAACATTTCCAACATTCTGAACATGAAAAAGGCTTCACCCCCTTTGTGACTTTTCTGATGTTTAAGAGTTGATTTTAGTGTACATTTCCTACATTATGAACATGAAAAAAACTTCTCCCCAATGTGAATTCTTTGGTGACTAAGAAGATATGATTTCTTTACAAAACATTTTCTACATTCTGAACATGAAAAAGGCTTCTCCCCTGTGTGAGTTCTCTGGTGCTTAACCAAATCTGATTTCTGTGTAAAACATTTACCACATTCTGAACATGAAAAAGCCTTCTCCCTGTGTGGGTTCTTTGGTGAGTAACAAGATTTGATCTCTGGTTAAAACATTTCCCACATTCTGAACAGGAAAAAGGCTTCTCCCCTGTGTGGGTTCTCTGGTGCTTAACCAAAGCGGATTTCTCGTTAAAACATTTCCCACATTCTGAACATGAAAAAGCCTTCTCCCCTGTGTGGGTTCTTTGGTGAGTAGCAAGATTTGATTTCTGGTTAAAACATTTCCCACATTCTGAACATGAAAAAGCCTTCTCCCCTGTGTGGGTTCTTTGGTGAGTAACAAGATTTGATTTCTGGTTAAAACATTTCCCACATTCCAAACATGAAAAAGGCTTCTTCCCTGTGTGGGTTCTCTGGTGCTTAACCAAAGCTGATTTGTCGTTAAAACATTTTCCCACATTCTGAACATGAAAAAGGCTTCTCCCCTGTGTGGGTTGTTTGGTGTATAACAAGATTCCCTTTAAATTTAAAACATTTCCCACATTCTGAACAGTAAAAAGGCTTCTCCCCTGTGTGAGTTCTCTGGTGGGTATTAAGAGCCGATTTCTGGTTAAAACATTTCCCACATTCCGAACATGAAAAAGGCTTCTTCCTGTGTGGGTTCTCTGGTGCTTAACCAAAGCTGATTTCTCGTTAAAACATTTCCCACATTCTGAACATGAAAAAGCCTTCTCCCCTGTGTGGGTTTTTTGGTGAATAACAAGATTTGATTTCTGGTTAAAAACATTTCCCACATTC
>JARQOD010000062.1:113030-246722 GCA_033576555.1 Oophaga sylvatica | reverse complement strand
AAAAGGGTACCCCCCGAACAATATCGCAAAGGGGACGCTAAAAAACTCACTATTTAGGGGCCCCCCGTAGCGTTTTTTGTTCATGCGGCAGCTCCACACGAGCCCCTGCTGTGATCTCGCTCGGCTGGAATCGTCCGGACCTTTTTCCGTGGGCGCTCCCCGGGGAAAAAAATTATCGCTATTTGTGGCACCTTTTTTAGCGATTTAGCGGTTTTTTGGGGTTACCGTTTAAATTTTTTTTAAAGAAGATCCTAACGGCGATAGCGTCAAAACTATATCGCAAAAAGTGGGCACTTACGATATAGAAACAATCCCGCTAGGACGCTTTATTTTGCGCGTTATCGGATCGCTGGGGGGGATTTTTTTATGTGGAGTACCTTAAAGGACTGCCACACAAAACAATCCCCTACATCCAAAAAACCCCCAACTAATGCATCGAGGGGGATTGTTTCTATATCCGTTTCCCGGTTTAAAATTTTACGATGTCTTAAGGACGCTATGCGGTTAGCAAACCCCCTTTTAAGTTTTAAAGCGGACAAAAGTACCGCAAAAATCGTAAAAAAAGGTCCCAAAATCAGCGTTTAATACTTCCCCCGGGGGCCCGGGACAAAAAATGGGGTCCGGACGATGTCCCCCCCCAAACCCACGCAGGTTTCCCCGGGGCCACGCGCTGGTAGATCCAAACAAAAAAACACGCAAAAGGGATCAAAAATTTAGGACGTTTTTTACGACCCCTTTTAGCGATGTTTTTAGTTGGTTTACCCTTAAGCCCTTTTAAAAGTGACTTGTACATATTTGGTGTTTATCTTTGTTTATTGATGGTGCTATAGCAAATTTGGGGTTTTTGTAGTTGACTAGTTTGTGACTTTAAAAAGTAAAAAAGGGGAAAAAAAAGTGAGAGTGGCGAAGGACCCCGCTTATTTTAAAAAATAGCTTGCACCTATAAAAAAAGGGACTCAAGAGACAGAGAGACAGTTTTATCTTATCACTCCTTTTAAAATAACGGGGTGCACAGCGGACTTTTGCCAACACTCAAGGACGAGAGCGGACTGCAGCCAATAACATCATGGCCCCCACAGGGACACGGATAAAGTTTCTAAAAACAACCAATTTTTGGGGGCTTACTGTTTTTTATGTTTTTTTCTCTTTTTTGGGGCTGCTGTTAATAGAGCATTCATCAATCCGGTTTTCTTGCCTGTAGTATGTTTTGTTCCATAGCCCATTTATCACAGTTTCCCCCGGTTCCTCTACATTTTATGAAACCCCTTTTAACCCCGGGGGGCGTCCGAGCCTGCAGATCTTGTCGGGGACACTCTCAGTTTTTGGGGGGGACTATAGTGTTAGTATCTTCCCCCAAAGGACCACTACGGGATATTTTTCCCAAAAAGGGGCAAGCTGGGTTTTGGGAACCCCCCCTCCCCTTTGGTGGTTGTGCATTTTTTAACAGTATAACAGCCCCTAAGGGGTTTTTTAGTGTTAGGAGCCTTTTAAAAATTTTTTAAATTTTTTTTTCCCACATGGCAACCCGGTTTTTAAACCCAGTTCCCAGTAGGGGTGCACTTAACCATTACACAACAGCCACTTTATTTTTTTTTTTTGGCTTTAAAAAAATTCCAACGATACTGACGCATGGCAAAGCAAAAGAACCCCCGGGAAACAGGCCACCACCCCTTGGGTAATAAAAATAATAATTTCTTTAAACTGGCAAAAAAGACAAAGATACAGATTAAATAGTTTTAAAACCTCGATCACCGCTAGGGCCCAGGGGGTAAAGCTCCCCCCCTCTTCTTTCATGGTGCTGGGTCGGGGGACATTAAAAATCTGACACCCCTTTTTTCCCTTTATCTTTTTTTGCCGGGAAAAAGTTTTTCTGAAGGCTTCATTTGGCTAATAAGTAAAATTTTTTTTTATAAGCAAAATGTCAAAGCATTTTGCCCCTTTTGCAAAAAAGTCCCTGACATAAACTCAGACATTGGTTATTTAAAAAAATCTTTTTGGGGGGTTTTTCCAAAAGCACAATCACTTTATTTTTTTTGAGAATACGCCATCTGGGGGAATTAAAAAAAAAAAAAAAAAAAAAAAAAACAAAAAAAAAAAAAAAATTTTATTTTTAAAAATTTTATTGTTTTTGTTTTAATTCCAATTTTTTTTTTTTCCAATTTTTATAAAAAATTTTTTTTTAACATATGTTAAAAAAAATAAAAAAAATTACATTTCTTTTTTTTAAACTTGTCACGGGCTATTTTTTGATCCTTTAATCAGTTGGGGACACCTTGGCAAAAATCGTGTTTTTGTATTCAAAGAATTTTTGCTCAATAATGCGGGGAACTTAATTGAGAATTTTTTACTGCAATTTAAAATCTGAACCCTCACCCCATCCTAATGGGGGGGGCCCATAAACAACATCGCTAAAAAAATCGCAAAAAAAGTCACATTTAGCGATCCCCCCAGCGAGTTTTTTCTGTGTGGCAAGTAACAACGACGGGGCCCCTGTGGATCCGCTGTATCCGTCGCGTTTTATGTTCCGGACCCATTTTTTTCGCGGCGCCCCCCGGTTTAAAAAAAATAGGGGGTGTAGCACCTTTTGTAGCGATTTAGGGGTACTTTTTTTACCGCTGAAGTCTTTTAAAGGGAATCGCTAACCGCGATAGCGTCCTTAACGACATCGAAAAAATTTGGGTGGGTACTAGCGATAAAAGAAAAAATCCCGCTAGCGATCGCTTGTATGGTCGTTATCGGATCCCCAGGGGGTTTTTTTTGTGTGGCAGTACCTTTAAATTTCCCATGGGCATCTTTTTTGTTTAAACACCCCCAAACGATCCGACTAACATCTACCCCCCATTTTTTTAAGCTGGATTTAAAAAAACCCTCTTTTTTGCAAGTCAAAACCCCCAAAATCAGAAACCCCAACGTCCACTGCCCCCCCTAAATTTTTAATCATAATCTGCCCCCCCTATTCATCGTCTCCACACCCCCGCCCCAATAGCACAGGGGGAACTGCTCCAGACGTATACTGGGGTGACCGGATAAAGGTCTTAATTTTAAAAAACCCCTTTTCTACAATTTAATTTTGGGTGGACCGCACTTTTTCAGCGCTTCCCAAATTTTGGGGGTTTTTCCCCCATTTCCTTACAGATTTAAAAAGTGCAGGAGGGCCCTCACCCCCGTAATGATGAAATGGGTAAGGCTGCGTTTACTTTTGCTTTGGGGGGTTTGCGGGGGCTCGTATTTTCCCCCTTTTAAGCCCCCCATTTTTGCATGTTTTTTTCCCAAACCCATCTTTAACAGGGGGAAGCGGGGCAGGGGATGTATCGGGGTGGTTGTTTTTTAAAGCGCCCCCCCAACCGCACGGAAAAAACAAGTTGCTTTTGCGGGGAGGCCCGGGGGCGAAAAAAAAAAGACGCATCTGCCTACACCCCCCAAAATTTCCCAGCCCCCAAAGTTAAATAGGTAGCGGGGCGCATGCGAAATCGGAAGTACGAAGCCCTCCTCAAAGCCTCCAAACCCCCAAATTTAACGCACCCCCTTTCTCTGCAAGGGGTTTTTTTTTTTTTTTTTTTTTTTGTACTTGCCCCCCCTTAATTGTAAAGGGCGGAAATTTGGCGCATATAAATAAAAAAACTTTTTTATAAGGCAATCCCCAAAAGACCTTAGTTTTCCCAAAATGTAAGAACAATTTCTGATTTTAAAAACCCTAAAAAATTTCTGGTTTTTCTCCCTACCTGTGACCGGTTTAAGGGGGTTTTGATAACCAATGTCAGGGATCCGTAAACGGTAATTTTTCCCTTTTTTGGGTTTTTTCATTTACTTTTTGCTGAATTTTTTAAATAATTAAAGTATATTTTTCGAAATCAAAAAAAAACAGCGTGGCCCAAAATTTTTTTAAAAAAACAGAAGATTGTTTTAGCAACATCGCAAAAGAAATGCTAGCACAGGCTTCCAGTACCATTGATTAGATGCGCACATTTTATCTAACAATTTCTATCGTAAGATACAATTAAATTTTAAACAAGGATACGAAATCTTTTGCGGGCATTCTTCTGGGACCAAATAAATAGGGGTAACTATTAAAGGGCGTTGTTGGGTTTTCGGTGACAGATTTTCAGTGTCAGTCTTTTTTTTTAAAAGGTCAAAATTTTCCCCTGGTTTTTGCGCAGAGAGTCATTTTTTGCAGATCATGATTTGGGGGCGAGACGATGCCAATTAAAGCAAGGTTTCACCCAACCCTCAAAACTGGCCATAAGGTCCCGTGAACTAACGGGCACATTTTTCTTCAGCCACGCTCAGGCAGAAGGCAGACGCCCTTTTGGTTGCGATTTACCCCACATGGGTTTAAACGGCCCCCTGTCTGCCCCTTAAAAAACAATTTGTTTTTTAAACAACATATCCGTCCAATCGTACCGGTATGGTCATTTTTTCCAAAACCCTTCCCTTTCTTTTTTAAAAAAAGAAAAGCCCCCTTCTTAAGTACATTACAAAAAAGCAGTAAAAAACAGTCGCGTGTCAAAAACCCAGTCTGACCTGAGTAGATTTCAAATTTTTTTTTTGAATCACCTTGCTGCGGCTTGGGTGGGGGGAAAAATGGGGGAACATCACGGACAAGGTGGGAACGCTGCACACCCCTCCCTTTTTTTTTCCTAAAAATTAACACAATAGATTTGATTTAACAATCATTTGTTCATTCCTTTTTTTTTAAATGAAAAAAATAAACAGCACATTTTTATTATTTTAACGCATTTTTATTTGCGCATTTTTTCTTGCACAGTACATAAAATTTTTTGGTTTGGGGGCCAAAATTTTAAAAATTTTTTTTTTTTTACAACTGTTGGGGACAAATTTTAAAACATCAGAAGTGTAAATTGTCCTCCTATGGGGTTACAATATCAGATTTTATTTATCTGTAGGGTTTTAAAAAAACATGCCTGGAGACCAAACCGGGCACATTTTAAAACATTTTTTAAGGGGGAAAAACCTGAAGGCCGTGACTCCTAAAAAATCTACAAATCATTATTTTGTACATAATTTCCTAAACAGGGGGAAAATTTTAACACCCCCGGGTTAAAGGGGGTTTTAGTCCACTCGGGATTTTTTTAAACCGTATTTTTTTTAAAAAACCGTAGAAAAAACCTTTCCATAAAATTCCACTCATTCATTTTGTATGGTTTCTTGGAACCTCCGGGCAACTTCAAAGACGGGTGGGCGGGTCCGCCACCCCCAACCCCAAAAAAAAAGGGGACCGGCGGTCCCCTTTTTACCCACCAGGGCCACGGCCTTTTTTTTCAAAAAATTTAAACACAAAGGTTTTTTAAAAAAAAAAAAAAAATTTTTTTTTTTTTTGCGCAAAAAAAACCAGAAAAAAACCCATTTTTTTTTTTTTTTCCCCAAAACCCAACTTTTTTAAAAAAAATAACCCATTCCCCTTCCCCGGTTTAAGGGGGCCCCCCTTTTTACCCCGGGCGGGACCCGGAGGCTTTTTGCTCATCACACAAGATGATTTTTCTCATCATAAAAAACTGACCTTTTTCATCAGTGTTTGGTCAGTGTCAGTTTTTTTATCAGTTTCATTAGTTTTTCTCTTGTGAAAAAGGGGAAAAAAAAACAGGTTTCTCACCTTTTATTATCAAGCGGAAACACATGTGATATCTGAGTTGGGTTGTTTTTTCTTTTTTTGTCTTTAATAGACCCAAATACTTACAAGTTTGGCTGTGACCCATATAAAAAATCAGACATCAACCAAAAAATGTATTCAGAGAAAAAGGAAATATTAAAAACTTTATTAATAAATTTTAAAAAACTTTTTTACCCAACAAGAGGATAAAAAACAACTATAAAGAATAAATTATAAAGGGGGCAGGACAGGAGTGAATTGGTATCAATATAAAAAAGAAAATTTGTAAGGAGGATAGACACCAATAGCAGAAAATACTTTTACAAGGGTGCTTACACTCATGATTCCCAAATATTATATAGTAATAAATTTTAATAAGAAAAATGCAAATTTGCGTCATTCTCATGTGCAAGTCCATATTGCCTTGTTTTGTTTTTAGTAATGTTCAATGAAGAATGCATAATTTATATACAAATTAAGGCAAATTTGGGCAAAATTATCAGCAGATAAAACAAAAGCAGAGAAATCAATACAGAAAATCCTATAATTTAGTTGGTAAATTATTTTATTTATGGCATTTATATTCCATAAGGTTTTCTTTTCAAAATCAGACATGTGTTTGTATTTTGAGGCGCCAGTGCAAAATTTTCCCCAGACTGGAACGCGCCATAGACTATAATGGTTGTTACACTTAAAAAAATGTTGTGTCCCCACAAGGCGAGTGGGGGTGTAGCTGACTGATAAGGGCTGTGAGAGGTTTCCTACCTCCATATCCAAGATGGGGAGCAGACAGGACCAGCGCAGACTCCACGTCCGTAGACACAGATGTTAGGACCACGGCGTGGGTACAATTCAAGACTTGGTGTATTTACTCCGGTCCAGAAATAATAATTTTCCGTAGGATACTGTAACTTCCCTGAAGCCGCTGACGTAGGTTCTGCTGGTTAGAAGTTGATAACTCCACAATCCGAGCACAAGTGGTGCGTGTCTTACAGCAACTAGGGCTATAAAATGGCCGCCTAGAACTAGGTGGACTCATAAAACAGCCGCGTGAAGCCACGCCTACTTTGAACCAACTTAATTGTAATGAACAAGAGCGGCGGTAAACAAATACTGACCAGCAGAGGGCGGCGTAGCAAGATAATACATTTAGGGTTAACAAACAAATGCAGAGCTTATATTTCTAAGATTTGTAAACCGAACAGCTGTATAATATGATAATCTGGGGGAACAGCATAAAAAAAACACTGATAAAATTTGTACGTGTTAAATTGGCATTCTAAGTGATGCTTTGGTAGAAGAACATCCTAGGCCAGCCATATTTATTAGTTATCCATGGCAACATTGGACACTACGATCCTGCACTTTAGCCAAAAAAGGAATGGCGGCACCTCCAAAAAACAGACATTGTTCTAATTGCCTAAGTAAAATGCATATACGGACCATGAGTTCTTAGTGTAACATCCTGATCGCACTGCATGGAGCCCACTGCCACGCCACGGCGAACCTCCTAACTTTTAGGTCCTAACTTTTATTGGCTTAAAGGACGCTGTCGTATGCTAATCACCGCGCAGGGACAATGCACTAGTAGGCGAGGAACATGGTGCCTCATAGTCCCCTACTCCAGACAGCACCACCCCACAAAGCAAAAAACCACAGCAGCAATGGCCGCTAACAGCACCCACACCAAATCAAAGGAGCACTGAAACTCCCCTTCCTCAGATTGCATGACTTCTAAAAAGATGAGCAAAAAGATTTCCACTTCCTTGGTCCAGTGTACTTTTCGTACTTTGTGGCTGCCATCCAAGGGGAGGAAACTTCCTGAGCCGTCACTGAATGGCGACTTAATGAGCACCTTTTGTGATTTATTAGACCCCTGCAATATAATGATAAAATGCCTTTATGACATCTTGGGGTCCACTAACCACAAGATGCTGGCTTTCGATTGTCAGCTGAGGAAGATCGTGCTGCCCTGGTTCAGGTGCAATTTTGCTCCAAAGTAAATACTTGGCAGGGATGGTATGAATCTTTTTACTCTTTTTTTTTTCTTTTTATTGTCTGTTTGTTCTTTCATTATAGGGAGTGGTGGAGAAATACAGATTCTTTCAGAAGCTCAAGACGATCCACAAAGGCGAAAACCAGATATCAGGAAAGCCAAGCTTCTACTTGGTGGGAACCTGTGGTATGTATACTGGAATTCTTATCATAGCATTATTGCCTCAGTACAGTTAAAAAATATATGTACAGTATGTGTGTTAGAGATTAATAGATACTAATATTTTATATATTTTTTTTATTATTATTATTCTTGACTCCTTTATGTAAGTCCAGTAACATGGTTTTTCTTGCTATTCTTTCTTCTCAGTTCCACTAGATGAAGCCTTGAATAAAACAATTCACTACTTTAGCAAAGAACTTGAATACCAAGCAAAAAACCAATATACAGATTGGTCCAAAAGTAGGTGGACAGAAAAATAACATTTTTTTAGGAACAACATCTCATTTGTATCACTTGAGGGGTCTATATGATAGAAAATACCCAAAGTGACACCATCTAAAAAACTGCACACCTCAAGGTGCTCAAAACCACATTCAAGAAGTTTATTAACCCCTCAGGTGCTTCACAGCAATTTTTAGAATGTTTAAAAAAAAATGAAACATTTCACTTTTTTTCACAAAATATTTACTTTGGATCTAATTTTTTTTTATCTTACCAAGGCTAACAAGAGAAATTGGACTGCAAAACTTGTGCAATTTGTCTGAGTACGCTGATACCCCATATGTGGGGGTAAACCACTGTTTGGGCGCATAGTAGACGCTTTGTATTGCAAAAAAGTTTTTGCATCACCGTATTTTGAGAGCTATAATTTTTCCATTTTTTGGCCCACAGAGTCATGTGAGGTCTTGTTTTTTGCGGGATGATTTGACATTTTTATTGGTACCATTTTCGGGCACATGACATTTTTTGATCGCTTTTTATTACGATTTTTGGGAGGCAGAATGAACAAAAAACAGCAATTCATGAATTTCTTTTGGGGGGGTGTTTATACCGTTCCGCTTGTGGTAATATTGATAAAGCAGTTTTATTCGTCGGGTTAGTACGATTACAGAGATACCTCATATAATTTTTTATGTTTTGGTGCTTTTAGACAATAAAAACTATTTTATATAAAAAATATTTTTGCATCGCTTTATTCTGAGAGCTTTAACTTTTTTAGTTTTTCACTGATGATGCTGAATGGCAGCTCGTTTTTTGCGGGACAAGATGACGTTTTCAGCGGTACCATGTTTATTTATATCCGTCTTTTTGATCACGTGTTATTCCACATTTTGTTTGACAGTATTATGAGAAAGCATTGTTTTTATACTGTCCACCTACTTTTGGACCACCCTGTATACCCAAGCCGAAACCAGCAAGAATAAAAAAAGGTAGAATGCGACATAACTGAACACTCTGTGAAGAAGAGGGGCTATCTTGATGGTTTACAGGATTTTATTCCCTTAAAATTTTCTACCTTTAATATGAAATCCTTAAAAAACACCTAACCCTGTGTTTTTTAAGGATTTGATATTAAAGGTAGAAAATTTTAAGGGAATACATGTTCACAAGGTTTCTTTATATTCCTTATGTTTATCTTTTTTTGGTACTAATGGTTTACAGGATGTAATTTTTCTTTCAATATGTATTTATTTTTCCATAAAGAGAAAAAGAAAAACATTTTTTTTAACAACAATAAGAAGCTGTACATGTGGTATATCACTTCTATCTATTATGTATATCTTCTTTCAATATTTTTACTATACTTAAGCATATTATTGTAATGGGAGAGATGGGCAGGGGAAGGGCAAGGAGGGGAGTTAGAAGGGTAAAGGAATGGGTTTATCCAAATCTAGGATAAAAAAACAGGAGAAAATGCTGTATAGTTCATGTTCTCAAAAAACAAACAAAAAAAAAAACAATAAAGTATCTGTTTAGTCAAGTATAAACATACTATTACCTATTATTAAGAAATACAATTATACCAACTTTTATATCGACCAATAATACACAAATATTTACTTCTATTTAATTCTAATAATTCTACTCTTAATAAAACAAATTCTTGTATTCTAAGCCTGCATTTCTTTTGCAATTGTTAATTCTCCCATTGCAAAGGAGGGATCTTGGTCAGCCACCCGAGGACGTCTCATTGATTAGAAGGGACTAGGTGAATGGTGTTGTGAATGGTGGTGGTGGAAAGGGCAATGATGGGGGTTTAGGGAGAGGATGATGATGATGAGAGTGGTGGGAGAACAATGACTGGGGTGTTGTAGAGGGCAATGATTGGGGTGGTTAAGAGGGAAATGATTGGGGTGGGGGAGAGTACAATGATGGGAGTGGTGCGGGAGAACAATGGGGTGTTGGAGAGTGCAATGATGGAGGTGGTGGGGGAGAGCAATGATTGAGGTGGTGGAGAGAACAATGATGGAGGTGATGGAGAGTGGGGGATTGGGATGGGAGTAAGGGGGACTTTTAATGATGAACAAGAGGAGGGGGGGAAGGACATAAGATATGGATGTGAAATGAATTGGGTAGTGGAGGAGGGTGCTAAGCCCCTGATAGTATCCTCCCCTATCTCACAATTCATTGTGATGCTATCGGGGACTTAAAATTTATTGGGGAGAGGACGTGATAATGTGCATAGTACATTTTATAATGCACTGAAAGGTGGGAGAAGACTCTGTCAGGAACTTGTAATAAGTTGGGAGGTGGTGGAGGAGGCTCAGTACCTGATAATGTCTTCTTCCACCCCCAAATTCATGTTGGTGCTATCAAGTACTTATAATGAATGGGGGGACACAGGACAGGGACTAAGGCTATGTGCACACGTTCAAGATTTGCAGGAGAAAATTCTGCTGCATTTCTAATGTGTTGGCAGGAAGGATGCTGCGTAAAATACATTTATTTTTTGGCAACGTTTTTGCCATGCTTTTGTTACGTATTTTTCCCCACTCATTAGTACGGGTGAAATTCGCTGCTGTAAAACCTTGCATATATTCCATGTGCACATAGCCGTACAGGTAATTGGAGAGAGTCACATGCTGAATAATTTATATTATTGGGTGGCAGAGATTATAGTTAATGGGGGACACAGTGCTGCTTATCACTTGATATTTTTAATGTTGGGGTACATATCTGTATTGAGGGGAGAACCATGTATGTATTCAATATATGTGACCTTGTTATTTTCAGGGTTGCGATGATCATTGCGACAAGACGAGTTGTGGCTGGGAGATGTCAACATGAAGGTCTTACCAGATGGAGCAGAAACAGTAGAAAGCGACTCTTAATCAGACGATACGTCAGCGGTAAGTGCCTGGATGTAGATATTATTCTATATCTGCACTGTGTGACTTGGAGTAATAATGTTATCTTTAATATCCCTTATTCTACATTCTCATATTTGTGTGAAATGTCCGTGTGCGTCCAGATTTTTTTTATCGGACTGCACACGGACTCAGTTTTATAGGTCCATTCACTCATACATGAAAATTACGGATCAGAGAATGTTTTGTTCTGATCCAATTTTGAGGATCAGCATAGGACATGCTCAATGCATCTGTAAAAGCGCACAGCACACCGACAGTGCACACGGATACAGGAATGTAGCGTTATTATTTATAGCACAGTCCCTTAGTATATAGTGTGCTCACTTTTTATGTATTAGCACAGTTCTTTAGTATATAGTGTACTCACTTATGTATAACACAGTCCCTTAGTATATAGTGTACTCACTTATTATGAATATTACTGTCCTTAGTTACAGTTTCCTCTTTTATTATGTATAAAACTGTCCCTTATTAAGTACCATCCTCTCTAGTTACATATGCTGCCGTCCCTTATTATATAGCTTCCTCTGCTGTAATGTACAGCACTGTCTCTTACATCAGGGTTCCCCAACTCCAGTCCTCAAGGCCCACCAACAGGTCATGTTTTCAGGATATCCTTAGTATTGCCCAGGTGATAATTGCATCACCTGTGCAATACAAAGGAAATCCTGAAAACATGGCCTGTTGGTGGGCCTTAAGGACTAGAGTTGGGGTAACCCTGTCTTACATAGTGTATTCTTGTTTATTCACCAGCGCCCTCTTTTATTACATAGTCCCCTCTCTTAGATATAAAATGACCTCTGATGGAGCAGCCTGTGACCAGACGACCAGTCCATCCGCTCCTCCATTAGAAAAGAAGTTTTCCTGTGGTACATCAGCCGTCATTGCATTATATATCTAACAAGAGAGGACAGTATGTAATAAAGACAGGGCTCTATTTAATCCGATATGTAAGGGACCGAGGTGTACATAAGAGCAGGGCCGGTTTTAGGCAAAGTGGGGCCCTCGGCAAAAGTTTAAAATGGGGCCCCAAATGCTAACAAATTGCACCATCACACAAACATTTCGGTTGTAGTTACGTGCGCTGAGTTCAGGCCACTAAACGAGCGTGATCAACAATATTCAAGTCATTCGCCGCTTGTTTCCCAGCCTCTTTACACCGGCTGAGGAATAATGATGGGGACAGAATGATCACTAGTAGATCTATCTGTCCGCATACAGTATCATCTTAAGAGAATAACAATCCACCGCACACGTCAATCAAGTAGATGCAAATGAAGTAATATTTATTGTAGTTCTCCACATAGAAGAAAAAAGTGCCACGTAGCAAAATAAGATACATATACTTATTTTGCTACGTGGCACTTTTTTCTTCTATGTGGAGAACTACAATAAATATTACTTCATTTGCATCTACTTGATTGACGTGTGCGGTGGATTGTTATTCTCTTATGGTTTTGGTACCTTTATAGGTCCATTTTCACCAGTACCACTAAAATCGTGACCTGTGTGCACACCCTTTATCTATTACTACAGTATCATCTTAGCAGCATATTTGCAGTTTTCACCGGGAGATGTGCTGATGAGAACAATGATTTTTGTTCCGGCATAACCAATCCAATCACTTGATGAATATCCTGCATTTTACACTCCCCTTAGTCTTCCATATACTATAATACACCCCCATAGTCCGCCATATAGTATAATGTACTCCCCCTAGTCCTCCATATATTATAATACACTCCCAATAGTCCTCCATATAGTATAATAGACTCCCCATATTCCTCCATATAGTATAATGTACTCCCCCTAGCCCTCCATATATTATAATACACTCCCCATAGTCCTCTATATAGTATAATAGACTCACCATAGTTCTCCATATAGTATAATAGACTCCCCATAGCCCTCCATATAGTATAATGTACTCCCCTTAGTCCTCCATATAGTATAATACACTCCCCATAATCCTCTATATTGTATAATAGACTCCCCATAGTCCTCCATAGAGAATAATACACTCCCCATAGTACTCCATAGAGTATAAAACACTCCCCATAGTCCTCCATAGAGTGTAATACACTCCCATAGTCTTCCATAGAGTATAATGCAGTCCCCATATAGAATCTAATTCTGACCTCATATAGTATAACTCAGCCCCCCACATAGAATATAATGAAGTCCCCCATAGAATATAATGCAGTCCTACAGTATTATGGCCACCACGTACTCTCTCGCTCACTGATATAAACCATATTCATGGGCGTGGCGAGGTAGTGAATATTCATTCCCTTTAGTAGCGTGCACATGTGATCACCTAGCAGCAGGAAGCCTGCATCTGCGGCTACTGTGCCCGCTATTAAAGTGAAATGAATATTCACTGCTCTCCACTCCTATAGTCCCTCCCATCTCTCAGCACCAGCTTCAGTGCATAGCGGTGGGAGCGACTATGGGCGTGGGGAGCAGTGAATATGAATTTCTCTTCAGCAGCGGCACAGGCTTTAGCCGCAGCAGCTGGCTCCTGCCTCCTGTCACCCGCTGCTCCGCTGACACTGGCTGACACTCTAGTCGGCACATGACAGCAAGTGTGCAGAGCGCCTCCTTGTGGTTATGTGATTACTGCTGGAACCAGCAGAGCCCAACCATGTATGTATTATATTACATTATATATATCTGGTAGCTGTATCATCAGGTACATATACCATACATATATATACTGTACATACACAGACAGATGCACATACACATACCGTACATACATACACACACATAGCGTACATACATACACGTACATATACTGTATATACAAACACACCCATATACCATGCATACACACAAATACACATACATATACCGTCATACAGGGCCGGCGTCAGCACCCGGCACACCCGGGCAAGTGCCGGGGCCCTGAGCAGGCGGGGGGGCCCACTCGCCGTCTGGCACCCCCGCGCCCGTTAGCGGAGGAGAGCGGTGTCAGCGCCACCACTGGGCCCCCCCCCCCGCTTGCTCAGGGCCCCGGCAGGAGCTGGCACAATACTCACCTCTCCCGTGCCTCCGCTGCTGCAGATCCGGGCTCCAGGGGGCGCCGGCGCTTCCTCTCACAGCAGGCCGCTGAATGACGTCATCATTCAGCGGCCGGCTGTGGCAGAGAGGGCGCGATCGCCAGACAGGTGAGATGTGTCGTGTGTGTGTGTGTCTGTGTGTATGTAGTGCGGTGCTTTGTGTGTGTGTGTGTGTGTGTGTGTATGTATGTATGTATGTATGTGAGAGAGTGCTTGTGTGCTGTGGTGCTGTCTGTGTGTGATGATGGGCAGGCATTGATGATAATGGGGAGGAGATGATGATGATGGGCAGGCATTGATGATAATGGGGAGGCCATGATGATGATGGGGAGGCATTGATGATATTGGGGAGGCGATAATGATGATGGGCAGGCATTGATGATAATGGGCATGCATTGATGATGATGGGGAGGAGATGATGATGATGGGGAGGAGATGATGATGATGGGCAGGCATTGATGATAATGGGGAGGCCATGATGATGATGGGGAGGCCATGATAATGATGGGCAGGCATTGATGATATTGGCGAGGCAATAATGATGATGGGCAGGCATTGATGATAATGGGGAGGCCATGATGATGATGGGCAGGCATTGATGATATTGGCGAGGCGATAATGATGATGGGCAGGCATTGATGATAATGGGGAGGCCATGATGATGATGGGCAGGCATTGATGATATTGGGGAGGCGATGATGATGATGGGCAGGCATTAATGATAATGGGGAGACCATGATGATGATGGGGAGGCCATGATGATGATGGGGAGGCATTGATGATGATGGGCAGGCATTGATGATAATGGGGAGGCTTTCCACAGCGCCCTTTCCTGAGCCGTAACAGTGCAGAACGCAGTACAGCGCAGAGGAGAGCTCCATATTTTGTATGGAGCATTATATGGGGACCAGTATCCTGTATGGAGCATTATATGGGGACCATTATCCTGTATGAAGCATTATATTGGGTCCAGTATTCTGTATGGAGCATTATTTTGGGTCCAGTATTCTGTATGGAGCATTATTTTGGGTCCAGTATTCTGTATGGAGCATTATATGGGGGATGGCGGGGTGACATCCTGCATGGGGTATTATATGGGTGATGAGGGGGAGACTGTGGTGCCCATAATATTGTATGGAGGACTGTACTGTCCAGTCTGTTCTGTGCGCTGTGAGGATTTGGCAGTTTTTGAGCTATTGTACAATTTACAATAGATATCACTCATGTAATGGAAGAAGTGAAGTATTTGGCATTGTACTATACCCATATTTCTCTGCTGTATCTGTGCATCATGAATCGTGGTCTGTGTTAAAGGGGCCCACTGAGGCTCCTTCGCCCGGGGCCCATAAAAACCTGGAGCCGGCCCTGCCGTCATACACACACATACCATACATACATACACCATACATAGACACAGATACACATATATTATACCGTATATGCAAACACACACATATACTATACATACACACAGATACACATACATATACCGTCATACATTCACATACCGTACATACATACACTGTACATACACACAGATACACATACCTTACATACATACACACATACTGTACATACATACACTGTACATACACATAGATACACATACATATACCGTATATGCAAACACACCCATATACCATACATACACAGATACACATACATATACCATACATACATACACACATACCATACATACATACACTGTACATACACATAGATACACATACATATAGATTCAAGATTCAAAGAAGCTTTATTGGCAGGACTAAATACACTTTAGTTTTGCCAAAGCAAGTGTACAAAAGGGAATAGGGATAGGGATGTTGGGTAGGGGCAGATCTAGGGTAGGGGCTATGGAAGTCCATGGCATAGGGAGGGGTGATGGGAGCAGATCCAGGGTGGGGGCTATAGAAGTCCATGGCATAGGGAGGGGTGATGGGGGCAGATCCGGGGTGGGGGCATGGCATATCATAGTTCTCTTTCTCGCAGTCTATGACATTCGCTCACATACCACGCTGCTATCTCCACTGCTCTCTCTTCTTCCCCCAGCAAGATATATGTTTTCTCTTCCTCCTTCATGGTGATGAAATCCGGGAAGAGATGTGAGAGTCTCCTGAAGTGAGTGTCCCTCACTGCTGAGTATTTGGAGCAGTGTAGCAGGAAGTGGGTTTCGTCCTCTATGGCCTCCTGGTCACAGTGTTGGCATAGTCTTTCCTCCCTGGGCTTGTAGCTCTGCCTGTGTCGGCCGGATTCGATGGCCAGACTGTGGGTACTGAGTCTATACCTGCTCAGGATCTTGCGGTCTCTGGGGTCCGGGAGTTTCTCCAGGTATGGGGCCAGTCTGTAGTCTCTCTGTAGACTCCGGTACATGGTCAGTTTCTGGGAGCTGATGATGTAGTTCTTCCAGTCACTGACATACCTCTCCTGGCCTTCGTCTACCATCTTCCTGATTTCGGCTTTTGTCAGGTTGTTGTGATTGGTGTTCTGGTCAGGTTGGGTTTGGGTGAGCTGTTCCGAGGGTCCTAGTTTTTCTGTTTCACCTACGTGTGTCAGGGCTTTATGATGATGGGAGCTTGGATTGCTCCTATGTAGGTGAGCCTGGAATGACAGTGCCCTCTTTAGAACCGTTAGGTGTAGAGGAATCTGCCCAGCTCGGCCCGGCAGGCACTGTTGGAGGTGCTCCGATGGACTTGGAGAAGGTGCTTGCAGAATTCCAGGTGGAATATTTCTGTTGGGCTGGAATCCCACCTTGACCAGTCTGGGTAGGTGTGAGGACCCCAGACTGCACTGCCATACAGGAGGATTGGGGCGATGACAGAGTCGAATATTTTTAACCAGACCCTCACTGGTGGCTTCAGATGGTAGAGTTTCCTTCGGATGCCATAGAAGGTTTTACAGGCCTTGTCTTTCAGGGTCTCTATGGCTTGTTTGAAGCTCCCTGACCAGTGAATCTCTAGGCCCAGGTAGGTATATTTGTCTGTTCCTGTAAGGGCGCAGTTGTTGAGGACAAATGAAGGGTGCTGGTCTAATTTTCTCTTTCTCCTCTGGAACACTATGATGTTGGTTTTCTTTAGGTTGACCGGTAGTGCCCAGGTGGAGCTGAATTTCTCTAAGATTTTCAGGTTGTCTTGGAGGCCTTTCTCGGTTGGTGACAGAAGCAGCAGGTCATCTGCATACAGCAGGAATTTCACCTGGGTGTCGTGGAGGGTGGGACCTGGTGCTGTGGAAGATTTCAGAGCGGTAGCCAGCTCGTTGATGTAAATGTTGAAGAGCGTTGGACTTAGGCTGCAGCCTTGTCTGACTCCACGGCTCTGCTGGAAATAAGCCGTTCTTTTACCATTCACACTCACACTGTAGAGGTTCTCGGTGTAGGAGCTTTTGATAACATCGTAGGTCTTTCCTCCTATTCCGCTCTCCAGCAGTTTCAGGAATAAGCCTGGGTGCCACACCGAATCGAAGGCCTTTTTAAAGTCCACGAAACAGGCGTTCATCTTCCCGTTCTTTGTATTGTGGACATGTCTCTGAATGAGGCTGTGCAGGGTATAGATGTGGTCAGTGGTGCGGTGGTTTGGCATGAACCCTGCTTGGCTCTTGCTGAGGACGTTATGTTCGGTGAGGAAACTGAGGATCCTCTTGTTCAGGATGCTGTTGAACAGTTTCCCCAGGTTGCTGCTGACACATATGCCTCTGTAGTTGGCTGGGTCATACCTGTCCCCATTCTTGTGGATGGGTGTGATGAGGCCTTGGTTCCAGGTACGAGGGAAGTAGCCGGCACTTAGCACAATATTGAAGAGTTTAACCATTGCAGCCTGTATTTCTGGTGGGCTGTACTTCAGCATTTCTGGTAGGATATATCTTATATGCATACACACCTATACCATACATACACACAGATACACATAACGTACATACATACACACATACCGTACATACATATACCGTAGATACACATATATACACATACATATACCGTATATGCAAACACACCCATATACCGTACATACATACATATACCGTCATACATACACAAAACGTACATACATACACCGTACATACACATAGATACACATTCATATACCGTATATGCAAACACACTCATATGCCATACATACACACAGATTTTTCTTTGAATTTGATACACATACATACATACCGTACATACACACAGATACACATACATACATACATACACACATACCGTACATACACACAGATACACATACATATACCGTATATGCAAACACACACATATACCATACATACACATAGATGCACATACACATACCGTACATACATACACACTGTACATACATACACCATACATACACATAGATGCACATACATATACAGTCATACATACATATACCGTACATACATACACCATACATACACACAGATACACACACATATACCGTACATACACACATACTGTTATATACACATACAGTATACGTATACCGTACACACATATACTGTACATACATTCACATAAACATCCATATATACCATATATAGATACAAATATATAGCACATACACAGATACATATATATACTATACACACATAGACATACACATACTGTACATGCATACACACAGACATACAATTATACTATACATACACACATATACGGTACATACATACACAGATACACACACAGATGGAAGCATACACATACATACATATACAAGTACATAAATACACACATACTAATCTGTGATATCAGGTGATCAGACGAACCCTGGAGGAGGTCGCCACATAGTTCAGCTGGAGAGGGCTGCAGACCCCACTATGGGGGATAGGGACACAGAGTAAACAGGACTGATATCAGCCCCCTGGTGCTGCCCTGCTGTCTCATGCATTGAGCTCCTCCCCATCTCTTCTCTGTGAGGAGATGCTGCAGCCTGCTGGGAGCAGAACAGCGGAGGGAGCAGAAGACCCCTTGTAAGTCCTGCTGTTCCTCCACTGTTGTCCCCTCTGTGCTGTGCGGCCCCGGGACCCTGACTGCAGGTGAGTACTCACCAGTCACCATTGGGCTGCACCATGCAGGAGGACAGAGACAGCAGCCAGTGAGCGCTCTCCTCAGTTTGGTGAGGAAAGTGTTCATTGGCCAGCGTCTCCCCCT
The DNA here is from genome assembly GCA_033576555.1 of Oophaga sylvatica. NCBI lineage: Eukaryota > Metazoa > Chordata > Amphibia > Anura > Dendrobatidae > Oophaga > Oophaga sylvatica. The sequence goes on along the minus strand of JARQOD010000062.1, from coordinate 227,554 downwards.
GTACTCCGCGCACCCCTCTCTCCCCGGCTCTAGGTGTTGGCATGATTACAGGAGGGAGTGAGAGGGGCCTGATGCTGCATGATACCGGGCCTGCCAGCAGGGCCCCCCTCCACCTCTGGGCCACGGAGCAGTGGCACCGGCGGTATGTCCGCCCCTGGCTGGGGGCCCCTAGGCAGCTGCCTAGTCTGCCTGCCCCTAACGCCGGCCCTGCATAAGAGAGGGCACTCTGTAATAAGGGACGGCAATATACATAGTAAAGGAGACTATGCAAGATATATACAGGGTGGGCTATTTATATGGATACACCTGCACATCTCATATCTTCACAGCATAGACAATTGCCTTCAGATACGAGATGCGCAGCATCTGAAACAACGGATACTGGAAGCCTGTGCTAGCATTTCTTCTGCGGTGTTGCTATCAGTGTGTCAAGAGTGGGAGAAGAGGGTTGCATTGACAATCCAACACAATGGGCAGCACTTTGAACACATTTTATAAGTTGGTCATAAACTTGTAAATAACTCATGAAAGAATAAAGACAGGGTCCTCTCCCCTCTGTACCAGTCTGTCATTGTAAATTTGTTTACTGTAAACGATATCTATAACTTTGTATGTAACCCCTTCTCATGTACAGCACCATGGAATTAATGGCGCTATATAAATAAATAATAATAATAAAGTTACGCTAAAACCAAGCACACCATTGTTTTTCTGGTGACATTCTCAATAAGTTTGATGTGTCACATGACCCTCTTCCCATTGGAAAAAATAAAGTTGGATCCAAAATGGCCGACTTTAAAATGGCCACCATGGTCACCACCCATCTTGAAAAGTTCTCCCCCTCCCATATGATAATGTGCCACAAAAAAGAAGTTGATATTACCAACCATTCCCATTTTATTTAGGTGTATCCATATAAATGGCCCACCCTGTACATGTACTGTATGTGTGTATATATACAGCTCTGGCAAAAATTAAGAGACCACAGCAACATTTTCAGTTTCATTTTTCTCTTTATAGGTGTATTTTTGAGTAAAATGTAAATTGCTCTTTTATTCTATAAAATAGTGACAACATATCTCCAAATTTCCAAGCAATATGAATTGTTATAACGTTAGAGTAGAGTAGGGTCCTGCCAAAAGAGTCTACCTTGTCGTAGTGGCGCCTTAAAAAAAATCTTTAGGCCAAAACAAAAGATGATGGCTATGTATGTGATCTGGTGTTTGATGGGAACTGCTAATGTGTGATTGGTGAGAACGTGGTAGAGAAGTGGACTTTTTCCTAGAGTGGGCGGTCGGACTGTGGAAGGTTTGAGGGGTGGAAGAGAAGTCTCAAGGATGCCCAAAAAGTTTGCCAGTGTGGGGCCCAGAAAATCCTGGTGGCAGCCGAAGTACATTTTTAATTTTCCACTGGGGATTTGCCTCTCGAAGATTCGCTGTCTACTGAGTCTTACACTAGGAGTAATTGCAGTTTGATAATTGCAAAATTATTGAAATTAGATTTTTCTAAAGAAGCTCAATGCAGGCAAACCTAAAAATACACTTGAATTTTTTTTTTTCATTTTGTGTTTTGTCCTGAGTCACACTTCAAAGCTCTTTACAGGAAATAACAGAATTATTCACACATTTCAGAATAGGTCGGTAATTTGGAACTAAGATCAATAGTGGATTTTAGGAAGAGAAAAAGTACTAATTAGCCATAATATTAAAACCAATCCCTTGTACCACTAAAGTAACTGTCATGCTTTGATACAGTAAAGATGTATATCTTTGTACCGTGTTAGCCAGTAGATAGAAAAAACGTCACTTGTTTTACCTATTGCATTTTTTCCTCTGCTGTTTTGTGTATAAATATGTGATTCTTCAGATTTTGTATTAGTTTAGCCTGATGAAGAGACCTGAGTAGTCTGGAAAGCTTGCAGTTTGTTACCATCTTTTCAGTTAGCCATTAAAAGGTATCAACCACTGAGGACTCTCAACTCTAAATATTTTTCTGTCATGCTTTGAGGCATTGACTTCACAGGCAACTGTCACCAAGATTTAGCAGCAGAACCATTAAGTCCTGTGGGTTGCCAGGTAGTGCCTTAATGAGTTGTAATTTTTTTTCCAGCACATAACCACAATTTGTAGGGAAATTTTAAAGTAGGGTCAACAACTTGAATTCTTTGCTATGTTCCTCAAAGCATTTTGGAACAATTTGTGCAGTGTGGCAGTGCAGATTATCCTGCCAAAAGAGGCCATCCCCATTATGGGACACCATTGCCATTTAAGCGTGTGTTCCATTTTCAGCAATGTTTAGGTAGGTCGTGTTTGTCAAAATGACATTTATATAAATTCCAGTACCGAAGGTTTCTCAGCAAAAATCCTGCCCTGGCCATCACTCCCTTCACTAGATATTTAGGGTTAAAATAAATTTTAGTTTCAGGTCACCCCTTTAAGCAACTTTATATTGGATTCAATGAATTTAATTTATAGAACTGCTGCTGAAAATGTTGTATTATATGATCTGTATGCGGTTTCCAATTATTATCTCTTCTTGTTATGTCTCTTGCTATTATAACAAGCAAGTTTCTGTTAGGGCAGAGACAGACCGACACATAACTCGTGCGATCATCGCATTGCATGGCACGGACTGACCGATGGCTCTCCTGACCTCAGCATGACAGTGTGATGTATTTCTTTGCATCTGTTAATATCAGGTCATGAGAGCAGCCAGCCAGAACAAGGATTGTAATGCGATCATGAGGTATACGGCCGGCCGTGTCTCTGCCTATCACGACACAGCTGTCGGGTGACCCTGGAAAAGGGGCTCCTTCCCTGTCCCTAACACTAGGGGGCACCCTAGCTCACCCTGCTCCACGGGATACTTCAGATGGCAAAGATGCCAAGGCCTCCACTGTTGCCTTATTATTTATTATTATAGATTTTTATAGCTCCATTTATTCCATGGCGCTTTACATGTGAAGAGGGGCAAATATAGACAAGTACAGTAAACATGAGCAATACAAGGCACACACAAGTACAGAAGGAGAGAAGACCTGCCCGCAAGGGCTCACAGTCTACAGGGATGGGTGAGGATACACTAGGAGAGGGTAGAGCTGGTCGTGCGGTGGTTCAGTAGACTGATGATCACTGCAGGTTGTAGGCTTGTCGGAAGAGGTGGGTCTTCAGGTTCTTTTTGAAGGTTTCCATGGACGCGAGTCTGATGTGTTGGGGTAGAGAGTTCCAGAGTATGGGAGAGGCACGGGAGAAGCTTTGTATGCGGTTGTGGGAAGAAGAGATAAGAGGGGAGTGGAGGAGATCTTGAGAGGATCGAAGGTTGCGTGTGGGTATGTACCGGGAGACCATGTCACAGATGTATGGAGGAGACAGATTGTGGATGGCTTTGTAGGTCATGGTTAGGGTTTTGAACAGGAGCCTGTGGACGATAGGAAGCCAATGAAGGGCTTGGCAGAGAGGAGAGGCTGGGGAATAACGGGGAGACAGGTGTATTAGTCGGGCAGCAGAGTGCAGGATGGATTGGAGTGGTGCCAGAGTGCTAGAGGGAAGGCCAGAGAGTAGGAGGTTGCAGTAGTCGAGGCGGGAGATGATGAGGGCATGCACTAGTGTTTTTGTAGTTTCATGGTCTAGGAATGCACGGATCCAGGAAATATTTTTGAGTTTGAGATGGCAGGAGGAGGCAAGGGTTTGGACATGTGGCTTGAAAGAGAGGGCAGAGTCAAGGATCACTCCGAGGCACCGAGCGTGCGGGACTTGGGAAAGTGAGCAGCCATTGACGTTGATGGACAGGTCTGGTGGGGGGGTATAGTGAGATGGGGGAAAGATGATGAATTCTGTTTTGTCCATGTTCAGTTTTAGAAAGCGAGCAGAGAAGAAAGCAGAAATAGCAGACAGACATTGTGGGATTTTGGTCAGTAAGGAGGTGAGGTCAGGTCCAGATAGGTAGATCTGCGTGTCGTCGGCGTAGAGATGATACTGAAAACTATGGGATTCTATGAGCTGTCCCAGGCCGAGGGTGTAGATGGAGAAGAGTAGGGGTCCTAGAACTTAGTCTTGGGGAACACCGACAGACAGGGGGCAGGGTGAGGAGGTGGTGTGGGAGAGGGAGACACTGAGTGTTCGGTGTTATGTTTCGGTAGCTGAGGAGTGCAGGTAAAAAAGGCAATACACCAGAGCAGTTGGAATCTATGAGATTGCAGTACCCTGACCAACCACCACAACCAGAGGCAGCCGTGGAGCGCTCCCACGTTGGTCCCAGACGCCTCGTCACAGCCTGAGAAACCAACCACACCCAAAGATAGAAACAGGAAAGCCATCTGCCCCGGAGCAGAACCCCAAAGACAACAGAAAGCCCCCAAACATGTAATGGCGGTTAGACAAGAGGAAATACTGACACAGAAAGAAAATAGTATGAGCAAACACTGGGGCCCAAACTATCTAAATAGAAAAGGATAGGAAGGGTACTTACTGCAATCCCAGAAAACCCTGAAAAGCACCAACTCTACTAATTTCAAAATCACCTGAGATCACACGACCTCTACCACCTAAATTAGTTCTCTGGTGTAACAAAATCAAAACAGCAGCCACTGAAAAAACTGGAAAAAGCAAAAGAACAAAACTCAGTGGCTGAACTAAACTGAGAGGGCAGAAGCCCCCGGAGGGGACCCTGAAGGCCCCCAAAGAAGTGCAGGACAAAATGCAAAAACACAGCAAAAACACAAAAGAAGCAAAAGTCTTATCTGTAAGCAGGAAATGCAGACACGACACAGCAGGCTACAAGGGAAACTGGAATGAAGGATTCAGACCAGAACAATTGATCACCGGCAACCCTGATGGGAAAATGACTCCCTTATATAAGACCAGTCAGTAACACCTGATTCCCAGTCCTCACAATCCTCACTAGCACCGCTTGTAACCACCAGAGGGAGCCTCTGCTCAGAACTCATCTCAAACCCATTCACAACAGTTCGGTTTGTTAGATATGATGAGATCCAGGATAGGGCCAAGCCTGTGATGCCAAGAGATGAGAGAATCTGTAACAGGAGGGAATGATCCATAGTGTCGAAGGCAGAAGACAGGTCCAGGAGGAGGACAGAGTAGTGACGCTTGCTCTTGGCGGTTAGTAGGTCGTTGGTGACTTTAGTTAGGGCAGTTTCAGTTGAGTGATGCAGTCGGAAGCCTGATTGTAAGCGGTCAAAGAGGGAGCAGGAGGAGAGGTGGGAGGACAGTTCAAGATGGACATGCTGTTCCAGTAGTTTTGAGGCATAAGGGAGAAGAGATATCGGGCGATAGCTAGACACAGAGGATGGGTCAAGGGAGGTCTTTTTGAGAATGGGTGTGATCGAGGCATGTTTGAAGGATGAGGGGAAGACACCATTTGTAAGTGAGAGGTTGAAGAGGTGTGTTAGAGTAGGGGTGAAGACGGTGGCGAGGCTAGGGATGAGGTGGGATGGGAGCGGGTCAAGCATGCAAGTGGTGAGGAGTGATCTTGATAGTAGGGTGGAAAGCTGATCTTCTGTCAAGGTGGAGAAGTTGGTTTTGGAGGAAGAGGTGTTGAGCAGCTAAGAGGAGCAATGGGGGCTGTGGGCCAAAGCTTTCTCTGATCGTATCGATCTTCTGCTTAAAGAAAGAGGCAAAGTCTTCAGCAGAAATGAGAGGAGAAGGAGGAGGTGCTGGGGGACAGAGTAGAGAATTGAAAGTGTTGAAGAGCTGTTTAGGGTTGTGAGACAGGGAGGATATGAGAGATGAGAAGTAAGTTTGCTTTGCAGCAGTGAGCGTGGACTTGAAGCTGGTGAGGGACTGCTTGTATGCGGTTAGGTGCTCGGCAGAGCAGGATTTTTTCCATCTCCACTCAGCAACCCTGGAAGCCCGTCTCAGTTCTTTGGTGAGGCTGGTCAGCCAGGGCTGCCTGTTGATTGTACAAGTTTTGCTATGTGTGAGGGGGGCGGCCGAATCAAGTGCTGCTGTTATTGTAGTGTTATAAAAGGTGGCAGCAGAATCTGTGTCATGAAGTGAAGATATGTCTGTAAGAGGGAGGAGGGACTCAGAGAGCATTGGTAAATTGAGGTGTTTGAGATTTCTGCGAGGGTGAGTGAGTTTGTGGAGTGGGGGTTGTGCACTAGAAGAGGAGAGAGAAGAGAACGTCAGTAGGTTGTGGTCAGACAGGGGAAGGGGTGAGTTAGTGAGATTAGTAAGGGAACAGAGGCGGGTGAAGATAAGGTCGAGCGTGTGACCATCTTTGTGAGTGGCCGCAGAGGACCATTGAGTGAGGCCAAAGGAGGCAGTGAGCGATAAAAGTTTAGAGGCCGCTGGGGTGGAAGCATCAATGGGGATGTTGAAGTCACCCATGATGATAGTGGGGATGTCAACAGAGAGGAAATGGAGCAGCCAGGTGGTGAAGTGATCGAGAAAGGTGGAGATGGCAAGTTCTGGGGGGCGGTAGATGACAGCCAGCTGGAGGTTGGAGGGGGGGTAGATGCGGACGGAATGCACCTCAAATGAGGGAATAGTAGCGGAGGGGGGTAGTGGAATTGGGGTAAAGGAGCAGGTATCAGATAGGAGCAAACCAACTCCTCCACCACGTTTGTTGCTGGGGGGGTGGTGTGAGATAGGTGGAATCCACTGTATGAGAGTGCAGCTGGTGAGGCTGAGTCAGAGGGGGTGAGCCAGGTTTCGGTGATGCCAAGGAAGGAGAGTTTATTGGTGATGAAGAGGTTGTGGATAAATGACAGTTTATTGCAGACAGAGCGTGCGTTCCATAGTACTCCAGGTAGGGGGACCGGAGGAGTGGGGGCTGGGTGAATGGGTATGAGGTTATCATGATTGCGAAGATGTGTAGAGGATCGTGGCAGGGTGATAGAAGTGAGTGTGGGGATGAGTTGAGGAGGGCCTGGATTTCTATAGCCACCTCACTTCCGGTTCTCCTGGCTTCCGGTACCAGTCCTCATGACGCGACACACCTGCTTCCAATTATTCCCCGCCTACAGGTACAAATTGCAGCTTTGCAAGCACATTTGCACTTCCCCTGACGAAGCCGCCCTTGTAGCGGCGTAACGCGTTGGGTCGCCCTGCCTCTGGGTCCCCTGCAATTGCCTTCATCGGGCTTACTGTCCACTTGCAGCCCTGACCTTGCCTTTCTACACGTGAGCCTTTTCTATTATAGGGAGTCTTTCTGACTCACATTTTGGGAGGTGATATACCTTTATCATTATGCTGTGACAGGGGGCACTTTACCTTTCATTATCACCTCATGGTGACTGCGTTCAGGTGTATGCATTATACTTTTTTCTCTCTGTGGACTTATAACAAATGACGATAAATGGGCATATATGCTATTGTTTAGGACATGCACTTGTTCATTTGATCATTGTTTGGAGTTTGATTATAGGTCAGCGATTGCTTGTTGGGATCCATGCAGGGATTTCTATTGTTTTTAATTGTTTTTTTTTAATGTTGTGCAATAAAGCTTTTTTCATTTTTTGATTACTCAGTTGTGGTTGTGCATACATTATAGTGGTTTCTTTTTCCTCATATTCCTATTCAGTTTTTTGACCACTGGTTGTGCACCCCTTTTGTCATATTTAATTTGTTTCATTTTCGCTGTGCGCCATTCCTTTGTTTTCACTTATTGGATTTGGGGATATGTCACCAGCAAAGAGGAGTAACAGACAAAGCGTTAGAAGGTGGGAACAGGATAAGACATGGTGTGGCCGTGTGTTTCTGGAGAAAAAGGATTGTACGTGGAGGAACAGTTCTGAGGAAAAGGTGAGATGGCTGGGGAGGATGGAGGGGGAAATGACTAATTCCTTACTAAGTGGGGGGATTTGTTGTGAATGGGTTTGAGATGAGTTCTGAGCAGAGGCTCCCTCTGGTGGTTACAAGCGGTACTAGTGAGGATTGTGAGGACTGGGAATCAGGTGTTACTGATTGGTCTTATTTAAGGGAATCATTTTCCCATCAGGGTTGCCGGTGATCAATTGTTCTGGTCTGAATCCTTCTTTCCAGTTTCCCTTGTAGCCTGCTGTGTCGTGTCTGCATCTCCTGCTATCAGATAAGACAATTTCTTATTTTGTGTTTTTGCTATATTTTTGCATTTGGTCCTGCACTTCTGTGGGGGCCTTCTTGGTCCCCTCCGGGGGCTTTTGCCCTCTCAGTTTAGTTCAGCCACTGTGTTTTGTACTTTTGCTTTTTCCAGTTTTTTCAGTGGCTGCTGTTTTTGTTACACCAGAGAACTAATTTAGGTGGTAGAGGTCGTGTGATCTCAGGTGATTTTGAAATTAGTAGAGTTGGTGTTTTTCAGGGTTTTCTGGGATTGCAGTAAGTACCCTTCCTATCCTTTTCTATTTAGATAGTTTGGGCCCCAGCGTTTGCTCATACTATTTTCTTTCTGTGTCAGTATTTCCTCTTGTCTAACCGCCATTACATGTTTGGGGGCTTTCTATTGTCTTTGGGGTTCTGCTACGGGGCAGATAGCTTTCCTATTTCTATCTTTAGGTGTAGTTAGTTTCTCAGGCTGTGACGAGGCGTCTAGGACCAACGTAGGAACGCTCCACGGCTGCCTCTAGTTGCGGTGGTTAGTCAGGGTACTGCAATCTCATAGATTCCAACTGCTCTGGTGTATTTCCTTTTTTGCCTGCACTCCTCAGCTACCGTAACATAACAGTATCACCGGCCTAAAAATTGTATGGTACTCACAGAAGGGAAAAAATATTTTGAAGGAAGAAAAGTTGTCAGAGATATTTTTCTGTTTGTTGCATTTTTTTTTTTTTTTCCCTCTGTATCTCTGGGTGCTGGGGAGGATCTTTTCTCCCAATGGAGTTTGCACAGTTGTCTGGCCGTGTGGATCAGCTTGCCACTGAGGTTCAGAGTATTGCTGCATATCTTGCTAGGTTGCCTGTTGTGGAACCTAGGATCCCATGCCAGATTTGTTTTTAGGGGATCGAGCTAAGTTTCAGAATTTCAAAAATAATTGTAAATTGTTTTTTGCCTTAAAATCTAAGTCCTCAGGAAATGCAGCGCAGCAGGTTCAAATTATCATCTCTCTCCTGCGCGGCGATCCTCAGGATTGGGCTTTTTCCCTGATACCTGGGGATCCTGTTTTGAGTGATGTTGATGCATTTTTTCAGGCTTTGGGGTTATTGTACGATGAGCCTAATGTCACTGATCAAGCTGAAAAAGCCTTGTTGGCATTAAATCAGGGGCTTGATGACGCTGAGTTATACTGTCAGAGATTCCGTAGGTGGGCAGTCCTGACCAAATGGAATGACGACGCTTTGGCGGCCCTTTTCCGGAAGGGTCTGTCGGATAATGTAAAGGATGTTATGGTGGGATTCTCTGTCCCTCTGGTCTCAATGATTCTATGTCATTGGCGATTCAAATTGACAGACGTTTGCGTGAGCGGAGAAGTATGCGTGGAGTGGTGTTGCCTTGTGAGCCAGCTGCTGAGCCCATGCAGTGTGATGAGTGGTGTCTGGGGCACAGCGTCATGAGTTTCGAAAGCGCAATGGGTTATGTTTCTACTGTGGTGATGCCTCTCATGCTATTTCAGTCTGCCCTAAGCGGGGAAGACATTTTGCACGCTCAGTTGTCTTGGGTAGTGTTCAGACTAAGTTTTTATTAACTGTCACTCTGATATGCTCTCTGTCCTCATTTTCTGCTCAGGCTTTCGTTGATTCTGGAGCAGCTATTAACCTGATGGATTATGATTTTGCTAAACGTTGTGGGTTTTCCTTGATACCCCTACAGAAGTCTATTCCTTTACTGGGGATCGATTCTACCCCTTTGGCTGAGAATAAACCCCAGTTTTCTACTCAGGTGATAATGAGGGTTGAACCTGATCACCAGGAGTGCTGCAAATTTTTGGTTCTATATAATCTGCATGACATTATAGTGCTGGGTTTCCCTTGGTTACAGTCTCATAATCCTGTTTTGGATTGGAAATCTGTGTCTGTAACCAGTTGGGGCTGCCAATGTGTTAGTGCAACACTCCTGTTTTTTCTGCCTCCCCCAGGCTGAGGATGTTCCTGACTTTTTGTTTGATTTTTCTGATGTGTTTAGCGAAAGTAAATCTGCATCCTTACCTCCCCATAGGAGCTATGACTGCGCTATTGAATTAGTGCCTGGTAGTAAATTCCCTAAAGGTCGCCTTTTTAACTTGTCTGTACCTGAACATGACGCTATGCGGTCTTATATCAAGGAATCATTGGATAAGGGTCATATCAGACCATCCTCTTTACCCTTAGGTGCCGGTTTTTTCTTTGTGGCCAAAAAAGATGGTTCATTAAGGCCGTGTATTGATTATCGTCTCTTGAACAATATTACTGTGAAATATCAATACCCGTTACCCTTGATTTCTGACCTGTTTTCCAGGGTGAAAAACGCTACTTGGTTTACCAAGCTTGACCTCAGGGGGGCGTATAACCTTATTCGCATTAAGCACGGGGATGAATGGAAGACGGCATTTAACACCCTGAAGGGCATTTTGAGTACCTTGTGATGCCCTTTGGGCTCACTAATGCTCCTTCCGTCTTCCAGTCCTTCATGAATGACATTTTCAGGGATTTTGTGGATAAATTTCTGATTGTTTATTTGGATGATATCTTGATTTTTTCTAATGACTGGGACTCTCATGTGAAACATGTTCGGACTGTGTTCCAGATTTTGAGGGATAATGCTCTGTATGTGAAGGGATCAAAGTGTCTTTTTGGCTACAGAAGATCTCATTTCTGGGATTCATATTGTCCCCATCTGTTATTGAAATGGACCCGGTCAAGGTTCAGGCCATCTGTGATTGGGTCCAACCTACTTCATTAAAGGCTCTTCAGAGATTTTTGGGTTTTGCCAATTTTTATCGTAAATTTATTGGTAATTTCTCTGTTATTGTTAAACCATTAACTGATTTGACCAGAAAGGGTTCTGATGTGGTGAATTGGCCTCCTGAGGCAGTCTCTGCGTTTCAGGAACTTAAGCAGAGATTCACTTCTGCTCCTGTTCTACGGCAGCCTGATGTTTCTCTGCCATTTCAGGTGGAGGTTGATGCCTCTGAAATTGGGGCAGGTGCCGTTTTGTCCCAAAAAGATCCAGAGACCTCTAAAAGTAACCCTTGTGCCTTTTTCTCTCGAAAATTTTCTCCTACTGAACGTAATTATGACGTGGGTAATCGGGAGTTATTGGCCATGAAGTGGGCTTTTGAAGAGTGGAGACATTGGCTGGAGGGAGCCAAACATCAGGTGGTAGTCCTTACGGACCATAAGAATCTGGTCTATCTGGAATCTGCCAAGCGACTCAATCCTAGACAGGCCAGGTGGGCCTTGTTTTTCACACGTTTTAATTTTGTGGTTTCCTTTCTTCCTGGCACTAAGAATGTTAAGGCGGATGCCCTCTCGAGGAGTTTCCTTGCGGACTCTCCTGAGCTATCTGATCCCTCTGTTATTTTGAAGGAGGGTGTAGTTCTTTCCGCCATCTCGCCCAATTTGAGACTTGCTCTGGAGGGGTGTCAGGAGGATAGGCCCGAGCGCTGCCCTGTTGGAAAATTGTTTGTCCCGGACCAATGGAAAAAGAGTGTGATGTCTGAGATTCATTGTTCCGCATTGGCTGGGCATCCCGGAATTTTTGGTACCAGAGACTTGGTTAGTCGGTCCTTTTGGTGGCCTACCTTGTCTCGCGATGTCAGAGAATTTGTGCAGTCCTGCGGGACTTGCTCTCGCTCCAAGCCTTGCTCTCGCTCTAGTGGTTTGTTGATGCCATTGCCTGTGCCCAAGAGACCATGGACCCATATCTCTATGGATTTCATTTCCGATCTTCCTGTTTCTCAGAGAATGACCACCATCTGGGTAATTTGTGATAGGTTTTCCAAAATGATACATCTTGTGCCATTACCTAAGTTGCCTTCCTCCTCTGAATTGGTGCCGTTGTTCCTTCAGCACGTGGTTCGTTTACACGGCATTCCTGAGAACATTGTGTCTGACAGAGGAGTCCAGTTTGTTTCCAGATTTTGGAGGACTTTTTGTTCTAAACTGGGTGTTCAATTGTCTTTCTCCTCGGCATTTCATCCTCAGACCAATGGTCAAACTGAGAGAACAAACCAGACATTGGAGACTTATCTAAGATGCTTTGTGTCTGCTGATCAGGATGACTGGGTCTCTTTTTTGCCTTTGGCTGAGTTTGCTCTTAATAATAGGGCTAGCTCTGCCACTTTGATGTCTCCGTTTTTCTGTAATTCTGGGTTTCACCCTCGATTTTCTTCAGGACAGACGGAGGCTTCTGTCTGTCCAAGTGTTGACTCTGTTGTTGAGCGTATGCAGCAGATTTGGGACCAGGTAGTGGAGAGGTTGTCCCTCTCTCAGGAGAAGGCCCAGCGGTTTGCTAACCGGCATAGGACTGATGGTCCTCGGTTTAAAGTGGGGGACTTGGTCTGGTTGTCCTCAAAGAATATTCCTATGAGAGTAGCATCTCCTAAATTTAAGCCTAGGTTCATTGGACCTTATAAGATCATGGAGATTATTAATCCTGTTTCTTTTCGTTTGCTTCTTCCAGGGACATTTAAGATCCATAACGTGTTCCACAAGTCCTTGTTAAAGATGTTTGTTGAGCCAGTGGTTCCTGCTGCTGTGCCTCCTGACCCTGTTTTGGTTGAGGGCAATCTGGAGTATGTGGTTGAGAAAATATTGGATTCTCGTTTTTCTAGACGAAGACTCCAGTATTTGGTTAAATGGAGAGGTTATGGTCAGGAAGATAATTCTTGGGTGTTTGCTTCGGACATCCATGCTGGGAGACTTATCCGTGCGTATCATAGAACTCATCCTGACCGACCTGGTTGCTCAAATGAGGGTTCGGTGACCCCTCCTCAAGGGGGGGGGTACTGTTGTGAATGGGTTTGAGATGAGTTCTGAGCAGAGGCTCCCTCTGGTGGTTACAAGCGGTACTAGTGAGGATTGTGAGGACTGGGAATCAGGTGTTACTGATTGGTCTTATTTAAGGGAATCATTTTCCCATCAGGGTTGCCGGTGATCAATTGTTCTGGTCTGAATCCTTCTTTCCAGTTTCCCTTGTAGCCTGCTGTGTCGTGTCTGCATCTCCTGCTATCAGATAAGACAATTTCTTATTTTGTGTTTTTGCTATATTTTTGCATTTGGTCCTGCACTTCTGTGGGGGCCTTCTTGGTCCCCTTCGGGGGCTTTTGCCCTCTCAGTTTAGTTCAGCCACTGTGTTTTGTACTTTTGCTTTTTCCAGTTTTTTCAGTGGCTGCTGTTTTTGTTACACCAGAGAACTAATTTAGGTGGTAGAGGTCGTGTGATCTCAGGTCATTTTGAAATTAGTAGAGTTGGTGTTTTTCAGGGTTTTCTGGGATTGCAGTAAGTACCCTTCCTATCCTTTTCTATTTAGATAGTTTGGGCCCCAGCGTTTGCTCATACTATTTTCTTTCTGTATCAGTATTTCCTCTTGTCTAACCGCCATTACATGTTTGGGGGCTTTCTATTGTCTTTGGGGTTCTGCTACGGGGCAGATAGCTTTCCTATTTCTATCTTTAGGTGTAGTTAGTTTCTCAGGCTGTGACGAGGCGTCTAGGACCAACGTAGGAACGCTCCACGGCTGCCTCTAGTTGCGGTGGTTAGTCAGGGTACTGCAATCTCATAGATTCCAACTGCTCTGGTGTATTTCCTTTTTTGCCTGCACTCCTCAGCTACCGTAACATAACAGGGATTGCAGGGAATAGGAAGAAAGTAAGTAGTATGGGGGTGAAAGTGAAAAGAATAGGAAACATGGTAGTAGTTATATATTCTGTCAACTTACAGGCAAATTTCAGCCTAATTCTAGTCCAATTCAGAGAATAGTAATTAGAAATTTGTAATTTGAAAGATGGAGGTCAGACACCTCTGGTCAGACTCATGGCCGAGACTACATGTGCACTTGAGAAGAAGCAGCTGTGAGGGGGGTTGTGGGCGTGATTACCCAGACCACATGGTCACAGTTAAGCAAAGCTAATAAAAGAGGGGAAAGGGACTGGCAACTCAGGTATGCATGAGAGACACAAGGGGAGAGGATATATTGTGCAAAGAGAAAAATGGTAAGTAGTGAAATGCTAGAGATTATATGCACTTCATAGACAGTCAGAAGCGGTGGGAAAGCATGCAAAGTTAATGCAGTTCACAAAACACAGTCACAGGAATTTAGCAAAGCTGGGGAAATTTGGTGCATACCATGCAAAGTTAATGCAGTTCACAAAACACAGTCACAGGATTTTGGCAAATCTGGCGAAATTTTGTGCATACCATGCAAAGTTAATGCAGTTAACAAAACACAGTCACAGGAATTTGGCAAAGCTGAGGAAATTTGGTGCATACCATGCAAAGTTAATGCAGTTCACAAAACACAGTCTCAGAAATTTGGCAAAGCTGGGGAAATTTGGTGCATACCATGCAAAGTTAAAGAAGTTCACAAAACACAGTCACAGGATTTTGGCAAAGCTGGGGAAATTTGGTGCATACCATGCAGAGTTAATGCAGTTCACAAAACACAGTCACAGGAATTTGGCAAAGCTGGGGAAATTTGGTGCATACCATGCAGAGTTAATGCAGTTCACAAAACACAGTCACAGGAATTTGGCAAAGCTGGGGAAATTTGGTGCATACCATGCACAGTTAATGCAGTTCACAAAACACAGTCACAGGAATTTGGCAAAGCTGTGGAAATTTGGTGCATACCATGCAAAGTTAATGCAGTTCACAAAACACAGTCACAGGAATTTGGCAAAGCTGGGGAAATTTGGTGCATACCATGCAGAGTTAATGCAGTTCACAAAACACAGTCACAGGAATTTGGCAAAGCTGTGGAAATTTGGTGCATACCATGCAGAGTTAATGCAGTTCACAAAACACAGTCACAAGAATTTGGCAAAGCTGGGGAAATTTGGTGCATACCATGCAAGGTTAATGCAGTTCACAAAATACAGTCACAGGAATTTGGCAAAGCTGGGGAAATTTGGTGCATACCATGCAAAGTTAATGCAGTTCACAAAACACAGTCACAGGAATTTGGCAAAGCTGGGGAAATTTGGTGCATACCATGCAAAGTTAATGCAGTTCACAAAACACAGTCACAGGAATTTGGCAAAGCTGGGGAAAATGATAATTACTTACCGGTAATTTGATTTTCAGAACCATGACAGCACCGACCGTGAGAGTATGGTATCCGCCCCCAGGAACAGGAAACCTGTAGCAGAGATAAAAGAAGGGGGGCGGTACCTCTCCCTCAGTTTGTTTCAGAGTATGTAAGGTAACCGCCAAAATTAGTCGTTATATATACACATATACTAGCATATTTACGACCTTTACCTTCTTTATTTATTAATTTATACATGCAAAATTTTTTTTTTTTTTGTTTTGAGTCACACAACCATCACCAAGATAGGGCAGGAATTAATACGGTGCTGTCATGGTTCTGAAAAATCAAATTACCGGTAAGTAATTATCATTTTTTCCCTTCACCATGACAGCACCGACCGTGAGAGGAAGAAATAGAAGAGCCTCCTAGGGTGGGACAACAGCAGCTAACACCTTTCTACCAAAGGCTAAATTCGAGGAACCTAAATCTAGCCTATAATGACGAAAAAAGGTAGACGGTGACGACCATACCGCTGCCCTGCAAATCTGCTCTATTGACGCATTTGCCCGTTCGGCCCAAGATGTCGCGACAGCCCTTGTGGAGTGAGCCGTTACACCCAGTGGGGGAGTCTGACCTGATGAAGAATAAGAAAGTGAGATAGCCATGCGTAACCACCGTGCAATTGTAGCTTTTGAAGCTTTTTTACCCCTGTTTATCCCCTGGAAGGAGATAAAAAGGGCTGATGACTGTCGCCAAGATTTTGAAATTTCTATATATTGAAGCAGGCAACGTCTTACATCCAAACAATGAAAGGTTTGCTCTCCCTGGGATTTTGGGTTGGCACAAAACGAGGGCAAAATTATCTCTTGGTCCCTGTGGAATTTTGTATTAACCTTCGGAAGGAAGGCTGGGTCAGTTCTTATGACCACTTTGTCATCCATAAAGGTAGTATATGGGGGATTTACAGAAATGGCTTGTAGCTCACTGACTCGCCGAGCTGACGTCAGGGCAACCAAGAGCACTGTTTTTAGTGTTAGAACCTTTATAGAAATAGATGAGATGGGCTCAAATGGTTTTGTAGTTAATGCATTTAACACTAAATTTAGATCCCAGGGAGGTACCTTAGGCACAATTTTCGAGGGTCTGGCTGAAAAAGAGGTCCGAATGAATCTATAGATCCATGGGTGATCAGCCAGTTTTTTGTCAAACAGTGCACCTAGTGCTGAGACATGCACCTTCATAGTGCTTGTGGACAATCCTTTTTCCAGGCCTTTTTGTAGGAACTCTAGAATCCCCGACATCGGGACCATCTGGACTGTCCCCGAAAACCGTCGACCCGAGAAGTTTAAGAATTTTTGCCAGATTTTATAATACTTGGCCGAGGTGACCTTTTTCCTACTAGTGAGCAAAGTAGTCACCAAGGGTCCTGAAAACCCTTTGCTAATAGGAGTCCCTTTCAGGTTCCAGGCAGTGAGGTGTAGATTGTGCACCTGAGGATGTTCCACTGGTCCCTGGTGTAGTAGATTGGGAACATCGGGTAAGATCCATGGGTCCGAGGCGGACATGCGTATGAGCCATGTGAACCACGCTCTCTTTGGCCAGAAGGGCGCTATAAGGATCACATGGCTCTTGTCTTCTCGTATTTTCCTCAGGACTATTGGTATTAGAGGAAATGGTGGAAAAGCATATGCCAGTTTGAATTTCCAGCGGTGTAGTAGTGCATCTACTCCTTCTGGTTGTTCTCTCGGGTTCAGGGAGTAAAATCTGTTTACTTTCCGATTTTCTTTTGTAGCGAACAGGTCCACTTCTGGTCTGCCCCAGCTGGCACAAATTTTCCCAAATATGTCCTGATTTAGGGACCATTCTCCTTGGTGTAGTATATGCCGACTCAGGAAATCCGCCACTGTATTGTCTGTCCCTTTCAAGTGCGTGCTTGACAGGGATAACAGGTTGTTTTCTGCCCATGCGAATAGCTCTTTTGCCTCCGCCATCAAGGATGGTGATCTTGTACCCCCTTGTCGATTTATGTAGGCTACTGCCGTGTTGTTGTCGGATAGTATTGTGACGGGTCTTCCTTGTACCTCTTTTTTCAATTGATACAGCGCTAGCCTCACTGCTGTTAGTTCTTTCAAATTGGAGGATGTTTCCCTCATTGAGGGTTCCCATAGGCCTTGTACAAGTCGTCCTATTAGATGTGCTCCCCATCTCGAGGGACTTGCATCTGTAGTCAGTATTACCTGATTGTGAACTGACCAGGGCACGGC
This sequence comes from Oophaga sylvatica, assembly GCA_033576555.1. Classification (NCBI taxonomy): domain Eukaryota; kingdom Metazoa; phylum Chordata; class Amphibia; order Anura; family Dendrobatidae; genus Oophaga; species Oophaga sylvatica. The sequence goes on along the minus strand of JARQOD010000062.1, from coordinate 210,189 downwards.
TCTTTTGAGGTTTTTGGGTTGTAGCCACCATTCCAAAGAGTTGAGGACTTGTGGCGTTAGGGTGAACCGCCGGTTCAGGCTGGTTGGATCTTTTGCCTGTTCGGCTAAGATTTGCGTTTGCAGTTCTCTTGTATGGCTTTGTGCCCACTGGACCGCTGGTATTGTTGCTGTTAATGTTCCCAACAACGACATTGCTTGTCGGATTGTTATGGCCCTGCTTGATCTTAACTGTTGTATTTTGTTTTGAATGGAGTCTACTTTCCTGTCTGGAAGGACACATTCTTGATTGCAGGAATTTAACACTATTCCTAAGAATTCTTGTTTTCTGGCAGGGAGTAGCTTTGACTTTTTTACGTTTATTATCCAGCCTAGGCTGGTTAACCCCTTTATTCCATCAGACGTACTATTCCGTCCATGTGACCCTGGACCTAATTCCCATGGACGGAATAGTACGTCATGGGCGATCAGCTGCGCTCCCGGGGGAGCGCAGCTGATCGCCGCCGGGTGTCAGCTGATTATCACAGCTGACACCCGTGACTGTGTGTCAGGAGCGGTCACGGACCGCTCCCGGAACATTAACCCTTGGCACACCGCGATCAAACATGATCGCGGTGTACCCGGGGCACAGGGGAGGATCGCGCAGGCAGGGGGCTCCCTGCGCGCTCCCCTGAGACCCTCAGAGCAGCGCGATGTGTCGCGCTGTTCCGAGGGTCCGTCCTCCCTCCAGGTCCCCGGATCCAAGATGGCGCCGGGGTCCTGCAGGGAGGCGGCTTCCTCAGTGCCTGCTGAGAGCAGGCGCTGAGGAAGCCTGCAGCGATGCCAGAGCGATCGCTGGTGTGACAGAGTGCTGTGCACAGTCACACCAGCGATCTGCTAAAATACTGTGATGTCCCACCCTGGGACAAAGTAAAAAAGTAAAAAAAGTAAAAATAAAAAGTGTAAAAAAAAATCATAAAAAAAAAAAAAATATTCCCCAATAAATTCATTTTTTCCTGTTAATAAAAAAACAAAACAATAAAAGTACACATATTTGGTATCGCCGTGTCCGTAACGACCCCCCTATAAAACTGTCCCACTAGTTAACCCCTTTAAAAAAAAAACGAAGCAAAAAATCAATGCTTTATCATCATACCGCCGAACAAAAAGTGGAATAACACGCGATCAAAAAGACTAATATAAATAAACATGGTACCACTGAAAACGTCATCTTGTCCCGCAAAAAACGAGCCATCACACAGCATCATCAGTGAAAAAATAAAAAAGTTATAGCTCGCAGAATAAAGCGATGCAAAAATAATGATTTTTTATATAAAATTGTTTTCATTCTATAAAAGCGCCAAAACATAAAAAAATTACATAAATGAGATATCGCCGTAATCGTACTGACCCGAAGAATAAAGCTGCTTTATCAATTTTACCACACGCGGAACGGTATAAACGCCTCCCCCAAAAGAAATTCATGAATTGCTGATTTTTGTTCATTCTAACCTCCCAAAAATCGAAATAAAAAGCAATCAAAAAATGTCACGTGCTCAAAAATGGTACCAATAAAAACGTCACCTCGTACCGCAAAAAATAAGACCTCACATGACTCTGTGGGCCAAAATATGCAAAAATTATAGCTCTCAAAATGTGGTGATGCAAAAAACTATTTTTTGCAATAAAAAGCGTCTTTTAGCGTGACAGCTGCCAATCACAAAAACCCGCTATAAATAGTAAATCAAACCCCCCTTTATCACACCCTTAGTTAGGGAAAAATAATAAAATTAAAAAATGTATTTATTTCCATTTTCCCGTTAGGGTTAGGGTTGCGGCTAAAGTTAGGGTTGGCGCTAACGTTGGTATTAGGGTTAGGGTTGGCGCTAATGTGTAGCCCTGGTACACAATACCAGGAGGATGAGTGGAGAGGTAACGGTTAAGGGCTCTCCATGATATCACGTACACTTCGGACACACCCAGCAGGGGTGTGGAGGGGAGTGCTGAGTAGTCTGAGTGCAGTTCAGTCAGTGACTCGAAAGAGTTAGGAAGTGCAGTCTTTGTGCAGTTCAGAAAGTGGAGTCCAGTAAAGGTGAGCCAGTTCACCTCAGCCTGGTCAGAGCTGTGCCCCACTAGAGGACGGACTGAGACATCTGTTGAGAGTCTGAGCAAAGCGAAGGGCATAGTGGAAGAGAACAGAAAAGTGCCATCGGTATAGAATACCTGCACATTGTTACCGGTCACTGGAGACCGAAGCATCACCATAGCTTCATGCATGGTGGTAGGAGACCCAGAGGCTTACCGGACCTTAGGTAACGGAAAGCAGCCCCTGAAGAGTCAGTACGTAACTGGGGTCAGGGAGAGTGAGAACCTTGAGTCAGTGCACGACAGGAATTGGAACTCAGCTCTCTCAGAAGAAGGCTCCAACCACAAAACTGACCGGGCAGCACAGCTTTGGAAAAGCTGGAGATTATAGAGGGAACTACGCTTCATGCTGGTTGTACTCATCATCATTTGAAAGTAAAGGAGGCCCCTAACTTGCTTAGCCGTTGCCTCAAAGCTCATCCTCCATCAACCCCATCAGCCTCCCTGGGACCTGCCTGAACAACTTGAAGTAAAGGTATGGAAAGACGCTGATGTGTGAGACTGTGTTATTTGATTGCATTCCTGCACTACCCCATCATAACCATCGACCTGAGGGAAGAGTCCCACCTGTAGGGGACCCGACATCTAGCTGCCTCACCATCCCCTCAGAGATCTACAGCAGCGCTGGTACAAATTACCAGAGACTACAGGTGGCGTCACGAACTGTATATATATATCCCCTGTAAATATACCCCCCAACATACGCCTGACCGCCAGGGCCACAGACCGAGCCACCGCTACCTGTGACAATCCCATAGACTTCTACGGCTCGGCTCTGAGTACCCCATTGCCCTGGAAACCCACAATTGTGGTGCGTGGTCGAGACAAAATTGGCGTCACGAACAGGATACGAAACTTGCAGCATTGCGAGCCCTGTGTGCCTGTGGAGTGTTTTGGCGAAAAAGACTGTTGCTGTTGTTTGGCGCCAAATACCGCCATATTTGCCGCCAGATTCGCGCCCTAAGGCGCTGGAGAAGAAGGTGGGCGTACCTGAAAGAGCGCGCAGAGTCTTGGACACGCCCCTGGCTCTGACTCAGCGGCAGGTCCTGCAACAGGAAGTGAACGCTCTGACATCAGAGCGCCTGCGACGAAGGTCCTGTTCCCACTGTGGTGCCTGTGAAGTAGCAGCATCTGAAACCGGTAGGCTCCGTTTAACCAAGGGGGCGCTAAGATGTCACAACAACCGGCTGACAGTGCGGCCCCAGCCGGAGTCCCCAATCCCGCACCGTCTGGTATTGTAGCGCCAGATGGGGGCGCAGGCCCTGCACCCAGTCCGGTAGTCCCGATCATGCCACTAACGCTCCCATATATGCCTGGGGCGAAATGGCTTCCCCAGTACAGCGGTGAGCCAGGCACATTAGCAGGATTCAAGCGGAAGTTATGCAGCATCCTAGAAATGTACTCCATGCCTGAGAGACAAAAAGCTGCTGTGCTAATAGGGCAGCTAACTGGCGCTGCTGAGAGGGAAGTGGAGACTTGGGATACCGTTGATCAGGAGTCGGTACCTGCGATCTTCCTTAAACTACATGCCATATTTGAAGATCGCACAGAAACGGATCTCCGGATGGCCTTCTATCACTGTTCACAACAGCCAGGTGACAGCATCCGGGACTACGCTTGCCGACTACAAGGAGCCCTGAGAGCTCTTAAGCAGGTTAATAATTTAAATGCTATTGATGAGAATAAAATGCTGAAAGAACAATTTATACAGGGATTGAGATCCCAAGAGGAACGCAGAACTGTAAACTGGTGGTCCTTAGATCATCCGGATGCTACCTTTGATGCCCTAAAAGACATGGCAATAAAAGGGCTGCGGCCCCTGGGCAAACCCGAGGTGGCAACCCAACATCATCAGGCTGAAGTCACTCTGGAACCGGCAGTAACCCCCTTTTCCCCGCTAGTGGCCGAAGCCAAAGCGCAGGTGACACCTCCCAGTGAATTGGATTGTCTGCGCTCAGAGGTGCGCCAGCTGACTAAAAATCTGGCTGCTGTAATGAGTGCCCTGCAACTGCGGAAAGAGGAAGAAGGGAAGATCTTGTTAGCAGACTGCCCAGAAGACGTCCCGTGGATGCACCGGAGAAGAAAGAAGACGTCGCCCCCCCGGAGGAGGATAACGCCACCCCCAGGAGCGACCTCTGATCAACACCCTCCTCGTCGAGAGATCATCTGTTACCGATGCAACCGGAAAGGTCATATGTCTCCACAGTGTCCTTTAAACGGGCAGAACCTGGGTCCAAGGGCCAACACCCAGGAGAATACCCGTCAGGTAGACCTACATTATGCTGCTAAGGGTTAAAAGTGGTGAATGGAAGAGTCCTGTACGGCTTCTAAATTTGGGGGGGAAGATAAAGGGAAATTTACCCCTTTTGCCCCTTTTTTAAAAAATTCGCTGTTGACAATAATTTTATTCTCCCGTGATCCTTAGCTCCTTCAAATAGGGAGGACAATGACCCAGAATGGGGTGGGGAAAGGGGTGTCAGCAATCCAGTTGGACGGACACCACTCCCCCACCAAAGCAAGGGGTTTTATTAGGGGGTGAAAGAGTACCCCAAGTGTTTAAAGAATCCACTGATTTTGGGAAATTAAGGGAGAAAAACACATCCCCCTACAGGCAGCATCCTCCCATCAAAGGGGTATCCCATAACCTCCACTCATTTCAAAGGCAAAGAAATGTTCATGAATAAAAAGCTGGGGGAAAAGGGATTTGTCCCCAGGGCAGCCCCTCAGTTCGGTTAAAAAAAAAAGATGGTAGTATAAAGTGTGTGGATTCAGGCGGAAAACCGCATAACAAAAAATTTTGCAACCTTCCCCCGATAGAGAATCTTTAGCTCTCTGAAAACGGCTAACATTTTCTCCCTTTTGATCAAAGGGGGTTTACGGCAAGGGCTGTGGCTGGGAGGATCTGAAAAAAGGCTTTCCCACCCCAATGGGGCTCTGTGAGTTCGACAGAATCCGTTTGGGTCAGCATGCTCCAGGAACTTTCAAGGTGGGAAAAAATTTTCTGGGCCCCAATTTTGAAACCGGCGCAAACCCGACGTTATCGTGTTTCCAAGACATATGAGGACCTCTAAAACCCCCGGGAGAAGTGTTTGAGTCCCTGTCCAGTGGGATGAAGTTGAAACCCCCTCAAATCCCTTTTACTAAGCAGAAGGTAAATCGGGGCCATCTCAGTTGGAAGGAAAGCCCGGGGGCCCCCAGAGAAAGTCACTGCCACCAGAAGGGCCCCGGGCCCAAAAAACCAAAGAAGTCGACAGGGGGACAAAGGGGGTTCCCTACGGGAATTCGTGAAAGATTAAAAAAAAGGGCAGTCCTTTACAGACCTCCTATAGGAAATCCCAAAGGCAAAACCCCCCCCTTTAATTGGGGAAGGAACGGTAAGCATTCCAAAAGATGAAAGAGACCCTTTTAGGGGTGATGAGATTTTAAAAACCTATCCTGATTAAGCCCCGTTCCGTTGTAACCGCCCCCAGTAATAAATTTTTGGGGCAGTTCTCATCAGAAGCAGAATGGCCCAAAAGAAAAAGTCATCGATATCCAGCAGAAAACCAGGCCAACTAAAAGGGAAACCCCGGAAAATTTTAGGCTTCAAGCTGGATTTCTGGCGCTGGTCTGGGCCATTACTGAAAGATTTAACAAATCTGGCCTCTAATCAGTTCACTGGTTTTTAAGAAAAAACCCCCCTTAACGCACCTGGAAACCCCAAGCTGGGCCATGGGAGCGATGGGGGGCTCGGTTTTTACCATTTACTTCAAGTCCCGGGCAGGTCGAAAGAATGCTAAGCTGACGCTTCCCCCGAACCCCGCATGACTCGATAGGAAAAAGAAGAACGGACGACCGGAAAGGGGAAATTGAGCTACCTTTTTCCACAAAAGGGGGTAGCCCCGAGCATCGAGTCACAAAAGATATGGTGCAACATTAAACCTTTCCCCATCACAGGGGGGAAAGAGACTGGGGGACATGATCCATGGTCAGGCAAAAAGGGTTTTGTTAAGAAAGGCTCCTTTTTTGAAAAGGATCACCTATGTCAAAAATCCTGGGAACAAAAAAAAGCGGTTTTCCCCTATCCGTGAAATTGTGCAGGGATACGTCAACCCCAGAACCCTAATGGTCGGAAATAGTGGTCCCCAAAGGGGCAGACCCCCAATGTGTTGGAAGATACCACATCAAGCAGGACTTTTTTGGGGGGAGAAAGGGGGAGCCCCTTTTAAATGCCTTCTAGGGGGGTGGGATGCGCAGCTCCACGAGAGGGGTGTGGAAAATGTGACCCGGGGTCTCAGAAAAGGGGGCTACGTAGTAGAAGGCACCCCTGAACCTATCCGGGACGACTGTCCTTGGAGATTGTGGCCCTGGACCTGTCAAACTGTCCCAATAGATCTGGAAAATCATACGCCTACCATGGGGGGACCTTACTCCAGTTTTTGGGGTTTTCCAGTTAAGGACAGACCGCAGTGACGCCCGAAACCCTTTAAGCAAGTTTTGCAGACCCCCTGGTACCCCGGGGGGGAAATATTAACCCCTCAAGGACCTGCTTTTGAAGTGATTTTATTCAAAAAGGGAATTTTTTCACAGTACGGGTGCAAGAAAATTAAACAACGCCATACCACCCTCAAAACCCAACGGTTTTGGAAAAAATGAACCATTTGTCCCCTTACTTGTTGAGATCCCTACCGTTTTGGGAAACAGAAATCGATGCCACTTTTTACCCCATTTGTATAACATATACCTGAGTTCTACTAACTGCACTCCAGCCTTCTTAGAACAAGGCCCGAAGACTACCAATGGATTTAGAACTTGGGGGATAGAACCGGGGAGACGAGCCGTTGAAAACTGGGACATAAACGGCAAGAGGAGTACAAAGAGTGAAATCTGTGTAGGAAAGTCTCCAAAGGGGCGGGAGAAACGGAAAAATTTACAACAGAAAGCTCCTCCAAGCCTTTTTTGCCTGGAAAAGTGGTATTAAAAAAAAAAGGAAAAATGCACAATTTGGGAAAACCCGGGGGAACAAAAACCCTACGTTTACAAGATTCAAATATGAAACAAAAAGTTTTTTATCACAAAAGGAGGAGGAAGAAAATAACCACGTTCCAAGACCTTTTAAAAATTTTTACAAACCCCTTAAAAACGTTGTGAAAAGAACCCTTTTCTAAAACAAGAAGAAAGGAAGGAAGGGGTTTACACACGGATCGGGAGATTTTCCTGCGGTTGGGCCCGACGGGGATCTGAATAATTCCATTTAGTTTTAAACAGCCACCAGAGGAAATTTACCTCCATTATCCGGGGTACCAGTTGGCCCGTTCAGGAGTTACCATTCCAGAAAAACCTCCCCTAGGAAATTAAGAAGGATATCTGAACAGCGCCCCATACTATGGGATCCCTGGTGAAGTGACTCACCCCCAGCCTCATACGCTTGCCAATCCATAGAAAGTTGAGGCAGTTTTTTTAGTTTGCCTTACGCATGCAACAGATCGCAACTTAAATATCCCCGAAGCTCTCCACGTAGATCAGAGCGAACACAAAAGGGAAGAACCCATTCGATACCAGAGAATTATAAAAAATTAAGTGAAAAAATTTAAAAATATAAATTAGGGTCTTTTCTTTATGGGTTTTTAATGGACCCAGGGGGTGGGGACTGAGCACCCAAAAAAAAGTATCTTGTAAATAGTTGCACTAGGTGCCTTATAATGGTTTCACCGAACCCCTTTTTTACCGAACATAAAACCCGTGGGTAGGCATGAGTAGGTCGCTTCGTCCTGCAGCCCACCCCCCCCACGTTAAAGGGTTTTTTTGGGGGGTTTTTACAAGATAGCTATTTTAGAAAATTTTTTTAAATTTTTGTATTTTTAAAAAAAAAAGTTTTGTTTGCAACGTTCGACACCCTTCCTCCCGGGGGGGCAAATTTAAAATTTAATTTTTTTATGTTTAATGCATAACAAAAATGTTTTTTGTTTTTCACAGCCCGGGGTGCTGTCCTTTACCGGGGGGAAGTGTAGCCTGGTACACAACCCCGGAGATGGGAGAGGTAAGGTTAAGTGCCTCCAGATACACAAATTTTGGCCCCCCAGCAGGGTTGGGGGGGGTGCTAGTAGTCTGAGGCATTTCATCAGTGCTCGAAAGAGTTAGGAAGTGCAGTCTTTGTCATCAAAAGGGGCCTTAAAGGTGACCCGTTCCCCTCAGCCGGTCAGACTGGGGCCCCACTAAGGACGGACTGAGACATCTTTTGAGAGTCGAGCAAAGCAAAAAGGGGATGGGAAGAGAACAAAAAAGTGCCTCGGTATAAAATACCTCCTTGTTACCGGCAATGGGGGGCCCCAAGCATCACCATAGCTTCAGCATGGGGGGAGGAAACCCAAGGCTTACCGGACCCCTTGGTAACGAAAGCAGCCCCCCAAGTTAACGTAACTGGGTAGGGGAGTGAGAACCTTGAGTCAGTGCCGCAGGAAATTGGAACTCGCTCCTCAGAAGAAGGCTCCAAACCCCCAAAAGACGGGGGAAGCTTTGGAAAAGCTGGAGATTATAGAGGGAACTAGCTTCATGTGGTTGATCCACATTTAAAGTAAGGAGGCCCCTAATTGCTTAGCCGTTTCCCCAAAAAATCATCCTCCACAACCCCTCAGCCTCCCTGGGGCCTCCCCAACACTTGAAGTAAGGAGGAAAGACCTTTTTGGTGAGCGTGTTATTTGATTGCATTTTCCCACTACCCATCAAACCATCGACCTGAGGGAAAAATCCCATGTAGGGGCCCGACATTAGCTGCCCCCACCCCCAGAGACACAGCAGCCTGGTACAAATTACCCCAGCACAGGTGGCGTCACGAATGTATATATATATCCCCTGAAATATACCCCCCAAATACGCCTGACCCCGGGGGCCCAACCAGCCAAAAACCCTACCCCTGACAATCCCAAGCTTTTTCGGCTCGGTCTGAGTACCCCCCCCTTCCCCCGGAAACCCACAATGTGGTGCTTTTGGCGAGACCTAACTTAGATTAGGGTTAGGGGGGTGTTTGGGGGGGTTTTTTGGGTTTGGGTTGGGAAGGGGATTGGGGGTTTGGGGGGGGGGAGTTAGAATTGGGGGGGTTTTTTTCTGTTTAGGCACATCAGGGGCCTTGAAAAATGAATGGCGTCTGATCTCAATTCCAGCTAAAATTTGTTGAAAAATAAAAGTGTCCTTTTACTTTGAGCTCTCCATGCGCCCAAACGTTTTCCCCCATATGGGGGTTTCCCTATCGGACCCCAAATTTTTGGGCAAAAATTTGGGGCCATTTTCCTTTTTTGGGGGAAAAAAAAAAATTTTGGGGGGAAAAATCCCTTTTTTTAAAAAAAAAAAAAATTTTTTTTTTTTAATGACGCTAACATTAAATAATTCAGAAATACACTCTATACAGTGTTAATGTGGTAAATGACTATTCTAGCGGCAAACGTCTAGTTTGTAATGCAATATCTTCATAGGTGTATAGAGGCCCATTTCCAACAACCATCACTCCAGTGTACTTATGGTATTTTGTGTTCGCTAACTGTGTAAGAAGGCTAATAGATGGTTAAAATACCCTTTAAAACCCTTGTGCAAGTATGTTAACACAGCTGAAAACCGTTTGGTTGATTAGAGAAGCTATAAACCTGACCTTCCTTTGAGCTTGTTGAGAATCTGGAGCATTACATTTGTTGGTTCCATTAAACTCTCAAAATGGCCAAAAAAAAAGAACTTTCTTGTGAAACTCGACAGTCTATTCTTGTTCTTAGAAATGAAGGCTATTCCATGCGAAAAATTACCAAGAAACTGAAGAATTCATACAATGGTGTGTAGTACTCCTTTAGAGGAGTGCACAGACAAGCTCTAACCAGAGAAGAAAGACAAGTGGGAGGCCCCGCTGCACAACTGAGCAACAAGACAAGTACATTAGAGTCTTTAGTTTGAAAAATTGACGCCTCACAGGTCCTCAACTGGCAGCTTCATTAAACAGTACACATTAAACGCCAGTGTCAACATCTACAGTGAAGAGGCGATTTGGGGATGCTGGCCTTCAGGGCAGATTGGCAAAACAAAAGCCAATATTCCTCTGTCCAATGTCTGTGTTCTTTTGCCCATATTAATCTTTTCCTTTCATTTAAGCCAGTCTTAAATATGGCTTTTGTTTTGCCAATCTGCCCTGAAGGCCAGCATCCCAAATCGCCTCTTCACTGTAGATGTTGACACTGGCGTTTAATGTGTACTGTTTAATGAAGCTGCCAGTTGAGGACCTGTGAGGCGTCAATTTTTCAAACTAAAGACTCTAATGTACTTGTCTTGTTGCTCAGTTGTGCAGCGGGGCCTCCCACTTGTCTTTCTTCTCTGGTTAGAGCTTGTTTGTGCACTCCTCTAAAGGGAGTACTACACACCATTGTATGAATTCTTCAGTTTCTTGGTAATTTTTCGCATGGAATAGCCTTCATTTCTAAGAACAAGAATAGACTGTCGAGTTTCACAAGAAAGTTCTTTTTTTTTGGCCATTTTGAGAGTTTAATGGAACCAACAAATGTAATGCTCCAGATTCTCAACAAGCTCAAAGGAAGGTCAGGTTTATAGCTTCTCTAATCAACCAAACGGTTTTCAGCTGTGTTAACATACTTGCACAAGGGTTTTAAAGGGTATTTTAACCATCTATTAGCCTTCTTACACAGTTAGCGAACACAAAATACCATAAGTACACTGGAGTGATGGTTGTTGGAAATGGGCCTCTATACACCTATGAAGATATTGCATTACAAACTAGACGTTTGCCGCTAGAATAGTCATTTACCACATTAACACTGTATAGAGTATATTTCTGAATCATTTAATGTTAGCTTCATTGGAAAAAAACTGCTTTTCTTTCAAAAATAAGGAAATTTCTAAGTGACCCTAAACTTTTGACTGGTAGTGTATATCGAAGAAATTTTACCACTAACATGAAGTACAATATGTCACGAGAAAACAATCTCAGAATCGCGAAGATCCGTTGAAGCGTTCCAGAGTTATAACCTCATAAAGAGACAGTGGTCAGAATTGTAAAAATTGGCCCGGTCATTAACGTGCAAACCACCCTTGGGGGTGAAGGGGTTAAAATTTCTAACATCCTTTTTATTGCATCCTTGCATTTCTCTTCAGTATTTGCTATTACTAGGAAGTCGTCTAAATAGGGTACCAGTAATATATCTTCCTTTCTCACAAAAGATGCCACTTCTGAAATTAATTTCGTGAAGATACGGGGTGCTACCGAAATCCCGAAGGGAAGACATTGATACTGCAGATGCGTAGGGTTTTGTGCAATCTGTACCAACAATCTTAGGTATTTTTGATGTTCTTTCCAGATTGGTACATGGTAGTATGCATCCGTCAGATCGATCACTGCCATGTAGCAGCCCGGTTCCAGCAACTTCACTGTTGATTTTAATGTTTCCATTTGAATTTTTCCACTCGGATGTATTGGTTTAACGCCTTCAAGTTGAATATTACCCTTAAGGAGCCGTCTAGTTTTGGAGTAAGAAATAGGGTACTGTAGAACCCTTTCCCTACTTGATGACTTGGTACCTCCACTAACACTTTCTTTTCCATAAGGAGGGTGATTTCTTTTTCCATTGTAGCCTGGTTCTTTTTGGCGACCTGAGTTATCTTTAGTCGCTGTGGTGGGAGGTTGAGAAACTTTAGTCGTAGGCTTTCGGATAGTAGATTGGTTACCCACCGTGAGGCGGGCAATGTTTCCCACTGGTGTACAAATTTCCTCAGTCTTCCTCCCACCGGAGACTTGGCGTCATTGACGTTTAGTATCTGATCTGGTAGGACCCTTGAAGAGAAATCCTTTCTCCCTTCTCTCTCCCCAAGGCCTGCCTCGGATAGATCTCTCATCTGGTCGACCTCTGCCCCCTCTATTCCTTGCTCCACGAAAGGACGAGCGAGCATCATTCCAACGACGTCTTGAACCATACGGTAGCGGAAATCGTTTCTTCTTATCCGATGCTTTCTCCATATTTCATCCAATGCTTTCCCGAACAAGTATTGTCCATCACAGGGGATTGCGCAGAGTTTTACCTTCGACTGGAAGTCTGCCGCCCAGTTTTTAAGCCATAATGCCCTGCGACCTGAGTTAGAAAGAGCGCATGCACGGGCGGCACCTCGCACAGAATCCACCGCTGCATCCGCTAGGAACCCTGCCGCTTTTTGTACTGACGGTATTACGTCCAATAATTCCTCTCTTGAGCATTTATTTTTTATCTGTTCACTGAGTTCTTCTAACCATTTGACCATGGCCCTAGCGGTGCACGTGGCGGCTACCCCTGGTTTAATTGACCAGGCCGATGCTTCCCAGGCAGATTTTAAAAAAGCATCCGCTTTTTTATCAAGGGGGTCTCTCAAGGCCCCCATGTCCTCGAATGGTAACGCTATTCCTTTAGATGTACTAGCAATGGCGGCATCTAGCTTAGGGGCTTTTTCCCATTCCCCACATATTTCTTCATCAAACGGATATTTCCGTTTTAATGCTTTTGGCACAGACATTTTCTTGTTGGGTTTCTTTCACTCTTTTTTAATCAATTTTAATAGATTTCCATGGAAGGGAAAAACTTTACGTTTTTTCCCCTCTAGGTTACTGAACATAGAGTCATGTACTGAAAGATGCTCTTTTGGCGTCTCAACCCCCATGGTAGATCTAATCAATTTTAACAATTTCCCAATGTCTTCAGACAAAACATAAGGGCGACCATATTCCTCGTCCGAGGAATCTAGGTCTGAGCTTTCCGAGATTTTTAACGCCCACCCCGGCTCAGCCTCCTGCTCGGAGCGGCCGCCGGGGAGTCCACGGGGGGCGAGACGCGGCCAGGCAGCCCCCAAGAAGCCGGGATGGAGAGCCGCGCGCCGCCGCGCTCAGCTGCAGTGCCTCCCCATCGGACCTCGGTCTCCAGACCGGCCATCCAGGGGACGATTCCCCACACAGGTACACTGCCCCACAGGCATCCACCTGCAGGAACAGGAAACCAAAACTGAGGGAGAGGCACCGCCCCCCTTCTTTTATCTCTGCTACAGGTTTCCTGTTCCTGGGGGCGGATACCATACTCTCATGGTCGGTGCTGTCATGGTGAAGGGAAAAATTTGGTGCATACCATGCAGAGTTAATGCAGTTCACAAAACACAGTCAGAGGAATTTGGCAAAGCTGGGGAAATTTGGTGCATACCATGCAAAGTTAATGCAGTTCACAAAACACAGTCACAGGAATTTGGCAAAGCTGGGGAAATTTGGTGCATACCATGCAGAGTTAATGCAGTTCACAAAACACAGTCACAGGAATTTGGCAAAGCTGGGGAAATTTGGTGCATACCATGCAGAGTTAATGCAGTTCACAAAACACAGTCACAGGAATTTGGCAAAGCTGGGGAAATTTGGTGCATACCATGCAGAGTTAATGCAGTTCACAAAACACAGTCACAGGAATTTGGCAAAGCTGGGGAAATTTGGTGCATACCATGCAGAGTTAATGCAGTTCACAAAACACAGTCACAGGAATTTGGCAAAGCTGGGGAAATTTGGTGCATACCATTCAGAGTTAATGCAGTTCACAAAACACAGTCACAGGAATTTGGCAAAGCTGGGGAAATTTGGTGCATACCATGCAGAGTTAATGCAGTTCACAAAACACAGTCACAGGAATTTGGCAAAGCTGGGGAAATTTGGTGCATACCATGCAGAGTTAATGCAGTTCACAAAACACAGTCACAGGAATTTGGCAAAGCTGGGAAATTTGGTGCATACCATGCAGAGTTAATGCAGTTCACAAAACACAGTCACAGGAATTTGGCAAAGCTGGGGAAATTTGGTGCATACCATGCAGAGTTAATGCAGTTCACAAAACACAGTCACAGGAATTTGGCAAAGCTGGGGAAATTTGGTGCATACCATACAAAGTTAATGCAGTTCACAAAACACAGTCACAGGAATTTGGCAAAGCTGAGGAAATTTGGTGATTACCATGCAGAGTTAATGCAGTTCACAAAACACAGTCACAGGAATTTGGCAAAGCTGTGGACATTTGGTGCATACCATGCAGAGTTAATGCAGTTCACAAAACACAGTCACAGGAATTTGGCAAAGCTGGGGAAATTTGGTGCATACCATGCAGAGTTAATGCAGTTCACAAAACACAGTCACAGGAATTTGGCAAAGCTGGGGAAATTTGGTGCATACCATGCAAAGTTAATGCAGTTCACAAAACACAGTCACAGGAATTTGGCAAAGCTGGGGAAATTTGGTGCATACCATGCAGAGTTAATGCAGTTCACAAAACACAGTCACAAGAATTTGGCAAAGCTGTGGAAATTTGGTGCATACCATGCAGAGTTAATGCAGTTCACAAAACACAGTCACAGGAATTTGGCAAAGCTGGGGAAATTTGGTGCTTACCATGCAGAGTTAATGCAGTTCACAAAACAGTCACAGGAATTTGGCAAAGCTGTGGAAATTTGGTGCATACCATGCAGAGTTAATGCAGTTCACAAAACACAGTCACAGGAATTTGGCAAAGCTGGGGAAATTTGGTGCATACCATGCAGAGTTAATGCAGTTCACAAAACACAGTCACAGGAATTTGGCAAAGCTGGGGAAATTTGGTGCATACCATGCAGAGTTAATGCAGTTCACAAAACACAGTCACAGGAATTTGGCAAAGCTGGGGAAATTTGGTACTTACCATGCAGAGTTAATGCAGTTCACAAAACACAGTCACAGGAATTTGGCAAAGCTGTGGAAATTTGGTGCATACCATGCAAAGTTAATGCAGTTCACAAAACACAGTCACAGGAATTTGGCAAAGCTGTGGTAATTTGGTGCATACCATGCAGAGTTAATGCAGTTCACAAAACACAGTCACAGGAATTTGGCAAAGCTGGGGAAATTTGGTGCATACCATGCAGAGTTAATGCAGTTCACAAAACACAGTCACAGGAATTTGGCAAAGCTGGGGAAATTTGGTGCATACCTGTGGGAAGAGGAGTTAGCCCTCCGTCTGTTCTCGTCCTCCATCCAGGCAAGAGGGGCACTACTGTGCACCATAGTACACCAACCTGACAAACAAGGCAACACAGACAAGGGTTAACAGAAAACTCCAGGCATAGAAAATATTCACTCAAATATTACAGAGGAATGCACCGGAGTGTAAAGGTAGGGGAATAAACCAAAATAGAGAAGGATAAGGAATTACCACACATACAAACCAAGCAACAGTCACTGATAACTCCTCCAACTCATATGAACTCCTCTGCCTCTGTTAGCCATGCAGCAAATGCTAGCTCAGACAAGGATTTGTATCAGAGCCCAGATTATAAAGGGAAAAGTAGTGGCTAACCAAGTCAGCTGTGAGCCGATTAACCCCTGTTCTGCCAGAAGAAATAAACACGGAGTAGGAGCAATCTTCTGGCTCCACACTGTCGCGGTAACCCCGTGACACTGCCTTTAGAATGAAGCACTTCTCATCATTTCCGTGTTTAATGGAATTTACTAACAAACTCTTTATATTACCAAGATGGGTAGGTCTCCAGCTGTTTTCACATCTCACTAGGTTCTAACCTTTTGCCTAGATACTGAACTCTTCCAAGCACTAATTATTTGTGTACATTTATTATACTACATTAGCATAGATGGGACCAGGCGCACTGGAGCAGAAGTAATAACGCATACTCAGTAAACTAGATTGATAAGAAATCATATAAAGATATATGTTATTGAAATAAATAACATAGTTACTGTGAGGCTATTCTGCACTCTGGTCGGTCATAAATAACAATTTCAAGGGAGGACAAGCCACTACTCCAAGTACAGCACCTTGTCTAAGGATCGCTGCCATGATTATTACCACTGTAATAGCATAATTAATATTATTCACCTTACCTTTTAGTAGATTTAAAGCTATTGCTAATTGTTCATATTTTCATTTTGAAAATGAAGAAGTGTCCATCTTCATATCTGTCTGATATTTCTATGCTTTTGCTTAAAGAGTTACCATTTTTTTATTTTTATTTCATAAATCAATAGTACAAGTGAAAATAAGTAACTTAGAAATATATATCAGAGAGATCTGTTTCCTTCTCTGCCAGAATTGATAAAAATTGTGAGGACAAATCTGTATTTAGTGAAGACTGAACGTTACAGACTGAAGAGACCCTTGTGGCGTATAGCGGTGCTTCCCCGCCTCCCACCAATCCCATAACAACAAAACAACAACAGGCCTGGATGGGTTGAACAGGTCGGTCACAGTTTATTAAATTATAAGCAGGGAGGGGCAAATACGGTCCGGAACTGACTCTCTGCTGAGAACCCCCGGCGCCGCCGGTGGGCGTAGACTATAAGCAGAGGGGGCAAATACGATCCGCAACGGACTCTCTGCCGAGGGCCCACGGCGCCGCCGGTGGCCGAGCAGGCAGATGAGAGGTTACGAGCCGTTGCCCCCCCCATACTACCGCCACGGAGGATCATTATGAGATAGGAGATGGCAGATACACTTCTATGTAGATGGTAGGGGGTGGTTCTGTCTCTAGATCCTCCAGTCTACATAGAATAAAATATTCTGTATGCAGTTTGATAAAAATGCTAAACTGCAATAGGGTCTTATCCAAGTAAAAGAGAAAACAAGAGGGTGAAAGGTGCTCACCTTAAGGGGCTGTGCGAGACACAACCCCCAGAATTGCATAAAAAACAGCCGCTGCAGCCTCCAGAGGGAATATAAACAAATGTGTCAAGAGTGATGGACGTATCCTACGCTACTGATTAAATGAGAAGCCACAAAGAGATGAAGAATTGCTGGCTTAATGTCAACGCGTTATTATTATTATTATTATTATTATTATTTATTTCTATAGCACCATTGATTCCATGGTGCTGTACATGAGAAGGGGTTACATACAAATTACAGGTATCACTTACAGTAAACAAACTAATAATGACAGACTGATACAGAGGGGAGAGGACCCTGCCCTTTCGGGCTTACCGTACATTCTACAGGATTGTGAGGCAGGAGACAGTAGGTCGGGGGGTTGCAGCAGTTCCGGTGTTGGTTGAGGCAATATCTCCGGTAGTGGTGAGGAGGTAGCAGGGTCATTGCAGGCTGTAGGCTTTCATGAAGAGATGGGTTTTCAGGTTCCGTCTGAAGGATCCGAATGTGTTTGATAGTCGGACGTGTTGGGGCAAAGAATTCCAGAGGATGGGGGATATTCGGGAGAAGTCTTGGAGGCGGTTGGGTGAGGAGCGAATAAGTGTGGAGGAGAGAAGGATGTCTTGGGAGGATCGGAAGATTACGTGAGGGAAGATATCGGGAGATTAGTTCAGAGATATAAGGAGGAGACAGATTATAGATGGCCTTGTAGGTCAGTATTAGTAATTTGAACTGGATACGCTGAGGGAATGGGAGCCAGTGAAGAGATTTGCAGAGGGGAGAAGCGGTGGAGTAGCGAGGAGAGAGGTGAATTAGTCGTGCAACAGAGTTAAGGATGGACTGGAGAGGTGCGAGGGTGTTAGCAGGGAGGCCAGAGAAAAGGGTGTTGCAGTAGTCGAGGCGGGAGATGATGAGGGCGTGCACAATCATTTTAGTAGATTGAGGGTTGAGGAAAGGACGGATTCTTGAAATATTTTTGAGCTGAAGGCGACAGGAGGTAGAAAGAGCTTGGATGCGTTTCGGTATAACTCCGAGACCTTCTTCAGGACAACGAAAAAAAAATCTATTTTTGTGGTTGTCCTGAAGAAGGAGTCAGAGTGACTCTATAGGTTATTTATACTGAAAATTCCGTAAAGATAAAGCGAGTACAGCTTAAGCGTGTGTGCACATTGAGCCTTTTTGCTGAGTTTTTGGAGCAGAAATTCTAATTTTTTGAGGATTTGTATTGTTTCCCCTCAGTTTCTGTTACAAAAACTCTTAAAAATGTTAGTGTGAACTTACTATAGAGTAAGTAACTTTACCTATTTACATCTGCGTATCAACACTGCAACTGTAGTCTGTAAAGACAACCCGGGATGATAATTAGACATGCTCAAAAGATGTAAAGTGCATTTAATTTAACTTTTAAGATATATTTAGAACTTCCATGTATTCACTAGTACTATTCATTAAGGCCGGATGCACACGATCCGAAAGTAGCAGCGCTTTGGATGCAGCACATACTGATTCACCGCATTCAATACATTCTATGGGTGAAATTTCTCTTGCGGAGACTAGTGTTTCCACAAGAGAAACTGACATGCTGCGGTCTGGAAAGACGCGCCGCGTGTCAGTCTCTGTGGGTGAGCTGTGGTCGTCTGTGCACGCATAGTGGACATGAGCTTTCTAGAAATCCCATCCACTGTGCTGTAACAGCTGGCAGCTTCTGGTTTGACGCTGCACAAGTGCACAGCGTCAAACCCGCAGCAATTACGGATTGTGTGCACATACCCTAAGAGGAAACTGTCCCTAGGATCAACCCTGCTAAGCCATCTATAAGGGCATGTACCAGTAGGTCATAGGATGCTGGATAGTATTAACTTACGTACCGGTAACGGTATTTTTCGGAAGCCCATGACAGCACCACGAGAGAGGGGATCCGCCCTCCAGAAACAGGAACCCTAGAGATACAAGAAGGGCGGCCCTCTCTAATCGCATCAGTTAAGTTACAGAGCCGAGAGGACCTCCATGGTTAATAACACGAAATATCTATACAATTCTAAACAATTACAGCTTAAGTGAACCTTATTAGTAAAGGAAGTGCACGTCACACGTGAAAGGGAGGGAACTAAGGGTGCTGTCATGGGCTTTCGAAAAATACCATTACCGATGCGTAACTTAATACTTTATTCGGACTCCCATGACAGCACCATGAGAGAATTACAGAGATATAACACTATATTAGGGAGGGACTACAGCCTGCAGAACCCTAAACCCGAAGGCAAGATCTGAAGATGCACCCATGTCGAGACTATAATGATTGAAAAAAAGGTGCTAGGAGATGACCATGTGGCCGCCTTACATATTTGGTCGAGGGATACTCCGAATCTTTCCGCCCAAGAGGTTGCCATGTCCCAGGTAGAATGCGCCCTTAGATTCTGTGGAGCCAGACCGCCACCTGCTGTGTAAGCTAAAGAGATAGCCTCCCTAATCCATCGCGCTAATGTACATTTGGAAACTCTAAAGGTACTGCCACACTAAGCAATCCCGCTAGCGATCTCGTTAGCGTTGCATACTAATGAGATCGCTAGCGGGATTGTTTCTATATCGCTAAATGCTGCCGCATTTAGCGATATAGTTAACGACGCTATCGCCGTTAGCGATCTTCTTAACGACTTTAGCGGTACAAAAGTACCGCTAAATCGCTAAGAAAAGGTGCCACACAGTGATTAGAATACTTACCCAGCGGGAGCGCCGACGAGAAAATAGGGTCCGGAACGATTCCAGCGACGAGCGAGATCACAGCAGGAAGCTCGTCGCTGGAAGCTGCCGCACTGAACAATATCGCTAACGGATCGCTAAATAGTGACGTTTTTTAGCGATCCCTTAGCGATATTGTTTAGTGTGGCATACCCTTAAGACTAGTGTTGAGCGATACTGCTCGATATCTAAAAATATCGGATCGGAATGGTATCGCCGATATCACTAAATATCGGCGATATCCGATTCCGATACCGGAAGTCCCATGTAAGTCTATGGGAACAAAATATCGCAACTAAAAAAAACCTTTATTTCCTTGTAAACACTAAATATACACACATAGAATACATATATATATATATACATGTCATTGTGACATATATATATACATATATGTATAGTTTATACACTTCTACATAGTAAAATATCCTCTGATTCAATTGCCGGTAAAGCCGGCTTCTGTGAAAAGACAGAAGCACCCGACATGAAATGACACTTGGTGTACATAGGGTTAACCATGTCTTTTCATGTCGTTTGCAATCTGATTTGCACAAACAATTACATCAGTCTATGTGTGCAAAATTTCACACCTGTAGGGGTCAATTAAAGGTGTAAATTCGTTGTAAAAAAAACGGACTTTTTTGCTACGAATTTACACCTTTAATTAACCCCTACAGGTGTGAAATTTTGCACACATAGACTGATGTAATTGTTTGTGCAAATCAGATAGCAAAGGACATGAAAAGACATGGTTAACCCTATGTACACCAAGTGTCATTTCATGTCGGGTTCTGCATTTTCACAAAAGCCGTCAATTGAATTAGCGGCTATTATACTATGTAGAAGTGTATGAACTATAAATATAAATATATATATATGTGTCACAAATTCAATGACATGTATATATTGTGAGACAGTGAAGGAATATGTGGTGAATGAGGTGTATATTTCACCTGAGTACCTTGCTGACTGGTATGAGCGAAATGTGTGGCTTTGTAAACCTGGTGGTAAAGAAAGGTCACTACACCTGCCATTCAGTACACGCTTGCAGCTCAGACCTGAATCCACTCAGGTGTTGATTAGGAAGCCAGAAGTAGGTGCTTGGGAGCACAGTCAGGGAGCTCATTCAGTCTGGACAGGAGTCCAGGCACAGAAGGAGACTCCGGGAGGTGGGCTCTCTCTGTCTGGGTGCTCGAGGTACCCCGGACACAAAGAGGAGACTCTGCGACACTCCATGCTGGTGACTACTGAATAGGAGGTGACCTCTCTCAAGTCTGGATGTTGGAGTTGCCTTCAGACATAAAGAGGAGTGTCTGTGAAACTCCATACTGGTAACATATGTGATATGTGTTGTTTTGGGCACAGACTGGTAGAGTCTGGGTCCCGGATAGAGAGGGCAATCTATCTAAGTGTAATTAGAGGCTAGACAAGCCCAGGTCTTTTGTTTATGATTTGTTTTATCTGTGTGCTGTGGACTTTAATAAAACTGGTTGCGGCCAGTTTTCACCAAACTGCTGTCTGAATGAACTGTTTTCATGCCATTCTGTCTACCCAGACAGCGATCTCAGAGCTATATCCCCTGAAAAGCTTACAATTGGCGGAGAATGCTGGGGCAGCGCAGGCCTGGTACAGTTAGTGCTGGAGTGTGCATGCAGCACAGTGGCAAGAGACAGCAATAAAGGTGAAGTCTATTGAAATAGCAGCAGAGGAAAAAAAAAAAAAGTGTGTCAGCAGAAACGTCTGTTTGGAGCAGTCTTGGAGAGACAGTGGCCCTGATAGGGTCTGCAGAGAGAAAATGTATGCACAGCAAAGCTGAACTTGTTGTGAAAATGACTGTGGAATGTGCAGCAGCAAAAGAAAAGTCTGTGGAGCAGTCTTAAAGAGACAGGAGCCCTAATAGACTTTGCAAAGGAAAAAAAAAAAAGAAAAAAAAGTGTTTGCACAGCAAGGCTGAATTTTTCTGTGGAAAAAAAAAAAAAAAAAGCTGTGTAGTGTGTATGTCTTGAGTGAAGACTACAGTTGTGAAGACAGAGATATCTGACAGCATGGATGACAGCATGGAGGCGCTGTTTGAACAAATGGCACAAGTTAATGTGCAACATAAAACTGCCGGGGTTGAGACAGATAAGTCCGGCAGTATGAAGGAGCTCATTGAGTACCTGGCCCAGGCCCGGCAGCAATTCCTGCAGCAGCAGCAGGAGAATAACCGGGTGTTGGAGCAGATTGCAGCTCTCAGCACCTCGTCCCAGAGTAATGTTGTGAAGGCACCGGCGTTGTCCGCTATAAAGAAGGCGGTAAGACGGTCCTTGAGAAAAATGACACCTCGTGATGATGTGGAGGTATATCTTACTAGGTTTGAGAGACTGGCAGAGAAGGAGAATCTGCCACTATCTGAGTGGGCCATGGCGGTCGTACCCTATCTGACTGGGGAACCCCAAAAAGTCTGGGCTGACCTGAGCAAGCAGGACAGCGAAGACTATGCCAAGTTGAAAGCGGCGATTCTTACCCGGCTGGGTGTTACGGTTGCAGCCCGTGCCAGGAGAGTCCATGACTGGAGATACAGTTGGAAGTCTGCCGTCAGCAACACTGCCCAAAGGGTCGAAAAGGTGACAGTGGACCGCTACACCCAGCACTTCCTCCTGAGGTACAGAGAGAAAGGTACTTTGGCCCCATAGACTGCCTCCGTGACCAGCCGTCTGAGCGGACGTCACTTCAGAGTTCCCGGACGCTGAACTCTCCCGGTAAGAGCATTCCAGCTGTTGGGGACATGGGGTATGCTGATAAGCGGGTTCAGGCCCGAGGGGACATGTGGGTGGGAGAGTGTGATGGACAGTGTTGGAGCTGGCGTGAAATTGCAGCCAACTGTCCAATAGAGGGGGAGCCTATGTGTTGTGATGTTGGCAGATCCCTCTCTCCCTGCGCAGAGCCTGTGTGTGTGTCCACCTCAGCCGAAGAGACTGGACCACAGGGGTCCCCGGTGGTTGTAAGTGACTGCCCAGCACAGGCCCTCTTGGACTCAGAGAGTCCAGTGACTTCCGTATGTGACAGCCTGAGTGATAGGGACTTCATCCCTGATAAGCACCTGAGTGTGGTGTACATCCATGAAGACACCAAAGTCTACCCAGAGACTGCCGTGGACTTGGTCCCCAAACTCGGGGAGGTTTCATATGAAGTGGGGGTAGTGAAGACCCTGGTGCACCCCGTTATATTGGGTAATGACTTTCACCGGTCTAAGGATCTCTGGGGGAAAAATGTTTCTGATGGACAGTGTGATGAAGCTCCTACTGAGGGTGCGCAGTCCCGAGGGGCAGAACACAATGCTAGTGGGCCGTTAAACTTATGTGATAATGATGATGACCATGATAATATTGATAATGATAATGATGATCATGATAATGATGATGACCATGATGAGGATGCTGATATTGATAATGATGATAATGCTAATCATAATAGTGATGATACTGATGATGACCGTGATAAAGATGACATTTCTTTGCAGGTGATGTTGGGAGACGAGGATGGTGGTTCTCGGGAACCGAGTGTCCCTGACCTGCCTGGCTCCTGTGACAATTTTGGGAGTGAGCCGGTGCGAGACCCCACTCTTAAAACGGCACAGGAAAATGTAATTGTTCTGAATGAGGTTCCCCAAGAGCCTGGCTCTGAGGAGAGGTTTCCTCATGCTGCCATGAACAATAACCTATTGTATAGGGACACTGAAGTCCAGGGAGAGGTCGTAAGTCAGCTCCTGGTATCTGAGCTATATGGAAGTATAGTGCTGGGGTTATCACATAGTCACATACTTGAGGGACCACCTGAGGGAAACCAGGGACCAGATGGTGAAGTTAATGTTGTGGATGACAAGTTAACTAAGGTTCCAGATCAAGATGTGAATGAGAATGAATTGTATAACCCTGACAGTGAGCCGGATGTGAATGAAAATGAAGTGTCTAACCCTGGAAGTGAGCCAGATGTGACTGAGAAAAGGGGGTCAGACAGGGATAGTGGTGGTGATAGTGAGTCATCTGATGACAATAAAGCAACCAGTGCAAGTGAGGAAGGCATGGTAGCAGAGGAGATTGAGAGGAAGGCTGAGGCTGACCTTGCAGTCGGACGGAGGATGGCATCTGAAGATGTTGTACCGTTGGCCGGTTCCCTGGCGAAGACTAAGGTGAAAGACAGGACTCTGAAACTGAACACAGCACAAGTGGATGCTGTTGAAAATGAGAAGTTATCAATGTATGGTGTGGATCTGCATCAGGCCAAGGACTCGGAAGGTGATGCTGCAGAGGTGGAGAAAGCCATGGAAGTGGTGGACACCAGGCCAGGTGCCTCACCAGAGGCTGATGTCTCAAGTGAAGCTGTGAGGAACAAGACTGAAGATGTGGGGAATGACTCTGCCCCGGAATATGTTTCTGCTGGAGACAGCGGCGTGGACGGTGTACTGTCCGGATCCGTGGCTGCGACTCGCGAAGCTCGGGCCGAAAGTTTGGCGCCCGGTGCGCCATCGGAGTTCCCGAGCGACCCAAAGGATCTGGATAAATCCCAAGATGAGATTTTGAGACCTCGGGTTGGCCTTGGTGAGCTCAGGCGCATTTTCATGGAGTCTACACTTGAACCACGTCCCAGTGAGTGGGAGGGGCGATGTGTCGCTCCGTTGCCGCTGCAGATACACGGGAGCTCAGATGGGATGCAGAACGTGGTGGAAAAGAAGACTGATGGTAGGGCTTCTGAGCATGTCCTACCAGAAGAGCCTGAAGAAAGGGCCGAAGACGTAAAGGACGTCCAACAACTACAGGAGGTACGAAAGTTTCTGAGGAAGAATCAGCAGAGCTGTTCTGACGTGCCTGGTCGTACTTATCTGGTGAGCTTCTATACCGAGACTGAGGCTGGCACTAAAGTCAAGATGAAACCGTGCAGGATACCCGAGGCCCGCAGAGAGTATAGGCCTGGGAGGGTACAGGGTAGTGCGGATGCTTCAGATGAAGAGAAAACTGATGTTGGCTATGACAGTGGTGAGGATGAAGCTGATGAGGGCCATGACTGGTCCAGAGTTCACTGTCTCTGTTGGATTGTTGACCAGCCCTCCGGTCTGGATGACCAGC
The DNA here is from genome assembly GCA_033576555.1 of Oophaga sylvatica. Lineage (NCBI taxonomy): Eukaryota > Metazoa > Chordata > Amphibia > Anura > Dendrobatidae > Oophaga > Oophaga sylvatica. Next base: position 185,576 of record JARQOD010000062.1, on the reverse strand, counting down.
CCTCCGGTCTGGAGAAGAGGGGGGGGATATGTGAGACAGTGAATGAATATGTGGTGAATGAGGTGTATATTTCACCTGAGTACCTTGCTGACTGGTATGAGCGAAATGTGTGGCTTTGTAAACCTGGTGGTAAAGAAAGGTCACTACACCTGCCATTCAGTACACGCTTGCAGCTCAGACCTGAATCCACTCAGGTGTTGATTAGGAAGCCAGAAGTAGGTGCTTGGGAGCACAGTCAGGGAGCTCATTCAGTCTGAACAGGAGTCCAGGCACAGAAGGAGACTCCGGGAGGTGGGCTCTCTCTGTCTGGGTGCTCGAGGTACCCCGGACACAAAGAGGAGACTCTGCGACACTCCATGCTGGTGACTACTGAATAGGAGGTGACCTCTCTCAAGTCTGGATGTTGGAGTTGCCTTCAGACATAAAGAGGAGTGTCTGTGAAACTCCATACTGGTAACATATGTGATATGTGTTGTTTTGGGCACAGACTGGTAGAGTCTGGGTCCCGGATAGAGAGGGCAATCTATCTAAGTGTAATTAGAGGCTAGACAAGCCCAGGTCTTTTGTTTATGATTTGTTTTATCTGTGTGTGTGGACTTTAATAAAACTGGTTGCGGCCAGTTTTCACCAAACTGCTGTCTGAATGAACTGTTTTCATGCCATTCTGTCTACCCAGACAGCGATCTCAGAGCTATATCCCCTGAAAAGCTTACAATATATATATATATATATATATATATGAGGTGTAAAATTGTTTAAAAAAAATGCGTGGGCTCCCGCCCTATTTTCGCAACCAGACAGACAAAGCCAGTGAGTGGGGGCAGATAATAATAGCCCAGAGAGGGACCATTATTTTTGGCCCCCCTGGCTACTAACATCTGCCCCCAGACACCCCAGAAAAGACAAATCTATAATTAGATTCGCCCTTTCTGGCACTTTGCCCGTCTATTCCCATTGCCCTGTAGCGGTGGCGAATGGGTTAATATGGGGTTAAAGCCACATTGCAATTGAAAGGTGACCTTAAGCCAGGTTAATAATTGAGAGCTGTCAATTAGACAACTATCAATTATTAATCCTATTGCATGAAATAAAAATAAAACACACACACTTTAATTAAAAATCATTTTAATGAAATAAAGACACATGTTTTTGACCATCTTTTATTTGACTGCAAAAACCATTTCCTGTAATAAAAATAAAATAAAAAAGCAAAATTATTCTTACCTATCCCATGCACAGTCAGGTCCCACGGTGTAATCCTTCAGAAAGGGTTAATGTTTACTGCAGGGACCGCAGCCTCACAGTAAACCCCCAAATTAATGAGTTCCTCTCCTGGCTGACAGGAGAGGAAGTGGAAAGCTTAATTGATTGCTTTCCACTTTCACTTCAGGTCAGCCAGGGACACAATCAGTGACGTCAGAGGGAACTGATTAACAAAAATAGGGGATCCCCTTGAAAAAAATTGGCCAGCCAGATGAAGCAGACCGCTGAGGCCTGGATTTTCAGGCTGTTAAGAAGCCAAGATCCATGGACCTTGCCAGCCTGATAATACCAGGCCACAGCAGTCTGCATATCTTGGCTGATTAACAAAAATAGGGGATCCCCTCGAAAAAAATTGGCGTGGGGTCCCCCCTATTTTTGTTAACCAGCCAGATGAAGCAGACCGCTGAGGCCTGGATTTTCAGGCTGTTAAGGAGCCAAGATCCATGGACCTTGCCAGCCTGATAATACCAGGCCAAAGCAGTCTGCATATCTTGGCTGATTAACAAAAATAGGGGATCCGCTCGATAAAAATTGGCATGGGGTCCCCCCTATTTTTGTTAACCAGCCAGATGAAGCAGACCGCTGAGGCCTGTTTTTTCAGGCTGGTAAGGATCCAATATCCATGGACCTTGCAAGCCTGATAATACCAGGCCACAGCAGTCTGCTTAGCTTGGCTGGTTAACAAAAATAGGGGATCCCCTCGAAAAAAAAACGGCGTAGGGGTCCCCCTATTTTTGTTAACCAGCCAAGTAAAATGCAGACTGCTGCGGCCTGGTATTAAAAGACTGTCAAGGCCCATGGATTTTGGCCCTCAACAGCCTGATAATACCAGGCTACAGCAGCCCCACATTTGGCGCATCAAAAGATGTGCCAATTGTGGCACTTTACCCGGCTCTTCCCACTGCCCTGTAGTGGTGGCAAGTGGGGTAATAAGGGGTTAATGTCACCGTTGATTGCACGGTGACAGTAAGCCCGGTTAATAATGGAGAGGTGTCAATAAGACACCGATCCATTATTAATCCCAAAGTTATTAAATGTATAAAAAAAAGACAAAGCAAGAAAAAAGTCTTTTAATGAAATAAAAGAGACAACACAGTTTTCATTAATTTTATTATACACTCATTCTGCGACGCCATCGATCTCCTGTAAAAAAAGAAAAAAAACAAACCAACAGTATACCACCTGTCCGACGCAGTCCATAGTAACGACAGTCCCACGACGATCCAGCTCTGCTACATCGCAATGACAGGCAGAGCCTGTCATCGCGACGCAGCACAGCTGATTACCTGCTTCCCCGGCGGTGACGTCATCGGACTGACTGCTTTACGGCCGGGATTACCCAGCAGTCACTGCAGTTATCGCGAGAAACTGCATGTGACCGCCGGGGAAAGATGATGGCGGCCATGAAGCAGTCCAGCCCGTGACCGCCGGAGATCTTCTGCCAGGTAAGTGCCGCTGACTCCTGACAGACCCGACCGACGGACACTGACAGTGACAGTGACAATCCCGATTCCGGTATCCGATAAGACGAAAATATCGGAACTAAGTATCGAAAGGCCGATAGAGTAATATCGGCCGATACCCGATACTTGCGGTATCGTATCGCTCAACACTATCTAAGACCCTTTCTAACGCCCTGGAAGTATATAAATAAGGCGTTGTCCTTCTTCCATGGGTCAGTGATGGAGAGATAATGTAATAAACATCTTCTGACGTCTAGGGTATAGAGCTTTTCCTCCTTAACGTTAGTGGGGTTAGGGAGGAAAGAGGGAAGAATTATCTCTTGTGTTCTATGGAAGCGAGAGGCCACTTTAGGTAAGTAGGCAGGGTCTGTTCTGATTACTACTCTATCCTCCAGAATCTGTGTTTAAGGAGAGACTCTAGAGAGGGCCTGGATATCGCCTATTCTACGAGCTGATGTAATGGCAACCAGGAAGGCTAGTTTAAGGGACAGGTTTTTAATTGAGGCAGATAGCATGGGTTCAAATGGAGCTTCCGTTAAAGCAGTTAGGACCAGGTTTAAATCCTATGGCGGGTGCCTTGCCCTGTGTATGGGTCTCGTTCTGCTTGCAGCTTTGATAAATCTGGATACCCAATAATTTCTTGCAATCTCACAATTGAATAAGGCCCCAAGGGCTGAAACCTGCACCTTTAGGGTACTAGTTGCCAGACCTTGATCTAAGCCCTTATGTAAGAACTCTAAAATTTGACCTATAGGAACCTGCCCTCCAGACCTGAGGTCAGTGGTGGCCAGAAATTTTTTCCATGTTTTAACATAGATCTTTGTTGTGACTAATTTTCTACTTTTAAGTAGGGTATTTATCAGATTGGGAGAGAATCCTTTAGCTTTCAACAATGACCTCTCAAACTCCACGCCGTCAGATGGAGTCCGGCTACTTGTGGGTGTTAAGGTACTGCCACACTAAACAATCCCGCTAGCGATCACGATAACGACGCATACTAATGCGATCGCTAGCGGGATTGTTTCTATATCGCTAAGTGCGGCCACATTTAGCGATATAGTTAACGACGCTATCGCCGTTAGCGATCTTCTTAACGACTTTAGCGGTACAAAAGTACCGCTAAATCGCTAAGAAAAGGTGCCACACTAGCGATATATACTTACCCAGCGGGAGCGCGCCGACGAGAAAATAGGGTCCGGAACGATTCCAGCGACGAGCGAGATCACAGCAGGAAGCTCGTCGCTGGCAGCTGCCGCACTGAACAACATCGCTAACGGGATCGCTAAATAGTGACGTTTTTTAGCGATCCCGTTAGCGATATTGTTCAGTGTGGCATACCCTTTAGACTGGGCCCTGGAAGAGGAGATCCGGAAGCACCCAGGGGTTGCACACATTGTCCTCAGCCATGAAAACCAAGTTCTCTTGCTCTGTCTTCCCTGATCTTTCTCACTACCAGATGCAACAGGGATAGAGGGGGAAAGGCATAAGCAAGACTGAAATCCCATCTTGTCAGGAAAGCGTCCACTACGAGAGGTTTTTCTGTCAGATTTAGTAAGCAGAACAGTTTCACTTTCCTGTTCTGTTTGGTCGCAAAGAGATCCACGACTGGTTGATATATGCAACCGTTACCTGATTGTCCGAGAGGATTCTGACATGGTGACCCTGCAGATATACAAGGAGTTCTTTAATTGAGAGCTCTACTGCCGAAAGTTCTTTAAAGTTTGAGGAACTCTCTACCAGGGGGTACCATTGTCTCTGGACCACTATGTCACCCATACAGGTCCCCCAACCCGAAGGACTGGCGTTTGTAGTTACAACGTGGGGTCTACGATTTTCCCAGGGAACCCTCAATGCCAATTTAGCTTTATTAAGCCACCATTTTAAAGAGTGTAAGGTAGAGGGGCGTAATGTCATTTTTCCTTCCAGGGATCCCAGGACCCTGTCATTAGCTAGGACGTCTCTCTGAAGAGTTCTGGTGTGTACTTGGGCCCATCTGACCGCCGGGATACAAGATGTAAGGGAGTCTAATAAGGACATGGCGTGTCTAAGGGACATAGATGGTCTATTGCCCGAAGGACCTGTTGATGTATCTGAATAATTTTGTCAGTTGGTAGACGGCGCTGTTGATTTTCAGAATCTAGGATAAAACCCAGAAATCGTTGGACTTTCAAGGGTTGTAACCGGATTTATCATGGTTAATTATCCAACCCAATTGTTCTAGAATGGCTATCGATCTTCCAACCTGCAAACGACAATGATCCACCGGGTTGCCAATAATCAAGAAATCGTCTAAGTAGGGCACAATCAAACTGTCATATTCTCGAAGATGGGCCATAACCTCGGAAATTATCTTTGTGAAAACCCGAGGAGCTGCTGAAAGCCCAAAGGGTAGAACTCTATATTGAAAGTGACAGAATACGCCATCTATGAAAACAGCCACTCTTAGAAACCATTGGTGATCTGCATAAATAGGCACATGGTAGTACGCATCTCTTAAATCCAAAACTACCATAAAACAGTTTTGAAAACACATCTTTATTGCTGAACCAACTGTCTCCATTTTAAAGGGTCGGGATACCAGAGACTTATTAAGGGCCCGAAGATTTATGATGGTTCTATAAGAGCAGTCTGTTTTTTTTTAACAAGGTATAAGGGAGTGTAAAAGCCTTTACCCTCCTCCAACTCTGGTACTGGTACCAGGACGTTCTTATGACATAGGTCCCTGATTTCTATTTCCAGGGCCGTTTTCTGTAATTGAGAGGGGCGTATAGGAGTTGTCTTAAATCTATCCCCTGGGATTGAGATGAAATCAAGTCTCAGACCTGACGATATTACTCCCCTCACCCAACTGCTGTTGGTGATCTGAAACCAGGACAAGTGAAAGGCTGACAGTCTACTCCCTATGGGGATTGCTTGTCATTGGGGTGGTTTTTTCCCCACCCCTGATGGGCGCCTAAACATATACCCGGGACCTCTCCTCTTCCTGTCCTCCCATTTGGGACGGTCCCTTGTTCGTTCTTTTTGACCGAATCTTCTATTGAAAGGCCGTTGATACGAGGAGGATGCTAAGTTTGGAAATCTTTTTTTTCTCCTCTCCTGTTATGTTTAGGTAACTGAGGAGTGCAGGTAAAAAAGGCAATACACCAGAGCAGTTGGAATCTATGAGATTGCAGTACCCTAACTAACCACCACAACTAGAGGCAGCCGTGGAGCGTTCCTACGTTGGTCCTAGACGCCTCGTCACAGCCTGAGAAACTAACTACACCTAAAGATAGAAATAGGAAAGCTATCTGCCCCGGAGCAGATCCCCAAAGAACATAGAAAGCCCCCAAACATGTAATGGCTGTTAGACAAGAAGAAATACTGACACAGACAGAAAATAGTATGAGCAAACGTTGGGGCCCAAACTAACTAAATAGAAAAGGATAGGAAGGGTACTTACTGCAATCCCAAAAAACCCTGCAAAGCACCAACTCTACTAATTTCAAAAACACCTGAGATCACACGACCTCTACCACCTAAATTAGTTCTCTGGTGTAACAAAATCAAAACAGCAGCCACTGAAGAAACTGGAAAAAGCAAAAGTACAAACATCAGTGGCTGAACTAAACTGAGAGGGCAAAAGCCCCCGGAGGGGACCCTGAAGGCCCCCACAGAAGTGCAGGACAAAATGCAAAAATAAAGCACAAAAACAAAAAGAAGAAAATGTCTTATCTGTTAGCAAGAGATGCAGACACGACACAGCAGGCTACAAGGGAAACAGGAATCATGGAGTGAGACCAGAACAATTGATCACCGGCAACCCTGATGGGAAGGCGACTCCCTTATATAAGACCAGTCAGTAACACCTGATTCCCACTCCTCACAATCTTCACTGGACAGTCCAGTACCGCTTGTAACCACCAGAGGGAGCCTCTGCTCAGAACTCATTTCAAGTCCATTCACAACAGTACCCCCCCCTTGAGGAGGGGTCACCGAACCCTCACTTGAGCAACCAGGTCGGTCAGGATGAGTTCTATGATACGCACGGATGAGTCTCCTAGCATGGATGTCCGAAGCAAACACCCAAGAATTGTCCTCCTGACCATAACCTTTCCACTTAACCAAATACTGGAGTTTCCGTCTAGAAAAACGAGAATTCAATATTTTCTCAACCACATACTCCAGATTGCCCTCAACCAAAACAGGGTCAGGAGGCACAGTAGTAGGAACCACTGGCTCAACAAACCTCTTCAACAAGGACTTGTGGAACATGTTATGGATCTTAAATGTCCCTGGAAGAAGCAAACGAAAAGAAACAGGATTAAGAATCTCCATGATCTTATAAGGTCCAATGAACCTAGGCTTAAATTTAGGAGATGCCACTCTCATAGGAATATTTTTTGAGGACAACCAGACCAAGTCCCCCACTTTAAAACGAGGACCATCAGTCCTATGCCGGTTAGCAAACCGCTGGGCCCTCTCCTGAGAGAGGGACAACCTCTCGACTACCTGGTCCCAAATCTGTTGCATACGCTCCACAACAGAGTCAACACCTGGACAGACTGAAGCCTCCGTCTGTCCTGAAGAAAATCGAGGGTGAAACCCAGAATTACAGAAAAATGGAGACATCAAAGTGGCAGAGCTAGCCCTATTATTAAGAGCAAACTCAGCCAAAGGCAAAAAAGAGACCCAGTCATCCTGATCAGCAGACACAAAGCATCTTAGATAAGTCTTCAATGTCTGGTTTGTTCTCTCAGTTTGACCATTGGTCTGAGGATGAAACGCCGAGGAGAAAGACAATTGAACACCAAGTTTAGAACAAAAGGTCCTCCAAAATCTTGAAACAAACTGGACTCCTCTGTCAGACACAATGTTCTCAGGAATGCCGTGTAAACGAACCACGTGCTGAAGGAACAAAGGCACCAATTCAGAGGAGGAAGGCAACTTAGGTAATGGCACAAGATGTATCATCTTGGAAAACCTATCACAAATCACCCAGATGACGGTCATTCTCTGAGAAACAGGGAGGTCGGAAATAAAATCCATAGAGATATGGGTCCATGGTCTCTTGGGCACAGGCAATGGCATCAACAAACCACTAGAGCGAGAGCAAGGCTTGGAGCGAGAGCAAGTCCAGCAGGACTGCACAAATTCCCTGACATCACGAGACAAGGTAGGCCACCAAAAGGACCGACTAACCAAGTCTCTGGTACCAAAAATTCCGGGATGACCGGCCAGCGCGGAACAATGAATCTCAGACATCACACTCTTTTTCCACTGGTCCGGGACAAACATTTCCCAACAGGGCAGCGCTCGGGCTTATCCTCCTGACACCCCTCCAGAGCCAGTCTCAAATTGGGCGAGATGGCGGAAAGAACTATACCCTCTTTCAAAATAACAGAAGGATCAGATAACTCAGGAGAGTCCGCCAGGAAACTCCTCGAGAGGGCATCCGCCTTAACATTCTTAGTGCCAGGAAGAAATGAAACCTCAAAATTAAAACGTGTGAAAAACAAGGCCCACCTGGCCTGTCTAGGATTAAGTCGCTTGGCAGATTCCAGATAAACCAGATTCTTATGGTCCGTAAGGACCACCACCTGATGTTTGGCTCCCTCCAGCCAATGTCTCCACTCTTCAAAAGCCCACTTCATGGCCAATAACTCCCGATTACCCACGTCATAATTACGTTCAGTAGGAGAAAATTTTCGAGAGAAAAAGGCACAAGGGTTACTTTTAGAGGTCTCTGGATCTCTTTGGGACAAAACGGCACCTGCCCCAATTTCAGAGGCATCAACCTCCACCTGAAATGGTAGAGAAACATCAGGCTGCCGTAGAACAGGAGCAGAAGTGAATCTCTGCTTAAGTTCCTGAAATGCAGAGACTGCCTCAGGAGGCCAATTCACATCAGAACCCTTTTTGGTCAAATCAGTTAAAGGTTTAACAATAACCGAGAAATTACCAATAAATTTACGATAAAAATTGGCAAAACCCAAAAATCTTTGAAGAGCCTTTAATGAAGTAGGTTGGACCCAATCACAGATGGCCTGAACCTTGACCGGGTCCATTTCAATAACAGATGGGGACAAAATGAATCCCAAAAATGAGATCCTCTGTACGCCAAAAAGACACTTTGATCCCTTCACATACAGAGCATTCTCTCTCAAAATCTGGAATACAGTTCGAACATGTTTCACATGAGAGTCCCAGTCATTGGAAAAAATCAAGATATCATCCAAATAAACAATCAGAAATTTATCCACAAAATCCCTGAAAATGTCATTCATGAAGGACTGGAAGACAGAAGGAGCATTAGTGAGCCCAAAGGGCATCACAAGGTACTCAAAATGCCCCTCAGGGGTATTAAATGCCGTCTTCCATTCATCCCCGTGCTTAATGCGAATAAGGTTATATGCCCCCCTGAGGTCAAGCTTGGTAAACCAAGTAGCATTTTTCACCCTGGAAAACAGGTCAGAAATCAAGGGTAACGGATATTGATATTTCACAGTAATATTGTTCAAAAGACGATAATCAATACACGGCCTTAATGAACCATCCTTTTTGGCCACAAAGAAAAAACCGGCACCTAAGGGTGAAGAGGATGGTCTGATATGACCCTTCTCCAATGACTCCTTGATATAAGACCGCATAGCGTCATGTTCAGGTACAGACAAGTTAAAAAGGCGACCTTTAGGGAATTTACTACCAGGCACTAATTCAATAGCGCAGTCATAGCTCCTATGGGAGGCAAGGATGCAGATTTACTTTCGCTAAACACATCAGAAAAATCAATCAAAAAGTCAGGAACATCCTGAGCCTGGGGGAGGCAGAAAAAACAGGAGTGTTGGTATTAACACATTGGCAGCCCCAACTGGTTACAGACACAGTTTTCCAATCCAAAACAGGATTATGAGACTGCAACCAAGGGAAACCCAGTACGATAATATCATGCAGATTATACAGAACCAAAAATTTGCAGCACTCCTGATGATCAGGTTCAACCCTCATTATCACCTGAGTAGAGAACTGAGGTTTATTCTCAGCCAAAGGGGTAGAATCGATCCCCAGTAGGGGAATAGACTTCTGTAGGGGTATCAAGGGAAACCCACAACGTTTAGCAAAATCATAATCCATCAGGTTAATAGCTGCTCCAGAATCAACGAAAGCCTGAGCAGAAAATGAGGACAGAGAGCATATCAGAGTGACAGTTAATAAAAACTTAGTCTGAACACTACCCAAGACAACTGAGCGTGCAAAACGTCTTCCCCGCTTAGGGCAGACTGAAATAGCATGAGAGGCATTACCACAGTAGAAACATAACCCATTGCGCTTTCGAAACTCATGACGCTGTGCCCCAGACACCACTCTATCACACTGCATGGATTCAGAAGCAGGTTCACAAGGCAACACTATTCCACGCATACTTCTCCGCTCACGCAAACGTCTGTCAATTTGAATCGCTAATGACATAGAATCATTGAGACCAGAGGGGACAGGGAATCCCACCATAACATCCTTTACATTATCTGACAGACCCTTCCGAAAAAGGGCCGCCAAAGCGTCGTCATTCCACTTGGTCAGGACTGCCCACCTACGGAATCTCTGACAGTATAACTCAGCGTCATCAAGCCCCTGATTTAATGCCAACAAGGCTTTTTCAGCTTGATCAGTGACATTAGGCTCATCGTACAATAACCCCAAAGCCTGAAAAAATGCATCAACATCACTCAAAACAGGATCCCCAGGTGTCAGGGAAAAAGCCCAATCCTGAGGATCGCCGCGCAGGAGAGAGATGACAATTTGAACCTGCTGCGCTGCGTTCCCTGAGGACTTAGATTTTAAGGCAAAAAACAATTTACAATTATTTTTGAAATTCTGATACTTAGCTCGATCCCCCAAAAACAAATCTGGCATGGGAATCCTAGGTTCCACAACAGGCAACCTAGCAAGATATGCAGCAATACTCTGAACCTCAGTGGCAAGCTGATCCACACGGCCAGACAACTGTGCAAACTCCATTGAGAGAAAAAATCCTCCCCAGCACCCAGAGATACAGAGGGAAAAAAAAAAAATGCAACAAACAGAAAAATATCTCTGACAACTCTGACAACCGTTTTTTCTTTCACAATATTTTTCCCTTCTGTGAGTACCATACAACTTTAAATTTTGGGCCGGTGATACTGTTATGTTTCGGTAACTGAGGAGTGCAGGTAAAAAAGGCAATACACCAGAGCAGTTGGAATCTATGAGATTGCAGTACCCTAACTAACCACCACAACTAGAGGCAGCCGTGGAGCGTTCCTACGTTGGTCCTAGACGCCTCGTCACAGCCTGAGAAACTAACTACACCTAAAGATAGAAATAGGAAAGCTATCTGCCCCGGAGCAGATCCCCAAAGAACATAGAAAGCCCCCAAACATGTAATGGCTGTTAGACAAGAAGAAATACTGACACAGACAGAAAATAGTATGAGCAAACGTTGGGGCCCAAACTAACTAAATAGAAAAGGATAGGAAGGGTACTTACTGCAATCCCAAAAAACCCTGCAAAGCACCAACTCTACTAATTTCAAAAACACCTGAGATCACATGACCTCTACCACCTAAATTTGTTCTCTGGTGTAACAAAATCAAAACAGCAGCCACTGAAGAAACTGGAAAAAGCAAAAGTACAAACATCAGTGGCTGAACTAAACTGAGAGGGCAAAAGCCCCCGGAGGGGACCCTGAAGGCCCCCACAGAAGTGCAGGACAAAATGCAAAAATAAAGCACAAAAACAAAAAGAAGAAAATGTCTTATCTGTTAGCAGGAGATGCAGACACAACACAGCAGGCTACAAGGGAAACAGGAATCATGGAGTGAGACCAGAACAATTGATCACCGGCAACCCTGATGGGAAGGCGACTCCCTTATATAAGACCAGTCAGTAACACCTGATTCCCACTCCTCACAATCTTCACTGGACAGTCCAGTACCGCTTGTAACCACCAGAGGGAGCCTCTGCTCAGAACTCATTTCAAGTCCATTCACAACACTCTCCCACCTTCTCTAATAACTCGTCTAGGACAGGGCTAAAGAGATACTCCCCTTCACATGGTATGGCACAGAGCTTAGTTTTTGCCTGGATGTCGCCTGGCCAGCATTTCAACCATAGCGCCCTGCGGGCTGCATTAGAGAGGCTTGCCGCCCTGGCCACCATCCTGAGTCAACCGAGGCATCCGAGAGAAAGGCTGCGGCTCCCTGAATTGTTGGAAGGGCCCCTAGGATGGTGTCTCGGGGAACTCCCTCCTTTAGTTGGGTCTCTAATTGGTCTAGCCAGACCATCATTGATCTGGCTGGGCATGTGGATGCTACTGCAGGTCTTCGTGAACCGGCCGCCATCTCCCAAGTTCCTTTAAGAAAGACGTCAGCTTTCCTATCTAGGAGATCCTTAAGGGCTCCCATATCCTCAAAGGATAGGGACGATTTTTTCATTGCTTTGGCGACCACAGCATCCAATTTGGGAGCTTTATCCCAGACATTAATGGTTGGCTCCTCAAAAGGATATCTCTGCTTAAGGGCCGGAGGTAGGGAACCTTTTTTCTCCGGGTTTCTCCATTCGCGGAGTATTAGTTCTCAAATCTTTTCGTTCAAGGGAAAAGCGCTCCGTCTCTTCTGCTCTAACCCTTTAAACATAAAGTCCTACATAGACAGCTCTGGTTTGCGTTCCACTACCCCCATTGTACCCCTAACCGCTTTCATTAGCTTGTCTACTCGGTCTAGGGGTAGACAAAAACGGCTCAAGTCCTCCTCGGATGAAAAAGCCGACGAGGATGACCCAGGGGATTCCTCATGTCTCCTCCAGTCTGCCAATGAGTCCGACTCCGGAGGATCCTTCTGTCTAGCACTTTCTCCCTGGGTTAGAGATTTTAAGGAATCCCTTACTTCTGACCTGATGATGTCTCTCAGGTTCAGGGTGAAGTTATGAGTCTCTTCCACCACCTGAGGGAATATTAAATTGCAATCTAACCCTCTATGCGCTAATGCTGCTCCCCTCTCCTCTTTCCCGCGACCTCACCGTCTGCTGGATACAGGAGGGACATAATTTTTTCGGACAGGAGTCCTGTAGGGGGCATCCACAGAGGGCGCATTCGCAGTGTCTTGATTTACCTGCGCATTTCTTCCCCTAAAATAGGAACATAAGGGGGAGGGCACATCACTGAGTGTACTTTCACGTAGATCACTTACCAGTGACTGCCGAAAATAGGTACCGGAATACGAGGGAGTGTTATCTTAGTTGAAGCTGCCGCCTGTCGGCTGGAAGAGAGCCCTTCCGTACTGACTGGCTGCGGTACGCGTCCCGGATCTTTTGACGCGTCTGAGATTTCTTTGCTGAGAGATGCTGCAAAGCTTCCTCCGGCTGCAATGACTGCAGTTGCTCCTCTGACATCATGAAGATAATGGGCCAGAAGCATGGACCCCCCTGCTGGCAGGCTCTATATACTCCCATTTCCGGTACTAAGGGTCAGTAGATCTGTGCCACGCCTCCATCCCAGCCTCTCCTGCTCCAAAGCGCTGCATACAGGCCCCCCGTCGCCCAGCACGGCGGCCGCCATGTTTTTGGAGTCTGCACATGCGCAGTAGAGCGCTTGCGCCGGTGACCCGGAAGTGACCGCCGGCTCCGCCCCGACGTCAGTAATGGCGTTTTCTGGGCCCGAGGCGCCCAGGGGAGAGACGCATGGCACCGACGGCGCCCGCACACGCCGAGCAGCTGCCACATCCCCCTCCCCCGCCGCCACCCCGCACTCAGCAATGGCGCCATTCGACGGGGAGAGGAGACCGAGCGCCCCCTGACACCGCCGTCCCAGGAGACCTCCAGGGGCCCGCATCCACCTGAGCTCTGGGAGAGGCCAGGGTATACTTACCCAGGCGCTGGCATCACCTAGAGACAGGCGATCCTCCGGACGCTGCTCCCTGCTGATCGCTCACTGCCGTGAAATCCATCCAGGACCACCGTGGCGCTTCGAGATAGGAGACCCCCCCGCTACCTGAGCCGACCAGCCAGGCCTGGGACATCTTTGTAGTCTGTAGGATTCGTTCTCTTCAGGAACAGGAAACCAACTGATGCGATGAGAGAGGGCCGCCCTTTTTGTATCTGTAGGTTTCCTGTTCCTGGAGGGCGGATCCCCTCTCGTGGTGCTGTCATGGGAGTCCGAATAAAAAATGATATCTTGATATCTGTGATCTGATCTCTTCTCCAGAGAAATTCATGTTTTTCATATATGTAAGTTAGCTGTTAAGATTTATGGGATGAACAGACCTTAACAAGAATCTGCCTCCGGAGTTTATTATAAATGAAAGTGGACATTACCATTGTGGGACATGTAACTAACAGAACAGGAAAACTGAACTTTGTGTTATAACAAACCTGTTAAAAGATGAAGCTCTCACATGCTGAATTTTAACAATATTGCAATCCAGTCTGCCTATGAGATGGAAGCTGAAGTTGAGAGGAACCTGCAGATGTGTCAGGTATAATCACACACAGCTCTGCAGTGATCAGGAGAGCAGCCATTACACATCACACTGGTTACACCTCCTTTTATTTAAAATAAGTTCTGGAGGCAGATTCTCATTCAGATCAGTGTCCGGGGCAATAGCCCTGAATAGCTCACTTACAAATAAGAAAAAGGTGGATTTCTCTTGAATAAGATATCAGATTACCGATATCAAGGTATGTTTTATTCAACTTTCTATGCATGACCTGCATACCCATGTAAACGGCTTAAGAGGGTTGATCCTACTGACTGATGCCCTGTAATCCCCCCCCCAGAATATAGGTACATTTAAAGCTCACATTTGGAATGTAAAGAACTGGATTATTTGTCATTAGCTAAAAGAGACTAATGAACGTTATATTTTATTAGTTAACTCTAACAAAAAATAAGACAGTGGAAACAATAAAATAACATAAAACACAAAATAACATTACTTTGTTGTTTGATCAAATGAAAATTCTTTTTAATAAAAAAACAACATACCATAATAAACGTGAAAAAAAACTGTTCTACGTGTAACTTTTATGGTGGGATACCAGAAGATAGGAAATAACTTGTTTTTGCACATACAGAAAATAAAATCCCTTATTGCTGTGTTAGAATATTTTACATTTTTGAGTGCCATTTATACATTTCTATAAGCAGATCCAAATGTGGACTGACAAGAAAGACTTTAAGGGTCTCTAGACACGTGTGGAAGGTATTTATGTGCCTTGTAAGAGTCGCCCATGTGATTGCAGTTTGAGGCAGTAAATTCTCAGAGTGTAGACAACATCTTATGATCTTCTGCAGCTACTTCCTAAACAGAATATCCCTTAGGCTTTTCAGATTGCACATACTATCCTTGCACGTAATCACATTCCCTCTCATCACATATAACTGTTCCATCTAAACATATCCGAACATACGAATTTTTAACAGTCTTGTAACAAAGTTGCGCCCCAGCAGTCTTGTCTTTTCCTTTGGTACGATTGACCTCCACAAGTCTAAGGAGCCCAATAGTTTAATAAAATGGTTACGAGGTATCGGGGTAGTGAGAATACGTTTTATTTTGTAGTAAAGAATGAAAAGACAATGCACGCCTGCTTATGTAGTATCATATCAGCTTCATCTGATCACATGAACCTGCAAAGCAAAAAAAACACAGAAAATGTAATGTATACAGACATGGAGCATTATTGGCATTGAATACTTTTTTTCCTACTAATCTTATCCTGTCAGTTTTGTTGCTGCTACTAAATTGATAATCCACTTTTTGCTTCGATATTACATCTACTACACGTCAGCAAATATAACATGTAGTACTTATCTTTCTATAGCAATATATTTATCAATTGACTGGATATGAAAAATGTAAATTAATTTAATGGAACCCACAACCATTTTGAAAATAAGGTATTTGGCAGTATTGTTGGTCACAAGCACTGTTCTTAAAGGGAATGCCTCATCATAAAATGGACTACAGGTCAGTAACTGCCAGTAAAATATACAAAAACAGCAATTTCCTTGGCTCCCATACACTTATTTGGATTGCAACTCTACATACTGTGATCATACCTCCACAACTACTATGAATGGCATATGCTGTCCAATTGTTAATAAGACTGTTCACAAGAAATACAAAGAAAATCAATAAACTGAGGTGGAAGGTTGCGATACAATTGCATAAAAATAATATTTCTTTACCGAAATATACAAAAGAACACTATTACATAATGTTAAAAATAGTGTATGGTGGATGAATCTAAAAAAAGATACAATAATTCATACGCACATTGTACATAAGACTTAGATATATCTATTATAGAGGCAGATAAATGTAGTAAAGTACAAATTCAGCAAATAAAACAAAAAAAAATAAAACAAAATTTGGCCAAATAATGCCTGCCCATACACCAATGTCAAGGTGGTCTCAGAACGTATGGGTCCCTGCCTATGTGAACATACCTCTATTAGGCTGATATCTGAATTCCTGGGTGAATGTGGACACCTCTGTCAGTAAAGCTTGCCTTTTCTGGTGAGCAGGAACCTGCTACGTTCTGAGACCATCTTGACGTTGGTGTATGGGCAGGCATTATTTGGCCAAATTTTGTGCAAAGCGTCTCATTCATTTTTTTCTAATATTCAAAAGCCATATAGCTATTCATGTTTCATATTTCACATTGACTTGCTTTGGCACGATAGAGTGCAACCTTTTTTTGTATGTTGTCTATGGAGGTAGCTGCTCCTGGTTTGCACCTAGTTCACACTGGTTTGGATGTGGCAGTCAGTTTTCTTTTACTTCTATGTTAGCTTACTGACCGAGCACTCCGCCCATCACCATGTGGTGATTTTAATTATAGCAGGTTCCTGCTCACCCAGAAAAGGCAAGCTTTACTGACAGAGGTGTCCACATTCACCCAGGAATTCAGATATCAGCCTAATAGAGGTATGTTCACATAGGCAGGGACCCATACGTTCTGAGACCACCTTGACGTTGGTGTATGGGCAGGCATTATTTGGCCAAATTTTGTGCAAAGCGTCTCATTCATTTTTTTCTAATATTCAAAAGCCATATTGCTACTCATGTTTCATATTTCACATTGACTTGCTTTGGCACGATAGAGTGCAACCTTTTTTTGTATGTTGTCTATGGAGGTAGCTGCTCCTGGTTTGCACCTAGTTCACACTGGTTTGGATGTGCCAGTCAGTTTTCTTTTACTTCTATGTTAGCTTACTGACCGAGCACTCCGCCCATCACCATGTGGTGATTTTAATTATAGCAGGTTCCTGCTCACCCAGAAAAGGCAAGCTTTACTGACAGAGGTGTCCACATTCACCCAGGAATTCAGATATCAGCCTAATAGAGGTATGTTCACATAGGCAGGGACCCATACGTTCTGAGACCACCTTGACGTTGGTGTATGGGCAGGCATTATTTGGCCAAATTTTGTGCAAAGCGTCTCATTCATTTTTTTCTAATATTCAAAAGCCATATTGCTATTCATGTTTCATATTTTCACATTGACTTGCTTTGGCACGATAGAGTGCAACCTTTTTTTGTATGTTGTCTATGGAGGTAGCTGCTCCTGGTTTGCACCTAGTTCACACTGGTTTGGATGTGCCAGTCAGTTTTCTTTTACTTCTATGTTAGCTTACTGACCGAGCACTCCGCCCATCACCATGTGGTGATTTTAATTATAGCAGGTTCCTGCTCACCTAGAAAAGGCAAGCTTTACTGACAGAGGTGTCCACATTCACCCAGGAATTCAGATATCAGCCTAATAGAGGTATGTTCACATAGGCAGGGACCCATACGTTCTGAGACCACCTTGACGTTGGTGTATGGGCAGGCATTATTTGGCCAAATTTTGTGCAAAGCGTCTCATTCATTTTTTTCTAATATTCAAAAAGCCATATTGCTATTCATGTTTCATATTTCACATTGACTTGCTTTGGCACGATAGAGTGCAACCTTTTTTTGTATGTTGTCTATGGAGGTAGCTGCTCCTGGTTTGCACCTAGTTCACACTGGTTTGGATGTGCCAGTCAGTTTTCTTTTACTTCTATGTTAGCTTACTGACCGAGCACTCCGCCCATCACCATGTGGTGATTTTAATTATAGCAGGTTCCTGCTC
Source organism: Oophaga sylvatica (assembly GCA_033576555.1). Taxonomy (NCBI): domain Eukaryota; kingdom Metazoa; phylum Chordata; class Amphibia; order Anura; family Dendrobatidae; genus Oophaga; species Oophaga sylvatica. Next base: position 167,718 of record JARQOD010000062.1, on the reverse strand, counting down.
ACCCAGAAAAGGCAAGCTTTACTGACAGAGGTGTCCACATTCACCCAGGAATTCAGATATCAGCCTAATAGAGGTATGTTCACATAGGCAAGGACCCATACGTTCTGAGACCACCTTGACGTTGGTGTATGGGCAGGCATTATTTGGCCAAATTTTGTGCAAAGCGTCTCATTCATTTTTTTCTAATATTCAAAAGCCATATTGCTATTCATGTTTCATATTTCACATTGACTTGCTTTGGCACGATAGAGTGCAACCTTTTTTTGTATGTTGTCTATGGAGGTAGCTGCTCCTGGTTTGCACCTAGTTCACACTGGTTTGGATGTGCCAGTCAGTTTTCTTTTACTTCTATGTTAGCTTACTGACCGAGCACTCCGCCCATCACCATGTGGTGATTTTAATTATAGCAGGTTCCTGCTCACCCAGAAAAGGCAAGCTTTACTGACAGAGGTGTCCACATTCACCCAGGAATTCAGATATCAGCCTAATAGAGGTATGTTCACATAGGCAGGGACCCATACGTTCTGAGACCACCTTGACGTTGGTGTATGGGCAGGCATTATTTGGCCAAATTTTGTGCAAAGCGTCTCATTCATTTTTTTTAATATTCAAAAGCCATATTGCTATTCATGTTTCATATTTCACATTGACTTGCTTTGGCACGATAGAGTGCAACCTTTTTTTGTATGTTGTCTATGGAGGTAGCTGCTCCTGGTTTGCACCTAGTTCACACTGGTTTGGATGTGTCAGTCAGTTTTCTTTTACTTGTATCCCGCATCCTGTCAGTGTGCTGAGCTCTTCAGTAACCCCACATGTGGGTAACGAGTTCTCTCCTGTATCCCCCCATCCTGTCAGTGTGCTGAGCTCTTCAGTAATCCCACATGTGAGGAATGAGTTCTCTCCTGAATCCTCTTTCTGGGCTTCTGACCTCCATTGTACCTGTTATATGTGCAGTATAGACTGTGATGTGTTCTGTTCATGGGGAAATCTAGATTTATTATAAAACTCTGTTTATTGCCCCGAGTCATGGAGCGAGATCGCTCACACCAGTCTGTGAGAAGCCCGGACTGCAGTGACGGCACTTTGTGTGTGATCCATTTATACTGTAATGCAGTTAAAATCAACTGATAAAAGTCTCCCGAGCAAATACATAGGACTGAAGGGGTCTGGTCAGAACAACGATGTCGGGAAGGCTTCAATTTCCCTCCACCGTGTATGTGAAAAAAGAGGCTGATTTTCATGTGTGTGGATCAGTTATCACCATCAGTAATTTTCTATTTTGTTAAAAAAAATGAAAAAGTCACTGATAGTGAAAACTCGCCCAAAACACTGAAATCAGTCCCTTTTTTTCTCGTACATGGGGGGTGGGTGACGTCTTAATGAGGCCTTACAGGCACTATTATTCTGACCTCTATATCCTTAAGCCAGTGCGGACACAGCTTGGGGCCCCTGTGCAAGAAATGTGTCTGGGCCCCCCTCCTTTTAAGGCGACCAAGCTACAGATATATATTATTTTTTTCACATTCTCCTCTCATATATATATATTGCCACCCCTTATTACACATTGCCCTCTCTTTATGTATAGTGCTGTCCCTTATCACACAGTTCCCTCTATGTTATTATTATTATTTATTTATATAGCACCATTGATTCCATGGTGCTGTACATGAGAAGGGGTTACATACAAATTACAGATATCACTTACAGTAAACTAACAAGCACAGACTGGTACAGAGGGGAGAGGACCCTGCCCTTTCGGGCTTACATTCTACAGGATGGGGGACTGAGACAGCAGGTTGGGGGATTTCAGCAGTTCCGTTGTTGGTTGAGGCGATATCTCCGGTAGTGGTGAGGAGGCAGCGGGTCATTGCAGGCTGTAGGCTTTCCTGAAGAGATGGGTTTTCAGGTTCCGTCTGAAGGATCCGAGAGTGGTTGATAGTCGGACGTGTTGGGGCAAAGAATTCCAGAGGATGGGGGATATTCGGGAGAAGTCTTGGAGGCGGTTGGGTGAGGAGCGAATAAGTGTGGAGGAGAGAGGAGGTCTTGGGGGACCGGAGATTACGTGAGGGAAGGTATGGGGAGATTAGTTCAGAGATATATGGAGGAAACAGGTTATAGATGGCCCCTTGTAGGTCAGTATTAGTAATTTGAATTGGATTCACTGAGGGAATGGGAGCCAGTGAAGAGATTTGCAGAGGGGAGATGCGGAGGAGTAGCGAGGAGAGAGATGAATTAGTCGGGCAGCAGAGTTAAGGATGGACTGGAGAGGTGCGAGGGTGTTAGCAGGGAGGCCAGAGAAAAGGATGTTGCAGTAGTCGAGGCGGGAGATGATGAAGGCATGCACAAGCATTTTAGTAGATTGAGGGTTGAGGAAGGGACGGATTCTGGAAATATTTTTGAGCTGGAGGCGACAGGAGGTAGAAAGAGCTTGGATGTATGGTTTGAAGAACAGGGCAGAGTCAAGGGTTACTCCGAGGCAGCGGACCTCCGGTACGGGCGAAAGCGTGGTGTTGTCAATTGTTATAGATAGGTCAGGTAAGGAAGATCTGTGAGATGGGGGAAAGATGATGAGTTCAGATTTGTCCACATTGAGTTTGAGGAAGCGGGAGGAGAAGAAGGAGGATATAGCTGATAGACACTCAGGGATTCTGGACAGCAGAGAGATGATGTCTGGGCCAGAGAGGTAGATCTGAGTGTCATCAGCATAAAGGTGGTACTGGAATCCGTGGGACTTTATGAGTTGCCCCAGGCCAAGTGTATAGATTGAGAAGAGTAGGGGTCCTAGAACAGAGCCTTGGTGTACTCCAACAGAGAGAGGGTGGGACGAGGAGGTAGTGTGGGAGTGGGAGACGCTGAATGTGCGGTTGGAAAGGTATGAAGAGATCCAGGATAGGGCAAGGTACTTGATGCCAAAGGAGGAGAGAATCTGTAGTAGAAGGCAGTGGTCAACTGTGTCGAAAGCAGAGGACAGGTCAAGAAGGAGGAGCATAGAGTATTGTCCTTTAGCTTTGGCTGTGAGTAGGTCGTTAGTAATTTTGGTCAGGGCTGTTTCAGTGGAATGATGGGGGCAGAAACCAGATTGTAGATTGTCAAAGAGCAAGTTAGATGAGAGATGGGAGGAAAGTTCAGCGTGGACGTGCTGTTCCAGGAGTTTGGAAGCGAGTGGGAGCAGCGATATTGGTCGATAGCTGGACATAGCAGTTGGGTCGAGGGTTGGCTTTTTGAGGATAGGCGTGATTGTGGCATGTTTGAAAGCAGAAGGGAAGGTACCAGAAGTTAGTGATAGATTGAAGAGGTGGGTTAGTGATGGGATAAGAGTGGTGGCGAGGTTGGGGAGGAGGTGGGATGGGATGGGGTCGAGTGCACAAGTGGTGAGGTGTGATTTGGAGAGAAGATGAGCAAGCGCCCCTTCCGTGATGTTGGGTAAGGAGGTTATGGGGTTTGGGCATTGGTCAGATATACAAAGGGGTTGTGGTGGTTGAATAATAAAGACTTGCCGTGTTTGGTCTATCTTGTTTTTGAAGTGCATGGGGAAGTCCTCAGCAGAGATAAGGGAGGTAGGAGGGGGCAGTGGTGGGTGGAGGAGGGAGTTAAAAGTATTGAACAATTGTTTGGGTTGTGGGATAAGGAAGATACAAGGGATGTAAAGTAGGCCTGTTTAGCAGAGGTGAGAGCTGATTTGAATGCAAGTGTTGCTTGTTTGAGTGCAGTGAAGTCGTCTTGTGAATGCGTTTTCTTCCAGCGCCGTTCAGCAATTCTGGATGCTTGCCGAAGCTTTTTTGTGGTGTTATTGTGCCAGGGTTGTCTATTGATTTGTCGCAATCTGTTATGCATGACAGGGGCGACCGAGTCGATGGCTGTTGCAAGAGTGGCATTGTAGAAACTAGTGGCAGTGTCTGTGTCGTGGAGTGAAGATATGGATGCCAGTGGTTGAATAGAGTCAGAGAGTTTGTGGGTGTCTAGGTGAGCAAGGTTTCTGCGGGGGTGCGCATGTTGCTGGACATGGGTGACAGGTGAGGAGGACAGGGATGAGAAAGTGAGTAGATGGTGGTCAGATAGGGGGAGAGGGGAGGTTGTGAAGTTAGATAGGGAGCAGAGACGGGTGAAGACCAGGTCGAGTGTGTGCCCGTCTGTATGCGTGGCTGAGGAGGACCACTGGGTAAGTCCAAAAGATGATGTAAGGGATAGGAGTTTAGAGGCTGCCGACTGGTGGGTGTCAATGGGGATGTTGAAGTCACCCATGATGATGGTGGGGATGTCAGCAGAGAGAAAGTGGAGGAGCCAGGTGGAGAATTGGTCAATAAAGGCAGTGGTCGCGCCCGGAGGTCAGTATATGATGGCCACTTGGAGGTTGGAGGGAGAGTAGATGCGGACAGAGTGGAGTTCAAAAGAGGGGAGGATAAGGGAAGGAAGAGGTGGGATTGGGTTAAAGATACAGTTAGAAGAAAGGATGTACAGCACCATCCCTTACATATCGGATTCTCGTTATTTTTGTTATTCATAGCCCCTTGCTCTTTATTACATACTGTCTGCTCGTTAGATATAAACTGAAATGACGGCTGATGGAGCATAGGAAAGCTTCTTTTGAGATGGATGCGGCTGATGGACTGGTCTTCTGGTCAGATGCTGCTCCATGTCGTTTTAGAGAGGATGTGATGGAGTAATTGATTTTTCCACTACCTATGTAATAGAGGACTCTTGTGTATCAAACTTACAATCTTTATAGCATACTCCGTCTGAACTGGGCCCATTTAGTCTTACAATATTAAAATAATAGAAAACAGGAAACCCAGTTGCATACTGGATGCAAAAGAATTGCACAGGTTAATTGCAGCAATTCCTAGAAAGGAGGAACCAACTCCAATCTAATCATAAACAAAGGAAAATACTGTTAAAATAGTAAATTTTATTACACAAATTATGAGGAGTCACAAAAAGAGTGAACAGAGTGCATCAAAGACAGAACAAACAATAGCCAGCCTACAGCATATGAAGAGGCACATAAATTACAATGACCTGTGTGTAGGTTGTGTCCAGGTAAAGACAGCCAAATACCAGCTCCTAGATCTATATAAAGAGTAGTGTTGAGCGATATTGCTCGATATCTAAAAATATCGTATCGAAATTGTATCGCCGATAGCACTAAATATCGTCGATATCCGATTTCGATACCGGAAGTCCCATGTAAGTCTATGGGAACAAAATATCGCAACAAAAAAAACCCTTTCTTTCGTTGTAAACACAAAATATACACACATAGAATACATAATATATATATAATGTCATTGTGACATATATATATACATATATTTATAGTTTATACACTTCTACATAGTAAAATCGACTCTAATTCAATTGCCGGGTAAAGACGTGACATACCCCATAGAAGTCGACGGGCTCGGTGCCGAGTACCCCGAAAACCTCTGGCTCTGTGCGACTCAACTTGGGCGTCACGAACAGGATTCTGTAGCTCGCTATAAGCGAGTCCTGTGTGCCTGAATTGCACTGGTTTTGTGCTTGAGAATTGCTAAAATCATCAGAGAATGTATTTGCCATTTTTCCGCCATATCTGCGTCACGACGAGGCACTGGTGAAGAAGAAGGGCGTGCTCTTCGTGGGTGTCACTCAGTGGCGTGAAAACGATGGCCGCCCACTGTAAATGGTACTGCAATGTAAGATCGTGCCCCACAGCTCTGGAGTTCCGCCTCCTCATCCTCCTCAGTGTGCGGAAACTAACACGAAGGTCCCGCCTCCCTACAAAAGAGGGGCCCTCTCCAGATGCTAATGACACATGTGACTTGGCAGAGATGGCTAATGGACACGACGAGCAGAAGTGGGAAGGGATGGAGCAGTCAGAGCTCTCCCCCCACGGAAGCGACCCGATCGCCACGGAACCACCGTTGGGCACCCAGCCTGGAAACCCTCCTACGCTGCAAGAAGCGGAGGATACCCTAAGAGGCCTGGCCCGGCACCGGGAGGAGGTCGCCAGGATGGAAGCCAGCTGGCGTGCCCTAAAACTAAACTTGGAGCGGCGCCAATCCCTCTTACCTGAAGTGTCTGTACCGGAAGGTGAGGCACCCGTTCTAGTAGAGGAGTCCTTGCAATGTGATCCAGTTGACGTTGTCGCAGTGGAGGCACCCGTTCCTGCAAAAACCGCAGCACCGTCAGCAGCACCCCAGATCCCGCTGTCTGCCCCCGTCGCTGAGACAGAAGAAGCGACACCCGTCCTCATGGAGGAGGCCGCGCAGGCACCAGAGCACTACCTGCCTGTATCGGAGCCCCGACTGTCATCTGATTTAGAGCCGTCTGCTTCCTCCGCAGGGGAGCGCCGCCAGGACTGGGGGGCGACAGGAGAGCTGCCGCAAACCGGACACTGTAAGCTGCAGTGGAGTGGTGGAGACATGGAGCAGCTGGTGGAGGAGAATTTCAACCGGCGTCAGGAGGAAGAGTGGAGACGTTGGGAGCGGGAAGCAGAGCGACAAAGGGAGCAGCGAGAATCCCAAAAACTTCGCCAACGTCAGGCGGAGAAGGACCGGGCAGATAAGGACCGGATGAGAAAGGATAAAGGAACCCTGAGTGAGCCGCGGCGTAAGGGTGCAGTACGGAGCTTTAAATTGAAAGGTGGTTGGGGCTTCATCAAGGAGCCTGGACTTTATTTAGAAGTCTTTGTGACCCGGCGGGACGTGGAGGCTCACCTCCCAGAAGGACACCCGGGGAGGGACCTGTTGCCAGGAGACTTGGTGACTTACACCCGACACTGGGGTTACAATGGGTGGTACGCCCTAAATGTTACCAGGTGCGACCCCTACTCCCCAGTGTGTCAGGAACCTGTGAGACCCTCGGAGCCTTCAGCCTCCCACATCCAGGCCTCTGCACAAGTGACCACCCCACGCCGTAAATCTCCCAAGCCTCCCTCAGTGGTCTCCTCAGCAGCCCCAGCTATGGACATGATAAGTATAGCTGGCCCGTACCCGGCGCCTGTTAGGCACCCTGGGTTCGTACAGTCCGGGACATAGGGTTCCAGACCCGGAGGGAGATGAAAGAGGTGGCCACACAGACCCAGATAGCGGGTCACGACGTCACTGTACAGGCCACACGACGTCATCAGGTCCTGGTGGTCCTTGGTGCCTCGGATGTTTGGCAATCTCAAGAAGAGTACCAGGTGGTACCTGGAAGAGGCCAGCCAAAGAAGTCTAAATAACCCGGACAGGGTCCCTGTATGTAAATAGTTAAATTATTTATGTACCCGGACGGGTGAATGTTCCTAAAAAAGTTTTTTAATTTAATAATAAAAAAAAAACACAGTTTTTCATTACTTTTATTACAGTCTCATCCTGCGACGCCATCGATCTCCTGTAAAAAAATGAAAAAAAAAAAAAAAAAAAGTATACCACCTGACCGACGCAGTCCATAGTAACGAGTGTCCCACGACGATCCAGCTCTGCTACATCAGAATGACAGGCAGAGCCTGTCATCCCGGCGCAGCACAGCTGATTACCTGCTTCCCCGGCGGTGACGTCATCGGACTGACTGCTTTACGGCCGGGATTACCCTGCAGTCACTGCAGTTATCGCGAAAAACTGTATGTGACCGCCAGGGAGAAGATATAGGCGGCTATCAAGCAGTCCAGGACGTGACCGCCGGAGATCTTCTGCCAGGTAAGTGCCGCTGACTCCTGACAGACCCGACCGACGGACACTCACAGTGACAGTGACAAATCCGATTCCGGTATTCGATAAGATGAAAATATCGAAACTAATTATCGAAAGGCCGATAGAGCTAATATCGGCCGATAGCCGATATTTGCATTATCGTATCGCTCAACACTAATAAAGAGCAATGCCTTCTCTAACCCTGTATCTGCTGCCGCTTGGCTTAATCTTTATATAGCTCTATGGGCTGGTATTGGCCTGTCCTTACCTGGACACAACCTTCACACAGGTCATTGTAATTTATGTGCCTCATCATATGCTGTAGGCTGGCTATTGTTTGTTCTGCCTTTGATGCACTCTGTTCTCTCTTTTTGTGACTTTTATCATAGTTTGTATAATAAAATGTACTATTTTAACCTATATAGTCTGTATTCTCCTGTGTTTATTATTATGAAAATAATGTCCGTGGTACACAAGCAATAGAAATATTCTGCGCATTGAGAATTATAGAAATGGTAAAAAAAAAAACCAACATACTCCTTTTGGTTATCGAAATGGGACCCTCCTAATTCTCTATCAGCTAGGTTCCTGGGGCCATATGTAGGACGTGGCAAGACGCAGATGGTAACAAAAACTGCAATGCTTCGTTTGTCCTGCAGTGGTGCTACAGTTGGAGTGAACATACAAGTTGGAATTACCCCCCTCCCCAAGTTTTAAAGCTGATTGCTCAAGGTTGCTATACTAAAGTGGGAAATGTTTCAGTTACTATATATATTTGTTATATATATGTTATAGATGTGCTATATAGACTGGTCAGTGTAGGGAACTTCTCCGATAGCCTTCTAGTGCTGCTGTGATTTCTCCGCATCTTCCTATTTATCTGTATAAAAGCAAGCTACTTGGCAATTTACCTTTTTATTAAAATTCCTCTCCATTAAAAACAGAAGGCTTTTTAATTCCATACTTTGCCGAGGTAGCCGGTAACCTAAACAAGGAGCAGTAGTCCTTCAGAGATGGCTAGGTTCCTCGGCAAGTAGTTCAGCTCTTGTATGCTTTTTTTGCTATAGTGCTTGCAAGCGCTGCTCTGACGCCAGATCACAATATTTAGCCAGCTTCATTGTCCCTGCACTCTCGATGCTTCAGAGCCAAAGCTATCTCTGCTGGTCACAGTGGACAGTTTGGGCCAACTGTGCGGCCATGTTGCTGGTCTGTTTTGTCGATCATTCAGGAACACCCCCTGGCAAGCAAAACTCATAATGAAGATAACCCTCTAAAGTGATACTGGGGGACAGAAGAAGTGGTAGAAAAACACATACTTATTTGTGTAGGGTGTTATTTTGCCAAACAAAAAAGTCAAATTTTTACTTGAAGAAAATGTGGTCTCTAAACTGCTTCTCTTGTTATCAGGAAGGTGTGGAGGTCAGAGTGGCTCGAATACTTAATACATTTGGGCCACGTATGCACATGAATGATGGAAGAGTTGTCAGTAACTTGGTACTACAAGCACTACAGGGAGAGCCGTTAACTGTAAGTACCACATGGCAAACATTACTGGTCTAAATAACCTCTAATGTGTTTCTTCTAATTGAAGGATCGTGTAAACCTCCTGTCCGTTCCCGACCTCCAACACGTTCTATTTTCTACACCAAACCTTTTAGTGGGATTATAGGAAAGAAATTGGTCTCTATACCAAACATGGTGGAATGAATGAAAATGGATCAACTTTATGAAAGAGCTTTTAATAAGGTAAGAGAAGTGGCATCACTAGCAAATAAAAATGGCTAAAGTCGTAATGTCATCTTTTATGCAAGGCATCTGAAACTTTTAGGGTCCAGAAGTATGACATAATGGCTTCCTCATGATTATTGTACACATATTATGAGCCGTCCGCGATCTCGTCCTCTTCCATCCGCAACCTCATCCTCCTCCTCGTCCTTCTGCGACCTTCTCCGTCTGCGAGCTCCTACTTGTCTGTCCTTGACATTGTATTGATCCGTCCTTGACATCATCCTAATCGTCCGTCCTCCTCCTCATCCTCGACATCGTCCTCCTCCTCAACATCATTTTTATTCTTTCCTGATACCGTCCTCGTCCATCCTCGACATCCTCCTCGTCCGTCCTCGACATCCTCCTCATCTGTCCTCGACATCCTCCTCGTCCGTCCTCGACATCTTCGTCCGTCCTGGACATCCTCCTCATCGTCTGTCCTCGACATCCTCCTCCTCGTCGGTCCTCGACATCCTCCTCCTCGTCGGTCCTCGACATCCTCCTCCTCGTCGGTCCTCGACATCCTCCTCCTCGTCCGTCCTCGACATTCTCCTCCTCGTCCGTCCTCGACATCCTTGTCCGTCCTCGAATCCTTGTCCGTCCTCGACATCCTCCTCCTCGTCCATCCTCGACATCCTCCTCCTCGTCCGTCCTCGACATACTTGTCCGTCCTCAACATCCTCCTCCTCGTCCGTCCTCGACATCCTTCTCCTCGTCCGTCCTCGACATCCTTGTCCGTCCTCGACATCCTCCTCCTCGTCCGTTTTCGACATTCTCCTCCTCGTCCGTCCTCGACATCCTTGTCCGTCCTCGACATTCTTCTCCTCGTCCGTCCTCGACATCCTTGTCCGTCCTCGACATCCTTGTCCGTCCTCGACATCCTCCTCCTCGTCCGTCCTCGACATCATCCTCCTCGTCCGTCCTCGACATCCTTGTCCGTCCTCAACATCCTCCTCCTCGTCCGTCCTCGACATCCTCCTCGCTCCTCGCTCTCCGTCTCCTCTCGACATCCTCCTCCTCGTCCGTCCTCGACATTCTCCTCCTCGTCCGTCCTCGACATTCTCCTCCTCGTCCGTCCTCGACATTCTCCTCCTCGTCCGTCCTCGATATTCTCCTCCTCGTCCGTCCTCGGATTCTCCTCCTCGTCCGTCCTCGGCATTCTCCTCCTCGTCCGTCCTCGGCATTCTCCTCGTTCGTCCTCGACATTCTCCTCCTCGTCCGTCCTCGACATCCTCCTCCTCGTCCGTCCTCGACATCCTCCTCCTCGTCCGTCCTCGACATCCTCCTCCTCGTCCGTCCTCAACATCCTCCTTCTCTGGTCCATCAGTCTGCTACCATCTCCTTCTTTGGTCCGTCAGTCTGCGATGTTCTGCTCTTCCTCTGGTCCAACGGTCTGCGATGTCCTCCTCTGGTCTGCAATGTCCTCCTCGGTGTCTGCGATGTCCTCTCTCGTCCGTCGGTGCGATGTCCTCTCCGTGCTCGTCGGTCTGCGATGTTCCTCCTCCTGTCCGTCGATGTTCTGCGGGTGCATCTCCTCCTACCTGGTCCGTCGGTCTGCGATGTCATCCTCCTCCGGTCCGTCGGTCTGAGATGTCTTCCTGCGGCGGTCAGCAATGTCCTCCTACTCCGGTCCATCGGTCTGCAATGTCCTCCTATGGTAGCGATGTCCTCCGCCTCCGGTCCATCGGTCTGCAATGTCCTCCTTCTCCGGTCTGTCGGTCTTCGATTTCCCCCTCTTGTGTGCGATGTCCTTCTCTGGTGGCGATGTCCTCCTCTTCCGGTCCGTCGGTCTACGATGTCCTCCTCCTCAGGATCGTCGGTCTGCGATGTCCTCTCCTCCAGTAAGTCGGTATGCGTTGTCATCCTCCTCCGGTCCGTTGGTCTGCGATGTCCTCCTCTTCCGCTCCGTCGGACTGCGATGTCCTCCTCTAGTCTGCAATGTCCTCCTCTGGTCCATTGGTTTGTGTTGTCCTCGGCTCCGTCGGTCTCCGATGTCCTACAGTTTTGGTCTGTGGCTCAGCGATGTCCTCCTCCTCCGGTCCGTCGGTCTGCGATGTCCTCCTCCTGTGGTCCGTCAGTTTGCGATGTCTTCCTCCTCCGGTCCGTCGGTCAGCGATGTCCTCCTCCTCCCGTCCGTCGGTCTGCATTGTCCTCCTCCTCTGGTCCGTCGCTCTGCGATGTCCTTCCTTATGCGGTCAGTCGGTCTGCGATATCCTTCTGCGGTCCGTCGGTCTGCGATGTCCTCCTCCTCCGGTCTGTATTGTCCTTCTCCTCCGGTCCGTCGGTTGCGTTGTCCTCCTCCAGTCCATCGGTCTGCAATGTCCTCCACTTCTGGTCATTGTGTCTGCGATGTCCACCTCCAGTCCGTTGGTCTGCGATGTCCTCCTCCTACTCCGGTCCGTCGGTCTGCATTATCCACCTCTTTTGGTCCGTAAGTCTGTGATGTTCTCCTCCTGTGGTCCATCGGTCTGCGATGTCCTCCTCCTGCCATACGTCGGTCTGCAAATGTCCTCCTCCTCCCATCCGTCGGTCTGCGATGTCCTCCTCCTCCAAACCGTCGGTCTGCGATGTCCACCTCTTCCGGTCCGTCGGTCTACGTTGTCCTCCTCCTCCGGTCCGTCGTTCTACGTTGTCCTTCTGCGCTCCGTCGGTCTGTGATGTCCTCTTCCTCCGGTCCGTTGGTATGCGATGTTCTCCTCCCGTCCTTCTGTCTGCGATGTACTCCTCCGGTCCGTCGGTCTGTGATGTCCTCTTCCTCCGGTCCTTCCGTCTGCGATGTCCTCCTCCGGTCCATTGGTCTGTGATGTCCTCTTCTATGTCCTGCTCCTTCGGTCCGTCGATTGGCGCTGCCCTCCTCCTCCGGTCCATCGGTCTGCGATGTCCTCCTCCTACAGTCCGTCGTTCCGCGATGTCCTCCTCCGGACCGTCGGTCTGCGATGTCCTGCTCCTCTAGTCCGTCGGTCTGCGATGTCCTCCTCCGTCCGTCGATTTGCGTTGCCTCCTTCTCCGGTCCATCGGTCTGCGATGTCCTCCTCCTACAGTCCGTCGTTCCGCGATGTCCTCCTCCGGTCCGTCGGTCTGCGCTGTCCTGCTCCTCTAGTCCGTCAGTCTGCGATGTCCTCCGATCCGTCGATTTGCGTTGTCCTCATCGTCCAGTCCGTCGATCTACGATGTTCTCCTCCTCCGGTCCGTCGGTCTGCATTGTCCTCCTCCTCCGGTCCGTCGGTATGCGTTGTCCTCTTCTGGTCTGTGATGTCCTTTTCCTCCGGTCCGTCGTTCTGCAATTTCCTCCCATCCGTCGGTCTTCAATGTCCTCCTTCTCCATTTCGTCGATATGCGATGTCCTCCTCCTCCTGTCCGTCGGTTTGCGATGTCCTCCATCTCCAGTCCGTCGGTCTGCGATGACCTACTCCTCCAGTCCGTCAGTCAGCAATGTCCTCTTCCTCCGGTTCGTCGGTCTGCGATGTCCTCTTCCTCTGGTCTGTCCTACGATGTCCCCCTCCTCCGGTCCGTCAGTCTGCGATGTCCTCCTCTGGTCCGTCGATTTGCGTTGTCCTCCTCCTCCGGTCCATCAGTCTGTGATGCCCTCCTCCTCCTCCGGTCCGTCGGTCTGCGATGTCCTGCTCCTAGTCCGTCGGTCTGCGATTTCCTCCTTCGGTCCGTCGATTTGCGTTGTCCTCATCCTCCGGTCCGTCGATCTGCGATGTTCTCTTCCGGTCTGGCGGTCTGCGATGTCCTCCGGTCCATTGGTCTGCAATGTCCTCCTGCTCTGGTCCGTCGGTCTGCGTTGTCCTCTTCTGGTCTGCGACGTCCTCCTCCGGTCCATTTGTCTGCGATGTTCTCTTCCTTCGGTCCGTCAGTCTGCGATGTCCTCCTCATCCAATCCATTGGTCAGCGATGTCCTCCTCCTCCGGTCCGTAGGTCTGCAATGTCCTCTTCCTCCGGTCCATCGGTCCGTGATGTCCTCTTCCTCCGATCCGTAGGTCTGCATTGTCCTTCTCCGGTCCATCATTTGCGTTGTCCTCCTCCCGTCCGAAGGTCTGCGATGTCCTCCACTTCTGGTCAGTGTGTCTGCGATGTCCACCTCCGGTCTGTTGGTCTGCGATGTTATCCTCCTACTCCGGTCCGTCGGTCTGCATTGTCCACCTCCCATCCGTCCGTCTGCGATGTCCTCCTCCAAACCGTCAGAATGCGATATCCTCCTCCTGCGGTCCGTCGGTCTGCGATGTCCTCCTCCTGCGGTACATCGGTCTGCGATGTCCTCCTCCCATCCGTCGGTCTGCGATGTCCTCTTCCAAACCGTCGGTCTACGAAGTCCTCCTTTTCCAGTCCGTCAGTCTGCGATGTTCTCCTCTGGTCTGCGATGTCCTCCTCTGGTCTGCGATGTCCTCCTCTGGTCTGCGATATCCTCTACTTCTGGTCAGTGGGTCTGCAGTGTCCACCTCCGCTCCGTCGGTCTGCAATCTCCTCCTCTGGTCCATCGGTCTGCGACGTCCACCTCCTCCGGTCCGTCGGTCTATGTTGTCCTCCTCCGGTCCGTCAGTCTGCGATGTCATCTTACTCCGATACGTCGGTCTGCGATGTCCTGCTCCTCTAGTCCGTCTGTCTGCGATGAACTCCTCCGGTCCGTCGGTCTGTGATGTCCTCTTCCTCCGATCCTTCCGTCTGCGATGTCCTCCTCCTTCGTTCCGTCGTTCTACGATGTCCCTCTCCTCCGGTCCGTCAGTCTGCGATGTCCTCCTCCTGTCCGTCGATTTGCGTTGTCCTCCTCCTCCGATCCGTCAGTCTGCAATGTCCTGCTCCTCTAGTTCGTCGGTCTGCGATGTCCTCCTCCGATCTGTCGATTTGCGTTGTCCTCCTCCTCCGGTCCGTCAGTCTGCGATGTCCTCATCCTCTGGTCCGTAGTTCTGCGTTGTGCTCTTCTCGTCTGCGACGTCCTCCTCCTTCGGTTCGTCGGTGTGCGATGTCCTCCTCCAGTATGGCAGTCTGCGATGGCCTCTTCTGGTCTGCGATGTCCTCCTCCTTCGGTCCTTTGGTCTGTAATGTCCTCCTCCTCCCGTCCGTTGGTCTGCGATGTCCTCCTCCGGTCCTGCGGTCTGCAATGTCCGCTTCTGGTCTGCAATGTCCTCCTCCTCTGGTCCGTCAGTCTGCGATGTCCTCCTTCTGCGGTCGTTTGGTCTGCGATATCCCCCTCCTCCTCCAAACCATCGGTCTGCGATGTCCACCTCTTCCGGTCCGCCGGTCTACGTTGTCCTCCTCCTCCTGTCCGTTGTTCTACGTTGTCCTTCTGCACTCCGTCGGTCTGCGATGTCCTCTTCCTCCGGTCGGTCGGTATGCGATGTTCTCCTCCCATCCTTCTGTCTGCAATGTACTCCTCCGGTCCTTCGGTCTGTGATGTCCTCTTCCTCCGGTCCTTCCGTCTGCGATGTACTCCTCCGGTCCGTCAGTCTGTGATCTCCTCTTCTGGTCTGCGATGTCCTGCTCCTTCGGTCCGTTGTTCTTTGATGTCCCCCTCCTCCGATCCTTCGGTCTGCAATGTCCTCCTCCGGTCCGTCGGTCTGCGATGTCCTCCTGCTCTGGTCCGTTAGTCTGCGATGTCCTCCTCCTCCAGTCCATCATTCCACGATGTCATCCTCCGGTCCGTCGGTCTGCGATGTCCTGCTCCTCTAGTCCGTCGGTCTGCGATGTCTTCCGATCCATCGATTTGCGTTGTCCTCATCCACCGGTCCGTCGATCTGCGATGTTCTCCTCCTATGGTTCGTCGGTCTGCGATACCCTGCTCCTCTAGTCCGTCGGTCTGCGATGTCCTACTCCGATCTGTCGATCTGCGTAGTCCTTATCCTCCTGTCCGTCGATCTGCGATGTTCTCCTCCTACGGTCCGTCGGTCTGCGATGTTCTCCTCCTATGGTTCGTCGGTCTGCGATACCCTGCTCCTCTAGTCCGTCGGTCTGCGATGTCCTACTCCGATCTGTCGATCTGCGTAGTCCTTATCCTCCTGTCCGTCGATCTGCGATGTTCTCCTCCTACGGTCCGTCGGTCTGCGATGTCCTTCTACTCCGGTCCTTCCGTCTGCTTTGTCCTCCTCCTCCGGTCCGTTAGTCCGCGATGTCCTCCTCCTCTGGTCCGTCGGTCTGCGTTGTCCGCTTCTGGTCTGCGACATCCTCCTCCTTCGGTTCGTCGGTGTGCGATGTCCTCCTCCTCCAGTATGGCGATCTGCGATGGCCTCTTCTGGTCTGCGATGTCCTCTTCCTTCGGTCCTTTGGTCTGTAATGTCCTCCTCCTCCCGTCCGTTGGTCTGCGATGTCCTCCTCCGGTTCTGCGGTCTGCAATGTCCTCTTCTGGTCTGCAATGTCCTCCTCCTCTGATCCGTCAGTCTGCGATGTCCTCCTTCTGCGGTCGTTTGGTCTACGATATCCTCCTCCTCCAAACCATCGGTCTGCGATGTCCACCTCTTCCGGTCCATCGGTTTACATTGTCCTCCTCCTCCGGTCCGTCGTTCTACGTTGTCCTGCACTCCGTCGGTCTGCAATGTCCTCTTCCTCCGGTCCGTCGGTATGCGATGTTCTCCTCCCATCCTTCTGTCTGCGATGTACTCCTCCGGTCCTTCGGTCTGTGATGTCCTCTTCCTCCGGTCCTTCTGTCTGCGATGTACTCCTCCGGTCCGTCGGTCTGTGATGTCCTCTTCTGGTCTGCGATGTCCTGCTCCTTCGGTCCGTCGTTCTATATGTCCCCCTCCTCCGATCCTTCGGCTGCAATGTCCTCCTCCGTTCCGTCAATTTGCATTGCCCTCCTCCTCCTCCAGTCCATCGGTCTGTGATGTCCTCCTCCTCCAGTCCATCGTTCCGTGATGTCCTCCTCCGGTCCGTCGGTCTGGGATGTCCTGCTCCTCTAGTCCGTCGGTATGCGATGTCCTCCGATCCGTCGATTTGCGTTGTCCTCATCCTCCAGTCCGTCGATCTGCGATGTTCTCCTCCTATGGTTCGTCGGTCCGCGATGTCCACCTCCTCTGGTCCTTTGATCTGCTTTATCCTCCTCCTACAGTCCGTCGTTCCGCGATGTCCTCCTCCGGTCCATCGGTCTGCGATGTCCTGCTCCTCTAGTCCGTCGGTCTGTGATGTCCTCCTTCGATCCGTCGATTTGCATTGTCCTCATCCTCCAGTCCGTCGATCTGCGATGTTCTCCTCCTCCGGTCCGTCGGTCTGCATTGTCCTCCTCCTCCAGTCCGTCGGTTGCGTTGTCCTCCTCCGGTCCGTTGGTGTGTGATGTCCTCCACTTCTGGTCAGTGTGTCTGCGATGTCCACCTCCGGTCCGTTGGTCTGCGACGTCCTCCTCCTACTCCGGTCCGTCGGTCTGCACTGTCCACCTCTTTCGGTCCGTTATTCTGCGATGTCCAACTCCTGCTGTCCGTTGGTCTGCGATATCCTCCTCCCATCCGTCGGTCTGCGATGTCCTCCGCCAAACCGTCGATCTGCGATGTCCTCCATTTCCGATGCATCGATCTGCAATGTTCTCCTCTGGTCTGCGATGTCCTCCTCCGGTCCGTTGGTCTGCGATATCCTCCACTTCTGGTCAGTGGGTCTGTGATGTCCATCTCCGATGATCCATTGGTCTGCGATGTCCTCCTCCTCCTATCTGTCGGTCTGCGATGTCCTCCTCCGGTCCGTAGGTCTACGATGTCCTCTTCCTCCAGTCCGTCGGTCTACGATGTCCTCTTCTTCCGGTCTATCGGCCTGTGATGTCCTCCGGTCCATCGGTCGGCAATGTCCTTCTCCTCCGGTCCGTAGGTGTGCGTTGTCCACCTCTTTCGGTCCGTTATTCTGCGATGTCCACCTCCTGCTGTCCGTTGGTCTGCGATATCCTCCTCCCATCCGTCGGTTTGCGATGTCCTCCTCCAAACCGTCGATCTGCGATGTCCTCCTTTTCCGGTCCGTCGATCTGCAATGTTCTCCTCTGGTCTGCGATGTCCTCCTCCTCTGGTCTGTCGGTTTGCGTTGTCCTCCTCCGGTCCGTCGGTCTGCGATATCCTCCACTTCTGCTCAGTGGGTCTGTGATGTCCATCTCCGATGATCCATTGGTCTGCGATGTCCTCCTCCTCCTATCTGTCGGTCTGCGGTGTCCTCCGGTCTGTAGGTCTACGATGTCCTCTTCCTCCAGTCCGTCGGTCTGCGATGTCCTCTTCTTCCGGTCCATCGGCCTGCGATGTCCTCCGGTCCGTCGGTCGGCAATGTCCTTCTCCTCCGGTCCGTAGGTGTGCGTTGTCCTCCTCCTCCGGTTCGTCAGCCTGCGATGTCCTCCTCCTCCAGTCCGTCGGTATGCGTTGTCCTCTTCTGATCTGTAATGTCCTCTTCCTACAGTCCGTCGTTCTGCGATTTCCTGCGATCCGTCAGTCTTCGATGTCCTCCTTCTCCATTTCGTCGCTCTACGATGTCCTCCTCCTCCGGTCCGTCAGTTTGCGATGTTCCTCCATCTCCGGTCCGTCGGTCTGCGTTGTCCTCCTACTCCAGTCCGTCGATCAGCGATGACCTCCTCCTCCGGTCCGTCAATCAGCAATGTCCTCTTCCTCCGGTTCGTTGGTCTGCGGTGTCCTCCTCTGGTCCGTCGATTTGCGATGTTCTCCTCCTCCGATCTGTCGTTTACGATGTCCCCTTCCTTCGGTCCATCTGTCTGCGATGTCCTCCTCCGGTCCGTCGATTTGCGTTGTTCTACTCCTCCTCCGGTCCATCGGTGTGCTTTGTCCTCTTCCTCCGGTTCGTCAGTCTGCGATGTCCTCCTCCTCCGGTCCGTCGGTCTGCGATGTCCTGCTCCTCTAGTCCGTCGGTCTGCGATGTCCTCATCCTCCGGTCCGTCGATCTGCGATGTTCTCCTCCTGTACCTCGGTCTGCGATGTCCTCCTGATCCGGTCCTTCGGTCTGCATTGTCCTCCAGGCCATCAGTCTGCGATGTCCTCCTGCTCTGGTACATAGGTCTGTTGTCCTCTTCTGGTCTGCGACGTCCTCCTCCGGTCCATTTGTCTGCGATGTTCTCCTCCTTCGGTCCGTCGGTCTTTGTAGTCCTCCTCCTCCAATCCATTGGTCTGCGCTGTCCTCCTCCTCTGGTCCGTAGGTCTGCAATGTCCTCTTCCTTCGGTCCATCGGTCTGTGATGTCCTCTTCCTCCGATCCGTAGGGCTGCATTGTCCTCCTCCGGTCCGTCGTTTGGTTGCGTTGTCCTCCTACGGTCCGTAGGTCTGCGATGTCCTCCACTTCTGGTCAGTGCGTCTGCGATGTCCACCTCCGATCCGTCGGTCTTCGATGTCCTCCTTCTCCATTTTGTCGGTCTACGATGTCCTCCTCCTCCTGTCCGTCGGTTTGCGATGTCCTTCATCTCCGGTCCGTCGGTCTGTGTTGTACTCCTCCTCCTCCAGTCCGTCGATTAGCAATGACCTCCTCCTCCAGTCCGTCAGTCAGCAATGTCCTCTTTCTCTGGTTCGTCGGTCTGCAATGTCCTCCTCCTCCGGTCTGTCGTTCTACGATGTCCCCCTCCTCTGGTCCGTCGGTCTGCGATGTCCTCCTCCTCCGGTTCGTCAGTCTGCGATGTCCTCCTCCTCCGGTCCATCGGTATGCGTTGTCCTCCTTCTCCATTTCGTCGGTCTACGATGTCCTCCTCCTGTCCGTCGGTTTGCGATGTCCTTCATCTCCGGTCCGTCGGTCTGTGTTGTACTCCTCCTCCTCCAGTCCGTCGATCAGCAATGAACTCCTCCTCAAGTCCGTCAGTCAGCAATGTCCTCTTTCTCCGGTTCGTCGGTCTGCAATGTCCTCCTCCTCCGGTCTGTCGTTCTACGATGTCCCCATTCTCCATTTCGTCGGTCTACGATGTCCTGCTCCTCTAGTCCGTCGGTCTGCGATGTCCTCCTGCGGTACATCGTTCTGCGATTTCCTCCGATCCGTCGGTCTTCGATGTCCTCCTTCTCCATTTCGTCGGTCTACGATGTCCTCCTCCTGTCCGTCGGTTTGCGATGTCCTTCATCTCCGGTCCGTCGGTCTGCGTTGTACTCCTCCTCCTCCTCCAGTCCGTCAGTCAGCAATGTCCTCTTTCTTCGGTTAGTCGGTCTACAATGTCCTCCTCCTCCGGTCTGTCAGTCTGCGATGTCCTCCTCCTCCGGTCCGTCGGTCTACGATGTCCTGCTCCTCTAGTCCGTCGGTCTGCGATGTCCTCCTGCGGTACATGAGTCTGCGATGTCCTCCTCCTATCCGTCGGTCTGCGATGTTCTCCTCCAAACCGTCGGTCTACGATGTCATCCTTTTCCAGTCCGTTGGTCTGCGATGTTCTCCTCTGGTCTGCGATGTCCTCCTCCTGTGGTTTGTCGGTTTGCGTTGTCCTCCTCCGGTCCGTCGGTCTGCGATATCCTCCACTTCTGGTCAGTGGGTCTGCAATGTCCACCTCCGCTCCGTCGGTCTGCAATCTCCTCCTCCTACTTCGGTCCATCGGTCTGCGATGTCCACCTCCTCTGGTCCTTAGGTGTACGTTGTCCTGCTACTGTAGTCCGTCTGTCTGCGATGTCCTCCTCCGGTCCGTCGGTCTGTGATGTCCTCTTCCTCCAGTCCTTCCGTCTGCGATGTACTCCTCCGGTCTGTGATGTCCTCTTCTGGTCTGCGATGTCCTCCTCCTTCGGTCCCTCGTTCTACGATGTCCCCCTCCTCCGGTCCGTCGGTCTTCAATGTCCTCCTTCCATCCGTCGGTCTGCAATGTCCTCCTCCTTTCCGTCGATTTGCGTTGTCCTCCTCCTCCGGTCTGTCAGTCTGCGATGTCTTCCTCCGGTCCGTCGGTCTGCGATGTCCTGCTCCTCTAGTCCGTCGGTCTGCGATGTCCTCCTCCGGTTCGTCGATTTGCGTTGTCCTCATCCTCCGGTCCGTCGGTCTGCGATGTCCTCCTGCTCCGGTCCTTCGGTCTGCATTGTCCTCCGGTCCGTTGGTCTGCGATGTCCTCCTGCTCTAGTCCGTCGGTCTGCGATGTCCTCCTGCGGTACATCAGTCTGCGATGTCCTCCTCCTATCCGTCGGTCTGCGATGTTCTCCTCCAAACCGTCGGTCTTACGATGTCATCCTTTTCCAGTCCGTTGGTCTGCGATGTTCTCCTCTGGTCTGCGATGTCCTCCTCCTGTGGTTTGTCGGTTTGCGTTGTCCTCCTCCGGTCCGTCGGTCTGCGATATCCTCCACTTCTGGTCAGTGGGTCTGCAATGTCCACCTCCGCTCCGTCGGTCTGCAATCTCCTCCTCCTACTTCGGTCCATCGGTCTGCGATGTCCACCTCCTCTGGTCCTTTGATCTGCTTTATCCACCTCCTACAGTCCGTCGTTCCGCGATGTCCTCCTCCGATCCCTCGGTCTGCGATGTCCTGCTCCTCTAGTCCGTCGGTCTGCGATGTCCTCCTCCGATCTATCGATTTGCGTAGTCCTCATCCTCCGGTCCGTCGATCTGCGATGTTCTCCTCCTACGGTTCGTCGGTCTGCGATGTCCTCCTCCTCCGGTTCATCAGTCTGCGATGTCCTCCTCCTCCGGACCGTCGGTATGCGTTGTCCTCTTCTGGAATGTGATGTCCTTTTCCTCCGGTCCGTCGGTCTGCGATGTCCTCCTCCTACGGTTCGTCGGTCTGCGATGTCCCTCCTCCGGTTCGTCAGTCCGCGATGTCCTCCTCCTCCGGTCCGTCGGTATGCGTTGTCCTCTTCTGGTCTGTGATGTCCTTTTCCTCCGGTCCGTCGGTCTGCGATGTCCTCCTCCTCCGGTCCGTCGGTCTGCGATGTCCTGCTCCTCTAGTCCGTCGGTCTGCGATGTCCTCCTCCGGTCCGTCGATTTGCGTTGTCCTCATCCTCCAGTCCGTCGATCTGCGATGTTCTCCTCCGGTCCGTCGGTCTGCGATATCCTCCACTTCTGGTCAGTGGGTCTGCAATGTCCACCTCCGCTCCGTCGGTCTACAATCTCCTCCTCCTACTTCGGTCCATCGGTCTGCGATGTCCACCTCCTCTGGTCCTTTGATCTGCTTTATCCTTCTCCTACAGTCCGTCGTTCCGCGATGTCCTCCTCCGATCCCTCGGTCTGCGATGTCCTGCTCCTCTAGTCCGTCGGTCTGCGATGTCCTCCTCCGATCTATCGATTTGCGAGTCCTCATCCTCCGGTCCGTCGATCTGCGATGTTCTCCTCCTACGGTTCGTCGGTCTGCGATGTCCTCCTCCTCCGGTTCATCAGTCTGCGATGTCCTCCTCCTCCGGACCGTCGGTATGCGTTGTCCTCTTCTGGAATGTGATGTCCTTTTCCTCCGGTCCGTCGGTCTGCGATGTCCTCCTCCTACGGTTCGTCGGTCTGCGATGTCCTCCTCCTCCGGTTCGTCAGTCCGCGATGTCCTCCTCCTCCGGTCCGTCGGTATGCGTTGTCCTCTTCTGTCTGTGATGTCCTTTTCCTCCGGTCCGTCGGTCTGCGATGTCCTCCTCCTCCGGTCCGTCGGTCTGCGATGTCCTGCTCCTCTAGTCCGTCGGTCTGCGATGTCCTCCTCCGGTCCGTCGATTTGCGTTGTCCTCATCCTCCGGTCCGTCGATCTGCGATGTTCTCCTCCGGTCCGTCGGTCTGCAATGTCCTCCTGCTCCGGTCCGTCGGTCTGCAATGTCCTCCTGCTCCGGTCCGTCGGTCTGCGATATCCTCCACTTCTGGTCAGTGGGTCTGCAATGTCCACCTCCGCTCCGTCGGTCTGCAATCTCCTCCTCCTACTCCGGTCCATCGGTCTGCGATGTCCACCTCCTCTGGTCCTTTGATCTGCTTTATCCTCCATTTGTCTGCGATGTTCTCCTCCTTCGGTCCGTCGGTCTGCGATGTCCTCCTCATCCAATCCATTGGTCTGCGATATCCTCCTCCTCCGGTCCGTAGGTCTGCAATGTCCTCTTCCTCCGGTCCATCGGTCCATGATGTCCTCTTCCTCCGGTCCGTAGATCTGCATTGTCCTACTTCCGGTCCGTCGGTTGCGTGTCCTCCTCCGGTCCGTAGGTCTGCGAAGTCCTCCACTTCTGGTCAGTGTGTCTTCGATGTCCACCTCCGGTCTGTTGGTCTGCGATGTTATCCTCCTCTCCGGTCGTCGGTCTGCATTGTCCACCTACCCATCCGTCGGTCTGCGATGTCCCCTCCTCCAGGTCGTCAGTCTGCGATGTCCTCCTCCTCCGGTCCGTCGGTATGCGTTGTCCTCTTCTGGTCTGTGATGTCCTTTTCCTCCGGTCCGTCGGTCTGCGATGTCCTCCTCCTCCGGTCCGTCGGTCTGCGATGTCCTGCTCCTCTAGTCCTCGGTCTGCGATGTCCTCCTCCGGTCCGTCGTTTGCGTTGTCCTCATCCTCCGGTCCGTCGATCTGCCAAGTTCTCCTCCGGTCCGTCGGTCTGCGATGTCCTCCTGCTCCGGTCCTTCGGTCTGCATTGTCCTCCGGTCCGTTGGTCTGCGATGTCCTCCTGCTCTGGTCCGTTGGTCTGCATTGTCCTCTTCTGGGCTGCGACGTCCTCCTCCGGTTCATTTGTCTGCGATGTTCTCCTCCTTCGGTCCGTCGGTCTGCGATGTCCTCCTCATCCAATCCATTGGTCTGCGATGTCCTCTTCTGGGCTGCGACGTCCTCCTCCGGTCCGTAGGTCTGCAATGTCCTCTTCCTCCGGTCCATCGGTCCGTGATGTCCTCTTCCTCCGGTCCGTAGGTCTGCATTGTCCTACCCGTCGATTTGCGTTGTCCTCCTCCGGTACGTCAGTCTGCGATGTCCTCCTCCTCCGGTCCGTTGGTCTGCGATGTCCTGCTCCTCTAGTCCGTCGGTGTGCGATGTCCTCTTCCTCCGGTCCGTCGGTCTGCGATGTCCTGCTCCTCTAGTCCGTCGGTCTGCGATGTCCTCCTCCGGTCCGTCGATTTGCGTTGTCCTCATCCTCCGGTCCGTCGATCTGCGATGTTCTCCTCCGGTCCGTCGGTCTGCGATGTCCTCCTGCTCCGGTCCGTCGGTCTGCGATGTCCTCCACTTCTGGTCAGTGGGTCTGCAATGTCCACCTCCGCTCCGTCGGTCTGCAATCTCCTCCTCCTACTCCGGTCCATCAGTCTGCGATGTCCATCTCCTCTGGTCCTTCGATCTGCTTTATCCTTCATTTGTCCGCGATGTTCTCCTCCTTCGGTCCGTCGGTCTGCGATGTCCTCCTCATCCAATCCATTGGTATGCGATATCCTCCTCCTCCGGTCCGTAGGTCTGCAATGTCCTCTTCCTCCGGTCCATCGGTCCATGATGTCCTCTTCCTCCGGTCCGTAGATCTGCATTGTCCTACTCCGGTCCATCGGTTGCGTTGTCCTCCTCCGGTCCGTAGGTCTGCGAAGTCCTCCACTTCTGGTCAGTGTGTCTTCGATGTCCACCTCCGGTCTGTTGGTCTGCGATGTTATCCTCCTACTCCGGTCGTCGGTCTGCATTGTCCCACCCATCCGTCTCAGTCTGCGATGTCCTCCTCCTCCGGTCCGTCGGTATGCGTTGTCCTCTTCTGGTCTGTGATGTCCTTTTCCTCCGGTCCGTCGGTCTGCGATGTCCTCCTCCTCCGGTCCGTCGGTCTGCGATGTCCTGCTCCTCTAGTCCGTCGGTCTGCGATGTCCTCCTCCGGTCCGTCGATTTGCGTTGTCCTCATCCTCCGGTCCGTCGATCTGCCAAGTTCTCCTCCGGTCCGTCGGTTGCGTTGTCCTCCTCTGGTCCGTAGGTCTGCGAAGTCCTCCACTTCTGGTCAGTGTGTCTGCGATGTCCACCTCCGGTCTGTTGGTCTGCGATGTTATCCTCCTATTCCGGTCGTCGGTCTGCATTGTCCACCACCCATCCGTCGGTCTGCGATGTCCTCCTCCAAACCGTCGGTCTATGATGTCCTCCTTTTCCAGTCCGTAGGTCTGCGATGTTCTCCTCTGGTCTGCGATGTACTCCTCTGGTCTGCGATGTCCTCCTTGTCTGCGATGTCCTCCTCCTGTGGTTTGTCGGTTGCGTTGTCCTTCTCCGGTCCGTCGGTCTGAGATATCCTCTACTTCTGGTCGGTGGGTCTCCATTGTCCACCTCCGCTCCGTCGGTCTGCAATCTCCTCCTCCTACCGGTCCATCGGTCTGCGATGTCCACCTCCTCTGGTCCTTCGATCTGCTTTATCCTCCATTTGTCCGAGATGTTCTCCTCCTTCGGTCCGTCGATCTGCGATGTCCTCTTCCTCCGGTCCATCGGTCCGCGATGTCCTCTTCCTCCGGTCCGTAGATCTGCATTGTCCTACTCCGGTCCGTCGGTTGCGTTGTCCTCCTCTGGTCCGTAGGTCTGCGTAGTCCTCCACTTCTGGTCAGTGTGTCTGCGATGTCCACCTCCGGTCTGTTGGTCTGCGATGTTATCCTCCGACTCCGGTCGTCGGTCTGCATTGTCCATCACCCATCCGTCGGTCTGCGATGTCCTCCTCCAAACCGTCAGAATGCAATATCTTCCTCCTGCGGTTAGTCAGTCTACGATGTCCTCCTCCCATCCGTCGGTCTGCGATGTCCTCCTCCAAACCGTCGGTCTACGATGTCCTCCTTTTCCAGTCCGTCGGTCTGCGATGTTCTCCTCTGGTCTGCGATGTCCTCCTCTGGTCTGCGATGTCCTCCTCCTGTGGTTTGTCGGTTGTGTTGTCCTTCTCCGGTCCGTCGGTCTGAGATACCCTCTACTTCTGGTCGGTGGGTCTGCAATGTCCACCTCCGCTCCGTCGGTCTGCAATCTCCTCCTCCTACTCCGGTCCATCGGTCTGCGATGTCCACCTCCTCCGGTCCGTAGGTGTACGTTGTCCTGCTACTGTAGTCCGTCTGTCTGCGATGTCCTCCTCCGGTCCGTCGGTCTGTGATGTCCTCTTCCTCTAGTCCTTCCGTCTGCGATGTACTCCTCCGGTCTGTGATGTCCTCTTCTGGTCTGCGATGTCCTCCTCCTTCGGTCCCTCGTTCTACGATGTCCCCTCCCCTCCGGTCCGTCGGTCTTCAATGTCCTCCTTCCGTCCGTCGGTCTGCAATGTCCTCCTCCTTTCCGTCGATTTGCGTTGTCCTCCTCCTCCGGTCTGTCAGTCTGCGATGTCTTCCTCCGGTCCGTCGGTCTGCGATGTCCTGCTCCTCTAGTCCGTCGGTCTGCGATGTCCTCCTCCGGTCCGTCGATTTGCGTTGTCCTCATCCTCCGGTCCGTCGATCTGCCATGTTCTCCTCCGGTCCGTCGGTCTGCGATGTCCTCCTGCTCCGGTCCTTCGGTCTGCATTGTCCTCCGGTCCGTTGGTCTGCGATGTCCTCCTGCTCTAGTCCGTCGGTCTGCGATGTCCTCCTGCGGTACATCAGTCTGCGATGTCCTCCTCCTATCCGTCGGTCTGCGATGTTCTCCTCCAAACCGTCGGTCTACGATGTCATCCTTTTCCAGTCCGTTGGTCTGCGATGTTCTCCTCTGGTCTGCGATGTCCTCCTCCTGTGGTTTGTCGGTTTGCGTTGTCCTCCTCCGGTCCGTCGGTCTGCGATATCCTCCACTTCTGGTCAGTGGGTCTGCAATGTCCACCTCCGCTCCGTCGGTCTGCAATCTCCTCCTCCTACTTCGGTCCATCGGTCTGCGATGTCCACCTCCTCTGGTCCTTTGATCTGCTTTATCCTCCTCCTACAGTCCGTCGTTCCGCGATGTCCTCCTCCGATCCCTCGGTCTGCGATGTCCTCTTCCTCCTGTCCATCAGCCTGCGATGTCCTCCTCCTACGGTCCATCAGTCTGCGATGTCCTCTTCCTTCGGTTCATCAGTCTGCTATGTCCTCCTCCGGTCCGTCTGTCTGCGATGTCCTGCTCCTCTAGTCCGTTGATCTGCGATGTCCTCCTCCGGTCCATCGATTTGGTTTGTCCTCATCCTCCGGTCCGTCGATCTGCAAAGTTCTCCTCCTCCGGTCCCTCGGTCTGCATTGTCCACCTCCACCGGTCCGTCGTTCTGCGATGTCCTCCACTTCTGGTCAGTGTGTCTGTGATGTCCTCCTCCGATCCATTGGTCTGCGATGTCCTCCTCCTACTCCGGTCCGTCGGTCTGCATTGTCCATGTCTTTCGGTCCATCAGTCTGCGATGTCCTCCTCCTGTGTTCCGTCGGTCTGCGATGTCCTCCTCCTGCAGTACGTCGGTCTGCGATGTCCTCCTCCTCCCATACGTCGGTCTGCAATGTCCTCATCCTCCAAACCGTCGGTCTGCGATGTCCTCCATTTCCGGTCCGTCGGTCTGCGATTTTCTCCTCTGGTCTGTGATGTCCTCCTCTTCTGGTCTGTCGGTTTGCGTTGTCCTCCTCCGGTCCATCGGTCTGCGATATCCTCCTCCAGTCCGTCGATCAGCGATGACCTCATCCTCCGGTCCGTCGGTCAGCGATGCCCTCTTCCTCCGGTCCATCAGTCTGCGATGTCCTCCATCTCCAACCGTCGGTCTGCATTGTCCTCCTCTTCCAGTCCATCGATCAGCGATGACCTCCTCCTCCGGTCCGTCGTCAGCGATGTCCTCCTCCGGGCCGTCGGTTTGCGAAGTCCTCTTCCTCCTGTCCATCAGCCTGCGATGTCCTCCTCCTACCGTCCGTCAGTCTGCGATGTCCTCTTCCTTCGGTTCATCAGTCTGCTATGTCCTCCTCCGGTCCGTCTGTCTGCGATGTCCTGCTCCTCTAGTCTGTCGATCTGCGATGTCCTCCTGTTAAATATTAATTATTGCTTATGGATTTACTCTACACTCAATTCTGTACTGAGTACATTGACTTTCAGCTGACATTACAGATGCTATTTCTGTATGGTAAAGTGTCATCCCCATATATAGAGACCACGTGATCTAAGGGACGTATACATAATGACTACACGAAGGGAGGGGGGGCTCTTGCTCTCTCACTCTCTCTACAGACACATGTGACAAAGACTACGATGAATGAACAGCCAACTGCTATGTAACCACGTGTTTCTTCCTTAAGACGCTGCTGAGAAACAGATGTCATTTTTACCATTCAGGATACCAAGGAAAGATGTGTACAAGCTTTGCTATGGACAAATGGACAATCTCTTTGTAACTATTTCACTCATTTTATGTTTTCATGTAATGATGTTTTTTTGATGGACAGTCCAATAAACCACTATATTTTTTTTATAAGAAACGTGACATTTTCTTTAAAGCATCACATCTGGTAACAAGTCCTGGAAAAATATACTTAAAATAAGCATTTTTAACACCTCCTCCGGTCCGTTGATTTGGGTTGTCCTCAACTTCTGGTCCGTCGATCTGCGAAGTTCTCCTCCTCCGGTCCCTCGGTCTGCATTGTCCACCTCCTCCGGGCCTTCGGTCTGCGATGTCTTCCATTTCTGGTCAGTGTGTCTGTGATGTCCTCCTCCGATCCATTGGTCTGCGATGTCCTCCTCCTACTCCGGTCCGTTGGTTTGCATTGTCCACGTCTTTTGGTCCGTCAGTCTGCGATGTCCTCCTCCTGTGTTCCGTCGGTCTGCGATGTCCTCCTCCTGCGGTACGTCGGTCTGCGATGTCCTCCTCCTCCCATCCGTCGGTCTGTGATGTCCTCCTCCTCCAAACCATCGGTCTGCGATGTCCTCCGTTTCCGGTCCGTCGGTCTGCGATTTTCTCCTCTGGTCTGTGATGTCCTCCTCCTCTGGTCTGTTGGTTTGCGTTGTCCTCCTCCGGTCCATCGGTCTACGATATCCTCCACCTCCGCTCCATCGGTCTGCGATCTCCTCCTTCTCCGGTCCATCGGTGTCCTCCTTCTGCTGTCCGTCAGTCTACATTATCCTCCTCCGGTCTGTCGGTCTACGTTGTCCTCCTGTAGTACGTCGGTCTGCGATGTCCTCCTCCTCCAGTCCGTCGTTGTGCGATGTCCTCCAGTCCGTCAGACTGTGATGTCCTCTAGTCCGTCGGTCTGTGATATCCTCCTCCGATCTGTCAATTTGCGTTGTCCTCATCCTCCGGTCCGTCGATCTGCGATGTTCTCCTCCTACAGTCCGTCGGTCTGCAATGTCCTCCTCCGATCCGTCAATTTGCGTTGCCTCATCCTCCGGTCCTTCGTTCTACTTTGTCCTCCTCCTCCAGTCCGTCGGTCTGCAATGTCCTCCTCCTCTGGTCTTCTGGTCTGCGACGTCCTCCTCTTTCGGTCCATCGGTGTGCGATGTCCTCCTCTTCCAGTATGGTGGTTTGCGATGGCTTCTTCTGGTCTGCGATGTCATCCTTCTTTGGTCCGTTGGTCTGTAATGTCCTCCTCCCATCCGTTGGTCTGCGATGTCCTCCTCCGGTCCTGCGGTCTACGATGTCCTCTTCTGGTCTGCAATGTTCTCCTCCTCCCGTCCGTCAGTCTGCGATGTCCTCCTCCTCCGATCCATTGGTCTGCGATGTCCTCCTCCTACGATCTGTCGGTCTGCGATGTCATCCTCCGTTCCATAGGTCTACGATGTCCTCTTCCTCCAGTCCGTCGATCGGCAATGTCCTCCTCCTCCGGTCCGTAGGTCTGCGTTGTCCTTCTCCTCCGGTCTGTCGGTCTGCGATGTCCTCCTCCGGTCCATCGGTATGCTTTGTACTCTTCTGGTCTGCGATGTCCTCTTCCTCCGGTGCGTTGGTCTGCGATTTCCTCTGATCCGTCTTCGATGTTCTCCTCCATTTCGTCGGTCTGTGATGTCCTCCTCCTCCAGTCCGTTGATCAGCGATGACCGCCTCCTCCGGTCCATCGGTCAGCGATGTCCTCCTCCTACGATCTGTCGGTCTGCGATGTCATCCTCCATTCCGTAGGTCTACGATGTCCTCTTCCTCCAGTCCGTCGGTCGGCAATGTCCTCCTCCTCCGGTCCGTAGGTCTGCGTTGTCCTTCTCCTCCGGTCCATCGGTCTGCGATGTCCTCCTTCGGGTCCGTCGGTATGCGTTGTCCTCTTCTGGTATGCGATGTCCTCTTCCTCCGGTGCGTTGGTCTGCGATTTCCTCCGATCCGTCGGTCTTCGATGTCCTCCTTCTCCATTTCGTCGGTCTGCGATGTCCTCCTCCTCCGGTCCGTCGGTCAGCGATGTCCTCCTCCTCCGGTCCGTCGGTCTGCGATCTCCTCCTTCTCCGGTCCATCGGTGTCCTCCTTCTGCTGTCCGTCAGTCTACATTATCCTCCTCCGGTCTGTCGGTCTACGTTGTCCTCCTGTAGTAAAGTCGGTCTGCGATGTCCTCCTCCTCCAGTCCGTCGTTGTGCGATGTCCTCCAGTCCGTCAGACTGTGATGTCCTCTAGTCCGTCGGTCTGTGATATCCTCCTCCGATCTGTCAATTTGCGTTGTCCTCATCCTCCGGTCCGTCGATCTGCGATGTTCTCCTCCTACAGTCCGTCGGTCTGCAATGTCCTCCTCCGATCCGTCAATTTGCGTTGCCTCATCCTCCGGTCCTTCGTTCTACTTTGTCCTCCTCCTCCAGTCCGTCGGTCTGCGATGTCCTCCTCCTCTGGTCCGTCGGTCTGTGTTGTCCTCTTCTGGTCTGCGACGTCCTCCTCTTTCGGTCCATCGGTGTGCGATGTCCTCCTCCTCCAGTATGGCGGTTTGCGATGGCTTCTTCTGGTCTGCGATGTCATCCTTCTTTGGTCCGTTGGTCTGTAATGTCCTCTCCTCCCATCCGTTCTGTGACTTGTATTCTAATAAAAAGTGCAGCCAAAATGACGGGAAACTGTAATGTGAGAACTTTTCTACGCATTTAAAATCTGAACCCCTCACCTCCATCTCTAAAGGGTTGCCACATAAAAAACATCGCTAAAGGGATCGCTAAAAAACGTCCTATTTGCGTTCGTTAGCGATGTTGTTTTGTGCGGCATCTCCAGCGACGTGGCCCCCGCTGGATCCTGGTGATTGTGTCGTTTATCGTTCCGGACCCCATTTTTATGTCGGCGTCCCCCTGGTAAGTATATATCGTGGTGTAGCACCTTTTGTTAGCGATTTGCGGTACTTTTGTCCCCAAGTCGTTAAGGGTCGTAACCGCGATAGCGTCCTTAACGACATCGCTAAATTTGGCTGCTACTAGCGATATAGAAACAATCCCGCTAGCGATCGCATTAGTATGCGTCGTTATCGTGATCGCTAGCGGGATTGTTTAGTGTGGCAGTACCTTAAGACTTCTCTCATGCTGCATCAGTTTTCTGTAATGCACTACCCAAACGATCCGACTAACATCTAGCCCATATGTTTTTAAGCTGGATTTAAAAACCCATCTGTTGTGAATGGGTTTGAGATGAGTTCTGAGCAGAGACTCCCTCTGGTGGTTACAAGCGGTACTGGTCTGTTCAGTGAAGATTGTGAGGACTGGGAATCAGGTGTTACTGACTGGTCTTATATAAGGGAGTCACCTTCCCATCAGGGTTGCCGGTGATCAATTGTTCTGGTCTGAATCCTTCATTCCTGTTTCCCTTGTAGGCTGCTGTGTCGTGTCTGCATCTCCTGCTAACAGATAAGACATTTTCTTCTTTTTGTTTTTGTACTATATTTTTGCATTTTGTCCTGCACTTCTTTGGGGGCCTTCTGGGTCCCCTTCGGGGGCTTTTGCCCTCTCAGTTTAGTTCAGCCACTGATGTTTGTACTTTTGCTTTTTCCAGTTTTTTCAGTGGCTGCTGTTTTGATTTTGTTACACCAGAGAACTAATTTAGGTGGTAGAGGTCGTGTGATCTCAGGTGATTTTGAAATTAGTAGAGTTGGTGCTTTTCAGGGTTTTCTGGGATTGCAGTAAGTACCCTTCCTATCCTTTTCTATTTAGTTAGTTTGGGCCCCAGCGTTTGCTCATACTATTTTCTTTCTGTGTCAGTATTTCTTCTTGTCTAACCGCCATTACTTGTTTGGGGGCTTTCTATTATCTTTGGGGTTCTGCTCCGGGGCAGATAGCTTTCCTATTTCTATCTTTAGGTGTAGTTAGTTTCTCAGGCTGTGACGAGGCGTCTAGGACCAACGTAGGAACGCTCCACGGCTGCCTCTAGTTGTGGTGGTTAGTCAGGGTACTGCAATCTCATAGATTCCAACTGCTCTGGTGTATTGCCTTTTTTACCTGCACTCCTCAGCTACCGAAACATAACAGTATCACCGGCCTAAAAATTGAAAATTGTATGGTACTCACAGAAGGGAAAAAATATTGTGAAAGAAAAAAGGTTGTCAGAGTTGTCAGAGATATTTTTCTATTTGTTGCATTTTTTTTCCCTCTGTATCTCTGGGTGCTGAGGAGGATCTTTTCTCTCAATGGAGTTTGCACGGTTGTCTGGCCGTGTGGATCAGCTTGCCACTGAGGTTCAGAGTATTGCTGCATATCTTGCTAGGTTGCCTGTTGTGGAACCTAGGATCCCCATGCCAGATTTGTTTTTGGGGATCGAGCTAAGTTTCAGAATTTCAAAAATAATTGTAAATTGTTTTTTGCCTTAAAATCTAAGTCCTCAGGGAACGCAGCGCAGCAGGTTCAAATTATCATCTCTCTCCTGCGCGGCGATCCTCAGGATTGGGCTTTTTCCCTGACACCTGGGGATCCTGTTTTGAGTGATGTTGATGCATTTTTTCAGGCTTTGGGGTTATTGTACGATGAGCCTAATGTCACTGATCAAGCTGAAAAAGCTTTGTTGGCATTAAATCAGGGGCCTTATGACGCTGAGTTATACTGTCAGAGATTCCGTAGGTGGGCAGTCCTGACCAAATGGAATGACGACGCTTTGGCAGCCCTTTTCCGGAAGGGTCTGTCAGATAATGTAAAGGATGTTATGGTGGGATTCCCTGTCCCCTCTGGTCTCAATGATTCTATGTCATTAGCGATTCAAATTGACAGACGTTTGCGTGAGCGGAGAAGTATGCGTGGAATGGTGTTGCCTTGTGAACCAGCTTCTGAACCCATGCAGTGTGATAGAGTGGTGTCTGGGGCACAGCGTCATGAGTTTCGAAAGAGCAATGGGTTATGTTTCTACTGTGGTGATGCCTCTCATGCTATTTCAGTCTGCCCTAAGCGGGGAAGACGTTTTGCACGCTCAGTTGTCTTGGGTAGTGTTCAGACTAAGTTTTTATTAACTGTCACTCTGATATGCTCTCTGTCCTCATTTTCGTTGATTCTGGAGCAGCTATTAACCTGATGGATTATGATTTTGCTAAACGTTGTGGGTTTCCCTTGATACCCCTACAGAAGTCTATTCCCCTACTGGGGATCGATTCTACCCCTTTGGCTGAGAATAAACCCCAGTTTTCTACTCAGGTGATAATGAGGGTTGAACCTGATCACCAGGAGTGCTGCAAATTTTTGGTTCTGTATAATCTGCATGACATTATCGTGCTGGGTTTCCCTTGGTTACAGTCTCATAATCCTGTTTTGGATTGGAAATCTGTGTCTGTAACCAGTTGGGGCTGCCAATGTGTTAATGCCAACACTCCTGTTTTTTCTGCCTCCCCCCAGGCTCAGGATGTTCCTGACTTTTTGAT
This sequence comes from Oophaga sylvatica, assembly GCA_033576555.1. NCBI lineage: Eukaryota > Metazoa > Chordata > Amphibia > Anura > Dendrobatidae > Oophaga > Oophaga sylvatica. Next base: position 134,865 of record JARQOD010000062.1, on the reverse strand, counting down.
TGATTTTTCTGATGTGTTTAGCGAAAGTAAATCTGCATCCTTGCCTCCCCATAGGAGCTATGACTGCGCTATTGAATTAGTACCGGGTAGTAAATTCCCTAAAGGTCGCCTTTTTAACTTGTCTGTACCTGAACATGACGCTATGCGGTCTTATATCAAGGAATCATTGGAGAAGGGTCATATCAGACCATCCTCTTCACCCTTAGGTGCCGGTTTTTTCTTTGTGGCCAGAAAAGATGGTTCATTAAGGCCGTGTATTGATTATCGTCTCTTGAACAATATTACTGTGAAATATCAATACCCGTTACCCTTGATTTCTGACCTGTTTTCCAGGGTGAAAAACGCTACTTGGTTTACCAAGCTTGACCTCAGGGGGGCGTATAACCTTATTCGCATTAAGCACGGGGATGAATGGAAGACGGCATTCAATACCCCTGAAGGGCATTTTGAGTACCTAGTGATGCCCTTTGGGCTCACTAATGCTCCTTACGTCTTCCAGTCCTTCATGAATGACATTTTCAGGGATTTTGTGGACAAATTTTGATTGATTTGGATGATATCTTGATTTTTTCTAATGACTGGGACTCTCATGTGAAACATGTTCGAACTGTAGTTCCAGATTTTGAGAGAGAATGCTCTGTATGTGAAGGGATCAAAGTGTCTTTTTGGCGTACAGAGGATCTAATTTCTGGGATTCATTTTGTCCCCATCTGTTATTGAAATGGACCCGGTCAAGGTTCAGGCCATCTGTGATTGGGTCCAACCTACTTCTTAAAGGCTCTTCAGAGATTTTTGGGTTTTGCCAATTTTTATCGTAAATTTATTGGTAATTTCTCGGTTATTGTTAAACCATTAACTGATTTGACCAGAAAGGGTTCTGATGTGGTGAATTGGCCTCCTGAGGCAGTCTCTGCTTTCAGGAACTTAAGCAGACATTCACTTCTGCTCCTGTTCTACGGCAGCCTGATGTTTCTCTGCCATTTCAGGTGGAGGTTGATGCCTCTGAAATTGGGGCAGGTGCCGTTTTGTCCCAAAAAGATCCAGAGACCTCTAAAAGTAACCCTTGTGCCTTTTTCTCTCGAAAATTTTCTCCTACTGAACGTAATTATGACGTGGGTAATCGGGAGTTATTGGCCATGAAGTGGGCTTTTGAAGAGTGGAGACATTGGCTGGAGGGAGCCAAACATCAGGTGGTGGTCCTTACGGACCATAAGAATCTGGTCTATCTGGAATCTGCCAAGCGACTCAATCCTAGACAGGCCAGGTGGGCCTTGTTTTTCACACGTTTTAATTTTGTGGTTTCCTTTCTTCCTGGCACTAAGAATGTTAAGGCGGATGCCCTCTCGAGGAGTTTCCTTGCGGACTCTCCTGAGTTATCTGATCCTTCTGTTATTTTGAAAGAGGGTGTAGTTCTTTCCGCCATCTCACCCAATTTGAGACTTGCTCTGGAGGGGTGTCAGGAGGATAGGCCTGAGCGCTGCCCTGTTGGGAAATTGTTTGTCCCGGACCAGTGGAAAAAGAGTGTGATGTCTGAGATTCATTGTTCCGCGTTGGCCGGTCATCCCGGAATTTTTGGTACCAGAGACTTGGTTAGTCGGTCCTTTTGGTGGCCTACCTTGTCTCGTGATGTCAGGGAATTTGTGCAGTCCTGCGGGACTTGCTCTCGCTCCAAGCCTTGCTCTCGCTCTAGTGGTTTGTTGATGCCATTGCCTGTGCCCAAGAGACCATGGACCCATATCTCTATGGATTTCATTTCGGACCTTCCTGTTTCTCAGAGAATGACCACCATCTGGGTAATTTGTGATAGGTTTTCCAAAATGATACATCTTGTGCCATTACCTAAGTTGCCTTCCTCCTCTGAATTGGTGCCGTTGTTCCTTCAGCACGTGGTTCGTTTACACGGCATTCCTGAGAACATTGTGTCTGACAGAGGAGTCCAGTTTGTTTCCAGATTTTGGAGGACTTTTTGTTCTAAACTGGGTGTTCAATTGTCTTTCTCCTCGGCATTTCATCCTCAGACCAATGGTCAAACTGAGAGAACAAACCAGACATTGGAGACTTATCTTAGATGCTTTGTGTCTGCTGATCAGGATGACTGGGTCTCTTTTTTACCTTTGGCTGAGTTTGCTCTTAATAATAGGGCTAGCTCTGCCACTTTGATGTCTCCGTTTTTCTGTAATTCTGGGTTTCACCCTCGATTTTCTTCAGGACAGACGGAGGCTTCTGTCTGTCCAGGTGTTGACTCTGTTGTGGAGCGTATGCAACAGATTTGGGACCAGGTAGTGGAGAGGTTGTCCCTCTCTCAGGAGAAGGCCCAGCGGTTTGCTAACCGGCATAGGACTGATGGTCCTCGGTTTAAAGTGGGGGACTTGGTCTGGTTGTCCTCAAAGAATATTCCTATGAGAGTAGCATCTCCTAAATTTAAGCCTAGGTTCATTGGACCTTATAAGATCATTGAGATTCTTAATCCTGTTTCTTTTCGTTTGCTTCTTCCAGGGACATTTAAGATCCATAACGTGTTCCACAAGTCCTTGTTGAAGAGGTTTGTTGAGCCAGTGGTTCCTGCTGCTGTGCCTCCTGACCCTGTTTTGGTTGAGGGCAATCTGGAGTATGTGGTTGAGAAAATATTAGATTCTCGTTTTTCTAGACGGAAACTCCAGTATTTGGTTAAGTGGAGAGGTTATGGTCAGGAAGACAATTCTTGGGTGTTTGCTTCGGACATCCATGCTAGGAGACTCATCCGTGCGTATCATAGAACTCATCCTGACCGACCTGGTTGCTCAAATGAGGGTTCAGTGACCCCTCCTCAAGGGGGGGGTACTGTTGTGAATGGGTTTGAGATGAGTTCTGAGCAGAGACTCCCTCTGGTGGTTACAAGCGGTACTGGTCTGTTCAGTGAAGATTGTGAGGACTGGGAATCAGGTGTTACTGACTGGTCTTATATAAGGGAGTCACCTTCCCATCAGGGTTGCCGGTGATCAATTGTTCTGGTCTGAATCCTTCATTCCTGTTTCCCTTGTAGCCTGCTGTGTCGTGTCTGCATCTCCTGCTAACAGATAAGACATTTTCTTCTTTTTGTTTTTGTACTATATTTTTGCATTTTGTCCTGCACTTCTTTGGGGGCCTTCTGGGTCCCCTTCGGGGGCTTTTGCCCTCTCAGTTTAGTTCAGCCACTGATGTTTGTACTTTTGCTTTTTCCAGTTTTTTCAGTGGCTGCTGTTTTGATTTTGTTACACCAGAGAACTAATTTAGGTGGTAGAGGTCGTGTGATCTCAGGTGATTTTGAAATTAGTAGAGTTGGTGCTTTTCAGGGTTTTCTGGGATTGCAGTAAGTACCCTTCCTATCCTTTTCTATTTAGTTAGTTTGGGCCCAAGCGTTTGCTCATACTATTTTCTTTCTGTGTCAGTATTTCTTCTTGTCTAACCGCCATTACTTGTTTGGGGGCTTTCTATTATCTTTGGGGTTCTGCTCCGGGGCAGATAGCTTTCCTATTTCTATCTTTAGGTGTAGTTAGTTTCTCAGGCTGTGACGAGGCGTCTAGGACCAACGTAGGAACGCTCCACGGCTGCCTCTAGTTGTGGTGGTTAGTCAGGGTACTGCAATCTCATAGATTCCAACTGCTCTGGTGTATTGCCTTTTTTACCTGCACTCCTCAGCTACCGAAACATAACACCCATCTGTTTAGACAAGTCTATAACCTCAACTCAGTAATCTAACGCTCCACTGTTCCCTCATAATCTGCTCCCTCCTATTCATCTGTCTCCACATCCTCCATGCACCCAATAGCACACGGTAACTGCTCTCAGACGTATACTGGCTGGTGACCGGATCATGGTGCTTAATATGAAAACCCTTATCTACAATAATGATGGCTGGACCGCACATATCAGCGCGTTCTACCTATTGTGTCTCCCTATTTCCTTACAGATTGTAAGCGTGCGAGGAGGGCCCTCACTCCTGTAACTGATGAAATGTGTAAGGCTGCGTTCACATTAGCGTTCGGGAGCTTTGCGGAAGGCTGCGTACTTCCTCCGTTAAGCCCTGCCTACTTCTGCATGTGTCTTGCCTACCTATCTTTAACATTGGGTACGCAGGACATGCGGATGTATGCGGATGCGTTATTTTGACGCGCCCGCCGACCGCACGGGAACACAAGTTGCGTTTTGCGTGGATGGCGGGCGCGTCAAAAAACGACGCATCTGCCTACATCCGCATGTCCTGCGTACCCAATGTTAAAGATAGGTATGCAGGACGCATGCAGAAGTATGCGAAAGTACGAAGCCCTCCTCAAAGCCTCCGAACACTAATGTGAACGCAGCCTTACTCTGCAATGTCTTTATTGTCTGTACTTGTCCCTCCTTAATTGTAAAGTGCTGCGGAATATGTTGGCGCCATATAAATAAAAATCATTATTATTAAGGCAATGCCAACAGACCTTAGTTCCAAAGTGTAAGAACTAATGTCTGATTTTAAGAAACCCTAATAATGTACTGGTTCTTCTCCCTACCTGTGACCTGGTTAATGGGCTTGTAGTGAACAGCAATGTCAGCAGTCCAGTGAATCTGGTAAGTTTCCTTTTCTGGGTTTACATTTACATTCTGCTGTAATATTTTATTATGTAACTTAAAGTATATATGCGAAAGTCACACAAAAAACAGTGTGACCAAATTTTGTAAACATAACAGAAGATTGTATTTGTGGCAACTTGCTTTTTGGACAGATTTCTGGCATTAAATGTCAGTCTTTCCTTCCTAATTGCATTTGTGATTCCAACCTTACAAGTAAAAGGGCAGGATGTGACCGGAACATATCTACTCTCCTAATAAATAATTATGTGAGCATCTCCAGACCACACTCAGAAATAGCCAGCCTCCAACAAGGTCAAATTTTAAAAGATACAAAGATCCTGACAAATACAGGGTGGGCCATTTATATGGATACACCTAAATAAAATGGGAATGGTTGGTGATATCAACTTCCTGTTTGTGGCACATTAGTATATGGGAGGGGGGAAACTTTGAGATGGGTGGTGACCATGGTGGCCATTTTGAAGTCAGCCATTTTGGATCCAACTTTATTTTTTTCAATGGAAAGAGGGTCATGTGATACATCACACTTATTGAGAATTTCACAAGAAAACAATGGTGTTCTTCGTTTTAACGTAACTTTATTATTTCATGAGTTATTTACAAGTTTATCACCACTTATAAAATGTGTTCAAAGTGCTGCCCATTGTGTTGGATTGTCAATGCAACCCGCTTCTCCCACTCTTGACACACTGATAGCAACACCGCAGAAGAAATGCTAGCACAGGCTTCCAGTATCCATTGATTCAGATGCTGCACATCTCGTATCTGAAGCAATTGTCTATGCTGTGAAGATACGAGATGTGCAGCATCTGAAACAACGGATACTGGAAGCCTGTGCTAGCATTTCTTCTGCGATGAGCTCAATATAAACTGATGGTAACTTATTAAATGGGCTGTTGTTGGGCTTTTGCGGTGACAGACTTCATGTGTCATGTCTTTGTTTTTATTAAAGGTCTAATACTCATTCCTCTTGGTTATTTGCGTGCAGAGAGATAATTCTTTGCAGATCACTGACTTGGGGCGCAGACAGATAGCCGTATTAGGCCTCTTTCACATTTCCGGCGGGCGCCTGACGGCGCCCCGGCATTTTGCCGCTGCGCCGCATGTGAAAACCTTTCACACTTCCGGCGGCCAAAATGCGGTTTTTTTGCCGGATGGTTTCTGATGCTTGGAGAGATAAGAAACCATCCGGCAAAAACAAAAAACGTTACATGCAGCGTTTTTTCCGGACGCCGCAATGTACATTTGCGCCGCATCCGGACAAAACCGCATGCAACGCATTGACATGCGGCGCCATCCAGCGCTAATGCATGTCAATGCGAAAAAAGCCGCATGCGGCGCATCAGATTTTCAGATGCGGCGCTGCGGCAAAATGCCGGGGGCGCCGCCAGGCTCCCGCCGGAAATGTGAAAGAGGCCTTAATCATGCAAGGATTGCACCGCAATCCTCAGACTGGCCATAAGGTCTCGTGAACTGAGCGTGACAGCATGTATTTCTATGCAGCTGTCACGCTCAGGTCAGTAAGGCAGACAGCCAGTCCTAGGATTGCGATGTGATCCTCACATGGTTAATACGGCCGTCTGTCTGCTCCCTTAAACAGACAGTGTCGTTGGTAGAAGCAACAGTATCCTGTCTCAATCGTGCCGAGTCATGTGTCATGTATTCCAAAACCACTTCCATTTACTTTTAAAAGAAATGACAAGCCCACTTCATGAAGTCACAGTTACAAAAAATGCAGTAACTCAGTCGCTTGTGTCTAAAGCAAACAGTCTGACACTGAGTACTGATTTCAGAATTTTTTTTCTGTATGATGCTACCTTGCTGCTGTGCATTAGGGATGAAGGACAAAAATGGGGTAACATGCAGCAGGACAAGCAGTCTGTAACTGCTGCTGACACCTCTGCCATTTTTCTTTCCCCATTATAAATTGAATCACATATATTGATTTGATTTATACATATCATTTGTTCATTCACTTTTAATTGTATTAGATGATAAAAATAAACTAGTCACATTTCTATTATTTTAACGCATTCTTATTTTGCAGCATTTTTTCCTTGCACAGTACATTGCAAATGTTTTATGGTTGTGTGTGTCCAAAATTAAACCCCTTTCTAATGTAGCAGAGCTGTGTGTGACATTTTAAGACTATCAGAAGTGTATATTGTCCGTCTCTATGGGCTTACAATATGCAGTTGTTCATTTATGCTGTGAGTGATGTAAATTGACATGCTCTGGAGGACTCTAATGCCAGGGCAGCATGTAACCACATTAGTATGATAGGGAGGCAACACACTGAATGGCACGTGACTCGCTGAACTAATCTACAATATCATTATTTTGTACATAATTGTCCTAATCACTAGGTGGATAATTGTATATACACCCCTCGGGCTGTAAATGGGGACTTGTTAGTCCACTCGGTATTTTTCAATACCTGTATTCAGTTTTACAGATCTTTGTATTGAAAGGGAACCTGTCAACATGAAAATGCTATGACATCTATTGGCATTAGTGAAGGAGCATCTGAGCAGATTGATGTATGCTGGACCTTTGCGAGAGATTCAGTATAACGTGTATCCAATTATATCCTTGCTTAGGCCTCTTTCACACTTCAGTCAGGGGCGGAACTATCGTGGAAGCAGGGGAAGCAGCTGCCACAGAGCCCAGGCTAAAAGGGGGCCCGTCCCTGCTGCAGCTGCTTCACCTACCACCACGGTAGTTCCGGGGCCCGCCGCCACCTCCGGCGCCGCTATGCAGGGCCGCCATCAGGGCATTATTAGCGTAGCTACCGGGGGGGGCAGAGGGGGCCCACCCGGAGCTGCGCTACTGTAACTGTATCGGCGTGCACAGCGCGCCGACACAGTTACTTTCTGCGGCAGAGCAGGGAGAATCAATCTCCCTGCTCTGCCGCCCGGCCGCTATGGGGCCTGAGCAGGCGGTGGGGGGCCCGGTGCCAGCAGTGGGCCCCCCGCCCGTCATCGGAGGGTCAGCTGTATCGGCATCAGCCGATACAGCTGACCGCATTGAGAGAGAAGGAGCGAGCGCTCCTCCTCTCCCATAATCCCCCTCTCAGCGTCTGACAGCAGGCGCGATGACGTCACTGCCCGGCGCCGGCAGTCAGACGCTGAGAGGGAGAGCAGTGAGCAGCGCAGGAGCTGGGAGCAAGAGAGGTGAGTACTGGATTTATTATTTTTGTTAAGGGGGTGCATTATAAGTAAGGCTGCATATGGGGATGCATTATAAGTACGGCTGCATATGGGGGGTTATGTGCATTATAAGTACGGCTGCATATGGGGTGCATTATAAGTACGGCTGCATATGGGGTGCATTATAAGTATGGCTGCATATGGGGGTGCTTTATAAGTACGGCTACATATGGCGGAGTGCATTATAAATAAGGCTGCATATGGGGGAGTGCATTATAAGTACGGCTGCATATGGGGGAGTGCATTATAAGTACGGCTGCATATGGGGGAGTGCATTATAAGTACGGGTGCATTATAAGTACGGCTGCATATGGGGGAGTGCATTATAAGTACGGCTGCATATGGAGGTGCATTATAAGTACGGCTGCATATGGGGGAGTGCATTATAAGTAAGGCTGCATATGGGGGATGCATTATAAGTACGGCTGCATATGGGGGAGTGCATTATAAGTACGGCTGCATATGGGGGAGTGCATTATAAGTAAGGCTGCATATGGGGGAGTTCATTATAAGTACGGCTGCATATGGGGGAGTGCATTATAAGTACGGCTGCATATGGGGGAGTGCATTATAAGTATGGCTGCATATGGGGGTGCATTATAAGTACGGCTGCATATGGGGGAGTGCATTATAAATAAGGCTGCATATGGGGGAGTGCATTATAAGTACAGCTGCATATGGAGGTGCATTATAAGTACGGCTGCATATGGGGGAGTGCATTATAAGTAAGGCTGCATATGGGGGAGTGCATTATAAGTACCGCTGCATATGGGGGAGTGCATTATAAGTACGGCTGCATATGGGGGAGTGCATTATAAGTAAGGCTGCATATGGGGGAGTGCATTATAAGTAAGGCTGCATATGGGGGAGTGCATTATAAGTACGGTGTAAATTCGTTGTAAAAAAAAAAGGAATTTTATGCTACGAATTTACACCTTTAATTAACCCCTACAGGTGTGAAATTTTGCACACATATACTTATGTAATTGTAAGTTCAAAACATATATCAAAATACATGAAATTACATGGTTAACTGTGTCTAAACAATGTATCATTTCATGTCGGCTTCTGTGATTTCACAAAAGCCGGCAATTGAATTAGCAGCTATTACAGTATGTAGAAATCTAGGAACTATAAATATATATATATATATATATTATATATATATATACACATGTCACAATGACATATATATATATATGTATTCTATGTGTGTATATGTATTGATTCTATTCTTTATTAAAGCTGTCAGTGTGCTTTTACAGTATAGGCAGGGATGAATTGCCGGCTTTTCTAAAGGACACCGATGCGATTTAATCGCAAGTCACACGTGCGGTCCGTTTGTAATCCGATTTTTCATCGCTCCCATAGACTTGCATTGGCAATAGTCGACCCACAATCGGTGACAATCGCAGCATGCTGCGATTGCACTCGGACGTTTAAAACGGACCACAAAAAATCTGATACTAGGAGCTGCTCCATAGATTAACATAGGGCAGACTGCAATGCGATATTTCATCGTATCGCAGTCGTCCGATTTTGTCGCCAGTGTGACTCCAGCCTAACACAGACTTCCTGGTGAAGTCCATGTTTGGTGTTCTTTCCTGAACAGTAGGTTTTCGGTAAAGACGTCAAACTTTACTGTTCGGGTTCATCTATCTCTAATCCTAATCACACTAAGCGTGTATTACCTTATAGTCAAATGTTAAGACTGCGCAATAATGAAAACATTTTTCTGGAAGAAGCCAATGAATTAAAAAAATCCCTTTATGCGAAGAGGCTACCGCTACTCAATTTTCGATGAAGCTCAATTCAGAGCTTCTCAGTTATCACAAGCACAAATACTTTATAATACAAATATTTATATCAACAAAAAATGTCCAAGTGTACAGGGCACTTCAGCTAGCAATAACACAACAATCCCAAATAATAAAGTACTATAGGGAAATAAGAAGAGATCCCAAAAATATATTAAAATCAATATACCGTACTTTATTGATAAATAAAATTAAAATACTTTTAAAAATAGAAAGCAAAATACTGTCCAGGGGACACCAAGTGGAAAGGAAAACCAATAGTAGTAATATATAAAGGATTCAAAGAAATTACTCATATAAATAACACTAAAAAATAATGCCATATATAACTCAATGGGTATAAATTTAATGAAACTGAGCATGTTACAAATATACCAATATGGACACAAGATGAGTGAAATAAACGTACTATATATAATACACAAGTACAAAACACTCCAAACATCACACTCGCCAATAAGCATTAATGTGATGCAGCAAAATAGCAATATAAATATATGGAGTTCAAGTGGATATCTGTATAGTTGAAAATAACGTGACCATAATGAATAGAAGCCTCGCAGTTACAACATCAGAATAATATCTGTAGACTGTGACCCATTGGAGTAATCAATAAGAACATATAAGTGATATTTACCAAAATAAACGTGGTGTATCCGCTCAGCGTCCACTCACCCCGACGTGGGTTTCACCACCAGCTTCTTCCGGGGGCGGAAAGCATGCTTCAGCACATATAGTGCTGGGAGAGTGTGAAGACACCAGAGTATATCTTAATTACCCAGACGACCATGTTTTTGCAAACCAAGAAGAATTTACTTTTATTCTGTATATTGGCTCATGGATTTAAGTGTTTATGTTTGGTGGGTCAAGAAGATAGACTGGCGAATTGATATACCATTTAACATACTGTGTAAGTCTGTAATAGTGACTTGTACATAGTGTGTGTTTATCTTTGTTTATTGATGTGTGCTGATATGCTAATTGTGTATTGTAGTCTGACTAGTTTGTTGACTTTGAAAGTAAAGAGGTGAAAGAATGTGAGAGTGGTCTGAAGGACACTGCTTAATTCTAAAAATAGCTTGCATGCCTCAGATATAAAAAGACTCAAGAGACGAGAGGCAGATCTCATCTTATCACTCCTTCTGAAGTAACAGAGCGCTACCAGTCGGACATTCTGCACAACACTCAATGGACGAGAGACAGGACTGCAGCCAATAATTCATCATGGCACCATCACGAGGGACATGGATCTATGATTCTATAAGAAACAACCAACTTTTGGTCTGTACTGTATATATATATGTATATTCTCTCTCATTTGGTCTGCTGTTATAGTAGCATTTCATCAGATCAAGGTTCTCTTGCCTTGTCCATGTATGTTTTGTTCCAGTAGCCCATTTATCATCAGATTGTCCTGGTTCCTCTACATCTGATGCAGACCTTGTTAATCCGGGTGACGTCCGAGCCTGCATGACTCTTTGTTCGTGACACTCTCATGTTTATTGTGGTAGGCACTATAGTGTTAGTAGTCTTGCCCAAGGACCACTACTGGTATATTATTTCCAACAGGGCAGAGCTGGGATTTGAACCCCAGTCTCCCATGTTGGTGGTTGTGCACTTTTTTAACAGCTATAACAGCCACCTAAGGTAGTATTATAGTGTTAGGAGCCTTAGTATATAATTTAATTTATTTTTCACAGGGCAGAGCCAGGATTTAAACCCCAGTGTCCCATGTCGTAGGCTGTGCACTTAACCATTACACTATACCAGCCACTTTATTTTTTCTTACTGGCTAAAGAAATTCACAACGATACATGAACGCATGGCAAAGCAGATGAACCCACTGCTAGAAGCAGGCCACCACCCAGCTTGGCTAATAATAATAATAATTTGCTAATCTGGCAAAAAAGATCAAAGATACAGGATGTCAGATAGTTAATATACCTCAGATCAGCCGCTAGGCGCCAGGGGCTAAAGCTCCAGCATCTTCTTACATGGTGGCTGACCTGAGGTACATTAACTATCTGACATCCTATTTCCTTGATCTTTTTTTGCCAGAGACTTGTCCTTGCTGAAGGCTTACATAGGCATAATAAGTAATTTATTTATATATAGCAAAGTGCCAAAGCATTGTTGCCTTTAGCAAGAAAGTCCTCTGACATAAACTCAGACATTGGTTATTAAATGAATCTTTGGTATGTTTTTCCAAAAGCACAATCACTTTATATTTTAGAGATATATCGCCATCTGGTGGCTAATTATGATAATGATATCTGTTGATATGAAATGATTGTGTTATAATATAAGTGCAAAGATTTGTTTAGTCTTATCTGTTGATAATATAATCATCATATACCTCGCTGCTATTTATATATATATTATGTGTCTTCTTGTCTTCTAATTCCAATACTTACTCCTGAATTTTTATATATAAAATATTTTTTTAACATATGTATAAATAAAGTAAACATTACATTTTCATTATTTTTATCTTGTCACGTCTATTTTTTGATCCTGAATGCCAATGGTGACATCCTTGGCAAATATCTGTGATCTTGTATTCTAATAAGAAGTGCAGCTCAATAATGACGGGCAATCTGTAATGTGAGGACATTTTCTACTGCAATTTAATAATCTGAACCTCTCACCTCCATCTCTAAGACTTCTCTCATGCTGCATCAGTTTTCTGTAATGCACTACCCAAACGATCCATACATCTAGCCCATATGTTTTTAAGCTGGATTTAAAAACCCATCTGTTTAGACAAGTCTATAACCTCAACTCAGTAACCTAACGCTCCACTGATCCCTCCTAAATGTTAATCATAATCTGCTCCCTCCTATTCATCTGTCTCCACATCCTCCATGCACCCAATAGCACACGGTAACTGCTCTCAGACATATACTGGCTGGTGACCGGATCATGGTGCTTAATATGAAAACCCTTATCTACAATAATGATGGCTGGACCGCTCATATCAGCGCGTTCTATCTATTGTGTCTCCCTATTTCCTTACAGATTGTAAGCGTGCGAGGAGGGCCCTCACTCCTGTAACTGATGAAATGTGTAAGGCTGCGTTCACATTAGCGTTCGGGAGCTTTGCGGAGGGCTGCGTACTTCCTCCGTTAAGCCCTGCCTACTTCTGCATGTGTCTTGCCTACCTATCTTTAACATTGGGTACGCAGGACATGCGGATGTATGCGGATGCGTTGTTTTGACGCGCCCGCCGACCGCACGGGAACACAACAAGTTGCGTTTTGCGTGGATGGCGGGCGCGTCAAAAAACGACGTATCTGCCTACATCCGCATGTCCTGCGTACCCAATATTAACCCCTTACTGCCATCGGACGTACTATCCCGTCCATGGTACCTGGGCCCGTATGACCGGGGACGGGATAGTACGTCTCGTGCGATCGGACGCGCTCCCGGGGGGAGCGCAGCCGATCGCGGCCGGGTGTCAGCTGATTATCACAGCTGACACCCATGACTGTGTGTCAGGAGCGGTCACGGACCGCTCCCGGCACATTAACCCCTTGCACACCGCGATCAAACATGATCGCGGTGTACTGGGGGCACAGGGGAGGATCGCGCAGGGTGGGGGCTCCCTGCGCCCCCCCTGAAACCCTCAGAGCAGCGCGATGTGATCGCGCTGTTCTGAGGGCTTCCTCCCTCCCAAGACCAGGATCCAAGATGGCGCCGGGGTCCTGGAGGGAGGCGGCTACCTCAGTGCCTGCCGAGAGCAGGCACTGAGAAGCTGCTGCACTATGCCTGAGCGATCGCTGGTGTGACAGTGTGCTGTGCACACTGTCACACCAGCGATCTGATAAAATACAGTGATGTCCCACCCTGGGACAAAGTAAAAAAGTTAAAAAAATAAAAATAAACATGTTTTAAAAAAAAATCCAAAATAAATAAAAAAAAATATATATATATATTCCCCAATAAATTCATTCTTCCTGTAAATAAAAAAAACAAAGCAATAAAAGTACACATATTTGGTATCGCCGCGTCCGTAACGACCCCCCTATAAAATTGTCCCACTAGTTAACCCCTTTAGTGAACCCCTTAAAAAAAAAAAAAAAACGAAGCAAAAAATCAATGCTTTATCATCATACCGCCGAACAAAAAGTGGAATAACACGCGATCAAAAAGACCGATATAAAAAAACATGGTACTGCTGAAAACGTCATCTTGTCCCGCAAAAAACGAGCCGTCATACAGCATCATCAGCGAAAAAAATAAAAAAGTTATAGCTCGCAGAATAAAGCGATGCAAAAATAATTATTTTTTATATAAAATTGTTTTTATTCTATAAAAGCGCCAAAACATGAAAAAATGATATAAATGAGGTATCGCCATAATCGCACTGACCCGAAGAATAAAACTGCTTTATCTATTTTACCACACGCGGAACGGTATAAACGCCTCCCCCAAAAGAAATTCATGAATTGCTGATTTTTGTTCATTCTAACCTCCCAAAAATCGAAATAAAAAGCGATCAAAAAACGTCACGTGCTCAAAAATGGTACCAATAAAAACGTCAACTCGTCCCGCAAAAAATAAGACCTCACATGACTCTGTGGGCCAAAATATGCAAAAATTATAGCTCTCAAAATGTGATGATGCAAAAACTATTTTTGCAATAAAAAGCGTCTTTTAGCGTGACAGCTGCCAATCATAAAAACCCGCTATAAATAGTAAATCAAACCCCCCTTTATCACCCCCTTAGTAAGGGAAAAATAATAAAATTAAAAAAAAGTATTTATTTCCATTTTCCCATTAGGGTTAGGGTTAGGGTTGCGGCTAAAGTTAGGGTTAGGGTTGGCGCTAAAGTTAGGGTTAGGGTTGGGATTAGGGGTGTGTTAGGGTTAGGTTTGTGGTTAGGGTTGGGACTAGGGTTAGGGGTGTGTTGGGGTTAGGGTTGGAGTTAGAATTGGGGGGTTTCCGCTGTTTAGGCACATCAGGGGCTCTCCAAATGTGACATGGCGTCTGATCTCAATTCCAGACAATTCTGCGTTGAAAAAGTCAAACGGTGCTCCTTCACTTCTCAGCTCTGCCATGCGTCCAAACAGTAGTTTATCCCCACATATGGGGTATCAGCGTACTCTGGACCCCAAGAGTTATTGTGCAATTTGTCCTATTTCTTCTGTTACCCTTGGGAAAATAAAAAACTGGGGCGAAAATATCATTTTTGTACAAAAAAAATATTTTTTTTTTGTTTTTTAACGGCTGTACATTATAAACTTCTGTGAAGCACTTGGGGCTTCATAGCGCTCACCACACATCTAGATAAGTTCCTTGTGGGTCTATTTTCCAAAATGGGGTCACTTGTTGGGGATTTCCACTGTTTAGGCGCATCAGGGGCTCTCCAAATGCGACATGACGCCCCCAGACCATTCCATCAAAGTCTGCAATCCAAAACGTCACTACTTCCCTTCCGAGCCCCAACGTGTACCCATACAGTAGTTTTCTCCCACATATTGGATATCAGCGTACTCAGGACAAATTGGACAACAACTTTTGGGGTCCAATTTCTCCTGTTACCCTTGTAAAAATAAAATATTGGGGCAAAAAATCATTTTTGCAAAAAAAAAAAAGATTTTTTTATTTTTACGGCTGTGCGTTATAAACTTCTGTGAAGCACTTCGGGGTTCAAAGTGCTCACCACACATCTAGACAAGTTCCTTGTGGGGTCTATTTGCCAAAATGGGGTCACGTGTGGGGGGTTTCCACTGTATAGGTGCATCAGGGGCTCTCCAAATGTGACATGACGCCCCCAGACCATTCCATCAAAGTCTGCAATCCAAAACGTCACTACTTCCCTTCCGAGCCCTGACGTGCGCCCATACAGTAGTTTTCTCCCACATATTGGGTATCAGCGTACTCAGGACAAATTGGACAACAACTTTTGGGTTCCAATTTCTTCTGTCACCCTTGTGAAAATAAAATATTGGGGCGAAAAAATCATTTTTGTAAAAAAAAAAAAAAGATTTTTTATTTTAACGGCTGTACGTTATAAACTTTAGTGAAACACCTGGGGGTTAAAAGTTCTCACCACACATCTAGATAAGTTCCTTGAGGGGTCTAGTTTCCAAAATGGTGTCATTTATGGGGGTTTCCACTGTTTAGGCAGATCAGGAGCTCTCCAAACACGACATGGCGTCCAGCCAATTCTGCGTTGAAAAAGTCAGACGGCGCTCCTTCCCTTCCAAACTCTGCCATGCACCCAAACAGTGGTTTACCCCCACATATGGGGTATCAGCGCACTCAGGACAAATTGCACAATAACTTTTGGAGTCTTGTTACCCTTGGAAAAATAAAAATTGGGGTGAAAAGATCATTTTTGTGGAAAAAATATGATTTTTAAATTTTACCGCTCTACGTTATAAACTTGTGAAGCACTTGGGGTTCAAATTGCTCACCAAAGATCTAGAAAAGTTCGTTAGGGGGTCTAGTTTCCCAAATGGGGTCATTTGTGGGGGGTTTCCACTGTTTAGGCACATCAGGGGCTCTCCAAATGCAACATGGCATCCAATCTCAATTCCAGCCAATTTTGGTTGGAAAAAGTCAAATGGTGCTCCTTCGATTCCGAGCTCTGCCGTGCGCCCAAACAGTGGTTCCCCCCACATATGGGGTATCAGCGTACTCAGGACAAATTGGACAACAACTTATGTGGTCCAATTTCTCCTGTTAGCCTTGGGAAAACAAAAAATTAGTGTCTAAAAGATAATTTTTGTGGGAAAAAAATAGGATTTTTTATTTTCATGCCCGGGCATTATAAACTTGTGTGAAGCACTTGGGGGTTCAAAGTGCTCACCAAAGATCTAGATAAGTTCCTTAGGGGGTCTAGTTTCCAAAATGGGGTCACTTTGGGGGGTTTCCACTGTTTAGGCTCATCTGGGGCACTGCAAACGGAACATGACCCCCATCAACGTCTGCATTCCAAAACGTTACTACTTCCTTTCCAAGCCCTGCCGTGCACCCAAACAGTTCCCCCCCCCACATATGGGGTATCAGCGTACTCAGGACAAATTGGACAACAACTTTTGGGGTCCAATTTCCTTGGGAAAATTCAAAAATTTGGGACTAAAAAATCATTTTTGTGGAAAATTGTTTTTTTTTTTTTTTCACACCCAGGCATTATAAGCTTTTGTGAAACACTTGGGGGTTCAAAGTGCTCACAACAGATCTAGATAAGTACCTTAGGGGGTCTAGTTTCCAAATGGTGTCACTTGTGGGGGTTTCCACTGTTTAGGCGCATCAGGGGCTCTCCAAACACGACATGGTGTCCAATCTCAATTCCCGCCAATTTTAGTTTGAAAAAGTCAAACGGCGCTCCTTCCCTTATGAGCTCTGCCGTGTGCCCACACAGTGGTTTTCCCCCACATATTGGGTATTGGCGTACTCAGGAGAAATTGCATAACAACCTTATCTGTCCATTTTCTCCTTTTACCCTTGTGAAAATAAAAAAAAAGTTTGTAAAAGATCATTTTTGTGGCTAAAAAGTTAAATATTCATTTTTTCCTTCCACGTTGCTTTAGTTCCTGTGAAGCACCTGAAGGTTTAATAATCTTCTTGAATGTGGTTTTGAGTACCTTGAGGGGTGCAGTTTTTAGAATGGTGTCACTTTTGGGTATTTTCTGCTATATAGACCCCTCAAAGTGACTTCAAATGTGAGGTGGTCCCTAAAAAAATGGCTTTGTAAATTTTGTTGTAAAAATGAGAAATCGCTGGTCAACTTTTAACCCTTATAACTTCCTAACAAAAAAAAATTTTGGTTCCAAAATTGTGCTGATGTAAAGTAGACATGTGGGAAATGTTATTTCTTAACTATTTTGTGTGATATATTTCTCTGTTTTAAGGGAATAAAAATTCAAAGTTTGAAAATTGCAAAATTTTAAAAATTTTCGCCATATTTTCGTTTTTTTCAAAAATAAACGCAAGTTATATCAAAGAAATTTTACTTCTAACATGAAGTACAATATGTCACGAGAAAACAATCTCAGAATCGCGAAGATCCGTTGAAGCGTTCCAGAGTTATAACCTCATAAAGAGACAGTGGTCAGAATTGTAAAAATTGGCCCGGTCATTAACGTGCAAACCACCCTTGGGGTGAAGGGGTTAAAGATAGGTATGCAGGACGCATGCAGAAGTATGCTGAAGTACGAAGCCCTCCTCAAAGCCTCCGAACACTAATGTGAACGCAGCCTTAATCTGCAATGTCTTTATTGTCTGTACTTGTCCCTCCTTAATTGTAAAGTGCTGCGGAATATGTTGGCGCCATATAAATAAAAATCATTATTATTATATTATTATTATTAAGGCAATGCCAACAGACCTTAGTTCCAAAGTGTAAGAACTAATGTCTGATTTTAAGAAACCCTAATAATGTACTGGTTCTTCTCCCTACCTGTGACCTGGTTAATGGGCTTGTAGTGAACAGCAATGTCAGCAGTCCAGTGAATCTGGTAAGTTTCCTTTTCTGGGTTTACATTTACATTCTGCTGTAATATTTTATTATGTAACTTAAAGTATATATGCGAAAGTCACACAAAAAACAGTGTGACCAAATTTTGTAAACATAACAGAAGATTGTATTTGTGGCAACTTGCTTTTTGGACAGATTTCTGGCATTAAATGTCAGTCTTTCCTTCCTAATTGCATTTGTGATTCCAACCTTACAAGTAAAAGGGCAGAATGTGACCGGAACATATCTACTCTCCTATTAAATAATTATGTGAGCATCTCCAGACCACACTCAGAAATAGCCAGCCTCCAACAAGGTCAAATTTTAAAAGATACAAAGATCCTGACAAATACAGGGTGGGCCATTTATATGGATACACCTAAATAAAATGGGAATGGTTGGTGATATCAACTTCCTGTTTGTGGCACATTAGTATATGGGAGGGGGGAAACTTTAAGATGGGTGGTGACCATGGTGGCCACTTTGAAGTCAGCCATTTTGGATCCAACTTTATTTTTTTCAGTGGAAAGAGGGTCATGTGATACATCACACTTATTGAGAATTTCACAAGAAAACAATGGTGTTCTTCGTTTTAACGTAACTTTATTATTTCATGAGTTATTTACAAGTTTATCACCACTTATAAAATGTGTTCAAGGTGCTGCCCATTGTGTTGGATTGTCAATGCAACCCGCTTCTCCCACTCTTGACACACTGATAGCAACACCGCAGAAGAAATGCTAGCACAGGCTTCCAGTATCCATTGATTCAGATGCTGCACATCTCGTATCTGAAGGCAAATGTCTGTGCTGTGAATATACGAGATGTGCAGCATCTGAAACAACGGATACTGGAAGCCTGTGCTAGCATTTCTTCTGCGATGAGCTCAATATAAACTGATGGTAACTTATTAAATGGGCTGTTGTTAGGCTTTTGCGGTGACAGACTTCATGTGTCATGTCTTTGTTTTTATTAAAGGTCTAATACTCATTCCTCTTGGTTATTTGCGTGCAGAGAGATCATTCTTTGCAGATCACTGACTTGGGGCGCAGACAGATAGCCGTATTAATCATGCAAGGATTGCACCGCAATCCTCAGACTGGCCATAAGGTCTCGTGAACTGACCGTGACAGCATGTATTTCTATGCAGCTGTCACACTCAGGTCAGTAAGGCAGACAGCCAGTCCGAGGAGTGCGATGTGATCCTCACATGGTTAATACGGCCGTCTGTCTGCTCCCTTAAACAGACAGTGTCGTTGTTAGAAGCAACAGTATCTGTAGCAATATGTTATATGCTGAGCCGCCTCTAGGGGTCTCACTACCTGGATGTATTCAGAGGATAGAGAGGAGGGACTCGTTGGTAAGAGCATGAGACAGGAAGCATTAATGTAATGTGGCTGAGAGAACGTGCACACAATAAAAGTAACCCGTTACCACAATCGTGTCAGAGGCATAAACAAGAAACAGAACATGGTGGCAGCAGGGCTGAACCTATAAAGAACAAGTGGACAGACAATCCAGGCAGCTTGTGGTACAAAGCTCAACTGTAAGTACAGTGCCCACAGTACAGCATTATGGAGACAGCATTAAAACCTCCTCAGAGACTAGACATCATGTCCTCAAATCTATCGCAGACCTGGAGACATTGGAAGGAGGAGTTTACTCTGTATGTGGATCTTACAGTAGACACCAATGATCAGAAGCGTAAGGTGAAGCTCTTCTACTATCTGATTGGAGAAAAAGGCAGAGAGCTTGCTCAGACCCTGATCCAGGACGGTACGGACAGTCTGGCAGACATTGTACAGGCATTTGATAAGCACTGTGACCCCAGAGAGAATGAGACAGTGGAAAGATTTAAGTTTTTCACCAGAAATCAGGAGATGGGAGAGAATATAGACGCATATGTGACTGAGCTGAAAAGACTGGCAGCAACATGCAGCTTTGGAGAGATCAGAGATTCTCTTATCAGAGATAGAATAGTGTGCGGCATCAGAGAGCCACAGCTAAGAGAGAGACTGCTGAGAGAGGAGGAGTTAACCCTAGAGAAATGCATGCAAATAAGCAGAGCTGCAGAGCTAACAAGAGACAGCCTGAAGATGATGGCAGACACCACTGAGGAGCCAGTACATGCAGTAACCATGAGAGGAAAAGCAGAGCACCAAGCGAGAACAGTCCAATGCAGATACTGTGGCAGAAGACATGAGAGAGACAAAGAGAAGTGTCCAGCATATGGACAAAGCTGCAGGACCTGTGGTAAGATGAATCATTTTGCAGCTCTCTGCAGACTTAAGCCCTTTAAAAAGCACAGAGAAATTCACAGTGTGACACAGGACAATCACAGTGACAGTGCAGAAGATATTACATGGATACAGCTACAGTCTGCAACAGAGAATGTCAATACAGTCAGACAGCCAGAACCTAAAGATACAAGACAACTGTTTGCAACTCTTTTATTAAATGACAAACCCATTAGATTTCAGTTGGACTGTGGAGCAAGTTGCAATGTCATACCGGAGGATCTACTAAATGAACAGGTGTCCATTGAACCTACTGATAAGGTACTTATGATGTACAACAAAACGATACTGAAACCTCTTGGGACATGCAAACTGAAGGTTAGTAACCCATGCAACAGAAAGAGTTATAGAGCCCAATTTACAGTGCTGCAGGGTGGTGACCACATACCGTTACTAGGTATAAAAGCAGTTCAGGCAATGGACTTAATAAAGGTACAATTCCATAACATTATGTCTGTGGAAGTCAAACAGAGTATGAAGGATATCCCAAAAGCAGACAGCAATCTAGATTTACAGATTATAAAAACACAGTATGCGGATGTATTTGAGGGTGATGGATGTTTTGAAGGAAAACACAAACTGGAAATTGATAACACAGTACAACCTACCAGATTACCGACAAGAAAAGTGCCTGTAGCGCTACTTCAGCCATTGAAAGAAGAACTACAGGATTTAGAAAAGCGAGGCATGATAGAAGTCGTCCATCAGAGCACAGACTGGATAAGTAGTTTGGTCATAGTGCAGAAACCATCAGGAAAACTAAGAATTTGTATCGATCCCAAACCACTCAACAAAGCTCTCAAAAGGAATCACTATCCGATGCCTACAATAGAGGATGTGCTACCAGATTTATCAAAGGCAAAAATATTTTCAGTTTGTGATGTAAAAAATGGATTTTGGCATGTGGAACTGGATGAAGAATCCAGTTTATTGACGTTTTCTTCTCCATTTGGTCGCCGTAAATGGCTGAGAATGCCCATGGGACTGACACCAGCTCCAGAAATATTTCAGCAGAAGTTGATGCAAGCTTTGGAAGGACTCCCAGGGGTAAAGACGATAGCAGATGATATATTAATAGTGGGAGAAGGTGACGATATGCAATCTGCAATAAAGAATCACGATACAAGGATGCTACGATTTTTAGATAGGTGTAGAGCAAAAAAGATAAAGTTGAACTTGGAAAAGTTGAAACTGAAAATGACGGAAATGCCATATATAGGACATCTTCTAACCTCAAATGGAGTGAAAGTGGATCCAGAAAAGGTGAAGGCGATACAAGATATGCCTACCCCAACAGATGTGTGTGGAGAACAACGATTTTTGGGCATGGTGAATTATCTGTCCAAGTTTTGCAAGAATCTATCAGACATGTGTGAGCCAATGAGACAGCTAACTCACAAAGATGTGTTGTGGGAATGGACAGAAGCACAGGAGACTGCTTTTCAATCAGTAAGA
>JARQOD010000062.1:37102-112930 GCA_033576555.1 Oophaga sylvatica | reverse complement strand
CCGGAAGAGGTGGACATCGCAGACCGATGGTTTGGAGGAGGAGGACATCGCAGACCGACGGGTGGGAGGAGGAGGACATTGCAGACCGACGTACGGCAGGAGGAGGACATCGCAGACCGATGGACCACAGGAGGAGAACATCACAGACTTACGGACCAAAAGAGGTGGATAATGCAGACTGACGGACCGGAGTAGGAGGAGGACATCGCAGACCAATGGACTGGAGGTGGACATCGCAGACACAATGACCAGAGTGGAGGACATTGCAGACGACGGACTGGAGGAGGACAACGCAACCGACGGACCGAGGAGGAGGACAATACAGACGGAGGAGGAGGACACGCAGACCGACGGGACCGCAGAAGGATATCGCAGACCGACTGACCGCATAAGGAAGGACATGCGCAGAGCGACGGACCAGAGGAGGAGGACAATGCAGACCGACGGACGGGAGGAGGAGGACATCGCTGACGACGGACCAGAGGAGGAAGACATAGCAAACTGACGGACCACAGGAGGAGGACATCGCAGACCGACGGACCGGAGAGGAGGACATCGCTGAGCCACAGACCAAAACTGTAGGACATCGGAGACCGACGGAGCGAGGACAACACAAACCGATGGACCAGAGGAGGACATCGCAGACTAGAGGAGGACATCGCAGCCCGACGGAGCGGAAGAGGAGGACATCGCAGACCAACGGACGGAGGAGGAGGACAACGCAGACCGACTTACTGGAGGAGAGGACATCGCAGACGCGATCCTGAGGAGGAGGACATCATAGACGACGGACGGAAGAGGAGGACATCGCCACCAGAGAAGGACATCGCACACAAGAGGGGGAAATCGAGACCGACAGACGGAGAAGGAGGACATTGCAGACCGATGGACGGAGGCGGAGGACATCGCTACCATAGGAGGACATTGCAGACCGATGGACGGAGTAGGAGGACATTGCTGACCGTCGCAGGAAGACATCTCAGACCGACGGACCGGAGGAGGATGACATCGCAGACCGACGGACCAGAGTAGGAGGACGATGCGACCATCGGAGGAAGACATTGCAGACCGACGGACAGGAGGAGGATGACATCGCAGACCGACGGACTGGAGGAGGACATCGCAGACGACAGACCAGAAGAGGACATCGCATCCCTGACGGATCAGAGGAGGAGACATCGCAGACCAGAGGAGGACATTGCAGACCAGAGGAGGACATCGCAGACCGTTGGACCGAGGAAGAGCAGGACATCGCAGACTGAGGACCAAGAGAGTGGTAGCAGACTGTGGACAGAGAAGGAGGATGTTGAGGACGGACGAGGAGGAGGATGTCGAGGACGGACGAGGAGGAGGATGTCGAGGACGGACGAGGAGGAGAATGTCGAGGACGAACGAGGAGGAATGCCGAGGACGGACGAGGAGGAGAATGCCGAGGACGGACGAGGAGGAATGCGAGGACGGACGAGGAGGAGAATGTCGAGGACGACGACGAGGAGAGAATTCGAGACGGACGAGGAGGAGAATGTCGAGGACGGACGAGGAGGAGGATGTCGAGGACGGACGAGGAGGAGGATGTCGAGGACGGACGAGGAGGAGGATGTCGAGGACGGACAGGAGGAGGATGTGAGGACGGACAGAGGATAGTCGATGACGGACGAGGAGGATGATGTCGAGGACGGACGAGGAGGAGGATGTCGAGGACGGACAAGGATGTCGAGACGGACGAGGAGAAGAATGTCGAGGACGGACAAGGATGTCGAGGACGGACGAGGAGGAGAATGTCGAAACGGACGAGGAGGAGGATGTCGAGGACGGACAAGGATGTCGAGGACGGACGAGGAGAAGGATGTGAGGACAGACGAGGAGGAGGATGTTGAGGACGGACAAGTATGTCGAGGACGGACGAGGAGGAGGATGTCGAGGATGGACGAGGAGGAGGATGTCAAGGACGGAAGGATTCGAGGACGGACAAGGATGTCGAGGACGGACGAGGAGGAGAATGTCGAGGACGGACGAGGAGGAGGATGTCGAGGACCGACGAGGAGGAGGATGTCGAGGACGACGAGGAGGAGGATGTCTAGGACAGACGATGAGGAGGATGTCCAGGACGGACGAAGATGTCGAGGACGGACGAGGAGGATGTCGAGGACAGATGAGGAGGATGTCGAGGACGGACTAGGAGGATGTCGAGGATGGACGAGGACGGTATCAGGAAAGAATAAAAATGATGTTGAGGAGGAGGACGATGTCGAGGATGAGGAGGAGGACGGACGATTAGGATGATGTCAAGGACGGATCAATACAATGTCAAGGACAGACAAGTAGGAGCTCGCAGACAGAGAAGGTCGCAGAAGGACGAGGAGGAGGAGGAGGTTGCGGATGGAAGAGGACGAGATCGCGGACGGCTCATAATATGTGTACAATAATCATGAGGAAGCCATTATGTCATACTTCTGGACCCTAAAAGTTTCAGATGCCTTCCATAAAAGATGACATTACGACTTTAGCCATTTTTATTTGCTAGTGATGCCACTTCTCTTACCTTATTAAAAGCTTTTTCATAAAGTTGATCCATTTTCATTCATTCCACCATGTTTGGTATAGAGACCAATTTCTTTCCTATAATCCACTAAAAGGTTTGGTGTAGAAAATAGAACGTGTTGGAGGTCGGGAACGGACAGGAGGTTTACACGATCCTTCAATTAGAAGAAACACATTAGAGGTTATTAGACCAGTAATGTTTGCCATGTGGTACTTACAGTTAACGGCTCTCCCTGTAGTGCTTGTAGTACCAAGTTACTGACAACTCTTCCATCATTCATGTGCATACGTGGCCCAAATGTATTAAGTATTCGAGCCACTCTGACCTCCACACCTTCCTGATAACAAGAGAAGCAGTTTAGAGACCACATTTTCTTCAAGTAAAAATTTGACTTTTTTGTTTGGCAAAATAACACCCTACACAAATAAGTATGTGTTTTTCTACCACTTCTTCTGTCCCCCAGTATCACTTTAGAGGGTTATCTTCATTATGAGTTTTGCTTGCCAGGGGGTGTTCCTGAATGATCGACAAACCAGACCAGCAACATGGCCGCACAGTTGGCCCAAACTGTCCACTGTGGCCAGCAGAGATAGCTTTGGCTCTGAAGCATCGAGAGTGCAGGGACAATGAAGCTGGCTAAATATTGTGATCTGGCGTCAGAGCAGCGCTTGCAAGCACTATAGCAAAAAAAGCATACAAGAGCTTAACTACTTGCCGAGGAACCTAGCCATCTCTGAAGGACTACTGCTCCTTGTTTAGGTTACCGGCTACCTCGGCAAAGTATGGAATTAAAAAGCCTTCTGTTTTTAATGGAGCGGAATTTTAATAAAAAGGTAAATTGCCAAGTAGCTTGCTTTTATACAGATAAATAGGAAGGTGCGGAGAAGTCACAGCAGCACTAGAAGGCTATCGGAGAAGTTCCCTACACTGACCAGTCTATATAGCACATCTATAACATATATATAACAAATATATATAGTAACTGAAACATTTCCCACTTTAGTATAGCAACCTTGAGCAATCAGCTTCAAAACTTGGGGAGGGGGTAATTCCAACTTGTATGTTCACTCCAACTGTAGCACCACTGCAGGACAAACGAAGCATTGCAGTTTTTGTTACCATCTGCGTCTTGCCACGTCCTACATATGGCCCCAGGAACCTAGCTGATAGAGAATTAGGAGGGTCCCATTTCGATAACCAAAAGGAGTATGTTGGTTTTTTTTTTTTACCATTTCTATAATTCTCAATGCGCAGAATATTTCTATTGCTTGTGTACCACGGACATTATTTTAATAATAATAAACACAGGAGAATACAGACTATATAGGTTAAAATAGTACATTTTATTATACAAACTATGATAAAAGTCACAAAAAGAGAGAACAGAGTGCATCAAAGGCAGAACAAACAATAGCCAGCCTACAGCATATGATGAGGCACATAAATTACAATGACCTGTGTGTAGGTTGTGTCCAGGTAAGGACAGGCCAATACCAGCCCATAGAGCTATATAAAGATTAAGCCAAGCGGCAGCAGATACAGGGTTAGAGAAGGCATTGCTCTTTATATAGATCTAGGAGCTGGTATTTGGCTGTCTTTACCTGGACACAACCTACACACAAGTCATTGTAATGTATGTGCCTCTTCATATGCTGTAGGCTGGCTATTGTTTGTTCTGTCTTTGATGCACTCTGTTCACTCTTTTTGTGACTCCTCATAATTTGTGTAATAAAATTTACTATTTTAACAGTATTTTCCTTTGTTTATGATTAGATTGGAGTTGGTTCCTCCTTTCTAGGAATTGCTGCAATTAACCTGTGCAATTCTTTTGCATCCAGTATGCAACTGGGTTTCCTGTTTTCTATTATTTTAATATTGTAAGACTAAATGGGCCCAGTTCAGACGGAGCATGCTATAAAGATTGTAAGTTTGATACACAAGAGTCCTCTATTACATAGGTAGTGGAAAAATCAATTACTCCATCACATCCTCTCTAAAACGACATGGAGCAGCAACTGACCAGAAGACCAGTCCATCAGCCGCATCCATCTCAAAAGAAGCTTTCCTATGCTCCATCAGCCGTCATTTCAGTTTATATCTAACGAGCAGACAGTATGTAATAAAGAGCAAGGGGCTATGAATAACAAAAATAACGAGAATCCGATATGTAAGGGATGGTGCTGTACATCCTTTCTTCTAACTGTATCTTTAACCCAATCCCACCTCTTCCTTCCCTTATCCTCCCCTCTTTTGAACTCCACTCTGTCCGCATCTACTCTCCCTCCAACCTCCAAGTGGCCATCATATACTGACCTCCGGGCGCGACCACTGCCTTTATTGACCAATTCTCCACCTGGCTCCTCCACTTTCTCTCTGCTGACATCCCCACCATCATCATGGGTGACTTCAACATCCCCATTGACACCCACCAGTCGGCAGCCTCTAAACTCCTATCCCTTACATCATCTTTTGGACTTACCCAGTGGTCCTCCTCAGCCACGCATACAGACGGGCACACACTCGACCTGGTCTTCACCCGTCTCTGCTCCCTATCTAACTTCACAACCTCCCCTCTCCCCTATCTGACCACCATCTACTCACTTTCTCATCCCTGTCCTCCTCACCTGTCACCCATGTCCAGCAACATGCGCACCCCCGCAGAAACCTTGCTCACCTAGACACCCACAAACTCTCTGACTCTATTCAACCACTGGCATCCATATCTTCACTCCACGACACAGACACTGCCACTAGTTTCTACAATGCCACTCTTGCAACAGCCATCGACTCGGTCGCCCCTGTCATGCATAACAGATTGCGACAAATCAATAGACAACCCTGGCACAATAACACCACAAAAAAGCTTCGGCAAGCATCCAGAATTGCTGAACGGCGCTGGAAGAAAACGCATTCACAAGACGACTTCACTGCACTCAAACAAGCAACACTTGCATTCAAATCAGCTCTCACCTCTGCTAAACAGGCCTACTTCACATCCCTTGTATCTTCCTTATCCCACAACCCCAAACAATTGTTCAATACTTTTAACTCCCTCCTCCACCCACCACTGCCCCCTCCTACCTCCCTTATCTCTGCTGAGGACTTCCCCATGCACTTCAAAAACAAGATAGACCAAACACGGCAAGTCTTTATTATTCAACCACCACAACCCCTTTGTATATCTGACCAATGCCCAAACCCCATAACCTCCTTACCCAACATCACGGAAGGGGCGCTTGCTCATCTTCTCTCCAAATCACACCTCACCACTTGTGCACTCGACCCCATCCCATCCCCACCTCCTCCCCAACCTCGCCACCACTCTTATCCCATCACTAACCCACCTCTTCAATCTATCACTAACTTCTGGTACCTTCCCTTCTGCTTTCAAACATGCCACAATCACGCCTATCCTCAAAAAGCCAACCCTCGACCCAACTGCTATTGTCACGCTGTATAGCAGATATATATATGTGATGTCAGTAATCTATATCAAAAGGGCAACATACTATATAACATGCGCATAGATATATGATAACATAGATTTACCTGACAGAATGTCCAGTGGGTCAAAACGGAATCCGTTATACGCTGTCTCCGGCTAGAGGGTGACCGGGGTCTAAGCTGACCCTAAACTGGGGTCCTAACTAATCCCTCAACCTGGAGGTACTGTTAAAGGTACAGAGGTCCAGGCCACCAGCGTAAACCCTGTCTCCTATCAATCCCTGCCAACTGTATTCTAGTCCTAAGAAGGACCCTGAATACCACCAAAGGGAATGAACAGGTAACGGTTAATGAACAGAAAGACATACAAGAAAGACAAGAAATAAAGTAAATAAAGTCTTACATACAACACTCACACACAGTAGGAACACCTAAGGTCTCAGAGATAAACTATAAGCTATAAGAGTAAAAACAACTAAGGAGCTCTTAGCTTAAGTATTCTCAGAACCGCTTCAGTCTGCTAGACTACATGAATGCTTTCACCGGCGTCTAACATCCAGACTGGCAGGAATATAAAGGAAACTAATTAGAACATAATCAAAAGCAGCCGGGCGAGGCTGCACCTAGCCTTAGCAAAGAGCTAGATAAAATTAACTCTCTCATTACCAAAAAACAAAGAACCAGCAACTCAGCTGTGAGAAGTCAGAATGTGCAATCGCGACGATCTTTGTGGCGATGCACCCATGACAGTACCCCCCCTTCTACGAGGGGCCTCCGGACCCTCAGGGCCAGGTCTGCCCGGGTGAGTTGTGTGAAAGGGCCGAACCAATCGATCTGCGTTAACATCAGACGCAGGGACCCACGTCCCCTCCTCAGGACCATACCCCCTCCAATGAACTAAGTACTGAAGGGATCGGCGACTGAGACGTGAGTCAATGATTTTCGACCCATGAATTTCCACGTTATCATTGACCACCACTGAAGGAGGTAGAGGTGACGGTATGACTGGTGCCACATACTTTTTAAGTAATGACTTGTGAAACACATTATGATTTTTAAACGTAGGAGGGAGGTCCAGACGAAATGCCACAGGATTAATTATGGAACTGATCCTGTATGGCCCGATGAATCTGGGACCCAACCTCCAGGAGGAAACTTTAAGTTTTATATTCCTGGTAGACAACCACACCAGATCGTTCACCTTCAGATCTCGACCAGAAACTCTCCCCCTATCAGTCATCCGTTTGTAACGGTTCTCCGTAACCTTCAGTCTTAACTGATCTGGAACTATCAGTCTCCCTGGAAGTCCCACAGGGGCGTCCCCCTGAGCCCCCAATACCTCCCCCTCAAGCTCAGAGCATACAGCTGACACTACAACTCCCTCCTGAGGAATAGGAACCGGATCATCCATCCTCCCGGTCCCTGGGAAAGTACGAGATAAGGCATCAGGAAGCAACTTTATTGAGCAGTCATATGCGCGATGAGGAGGTAACTCTTTACACCCCTCCTCTGAGAACATCTCTTCAAAGTCCTCCAGAAAAGGAGGCAAAGTCCTAGGCACAACCGCACCGATAACCGTGCTCATGCAGTTATTCTTGCAAAATTCACCCCACTGGCTTATCTTTCTGGATTGCCAATCAATCACTGGGTTATGTTTAGCCAACCAAGGAAGTCCCAACACAATAGGAGTAGGTAGACCCTCCAACACATAACAAGACAATTGCTCTTTATGTATTGCCCCTACTCGAAGATCTATGTTATGAACAGCTTGTACCAAGCTACCTTGACCAAGAGGTCTAGAATCAATAGAGAGTATAGGGACCGGTTTGGCCAATACACTCAGTTGCATACCATGCACCTGGGCAAACCGAGCGTCCACCAGATTAGCCCCGGACCCACTATCAAGAAAAACAGAAATCCTCTCAGTTCTAGTACCAATCACCACCTCCGCAGGCACGAGAAACTGAGAGGGATTTGGGGACGAAATACACACTCCCAGGTTAACTCCTTGGCTCAAAGAGGTCCGGGATGGACACCCCCCAACAAAATGTCCCTCTCTCCCGCAAAAGAAACACCTTCTAGTCTTGCGGCGCACCGCCGATTCCCTCCTACAAAATGATGTCCCTCCCAACTGCATGGGTTCCTCAGAACAGACCAGGGGAACCTCAGTAAAAGGGACTTTAGTAGTAGGTGTAGTCATCACGGGGGCGGAGTTACCTCGCGTCTTCCCCGAAGTCGTCTATCAATGCGAATAGCGAGGGCCATAGCAGCCTCCAGTGATGGAGGAGAATAATACTGAGCCAACACATCTTTTAATTTGTCAGACAACCCTTGACAAAACTGGCTCCTAAGAGCTGGGTCATTCCACTGAGTATCTGTTGCCCATCTACGGAACTCAGAAGAATATTCCTCCGCTGGACGATTTCCTTGCCGTATTTTACGTAACCTTGTTTCAGCAAGGGAGACTCGATCCGGATCATCATATACCAGACCCAGGGCAGTAAAAAATCGATCCACTGACTGGAGATCTGGGGAGCCTGGAGGAATAGAGAACGCCCAAGATTGAGGGTCCCCTTGTAAGAGCGAGATAACAATTCCCACCCTCTGCTCTTCACTCCCAGATGACCGAGGCCGCAGCCGAAAGTACAATTTACATGCCTCCCGGAAAGTAAAAAATTTGTCCCGCCCACCAGTGAACCTGTCCGGGAGAGCAACCTTAGGTTCAGATCTGGTTTGCTCCGGGGGGACAAAACCTTGGACTTAATGTCTGCAAATTCCATGGACAACCCCTGCAACTGCCGGGCCAGCTGGACTACTGGATCCATGACAGCTGGGGAGAATCTTTAGTTGGGCCGGTGAAAATGTCACGCTGTATAGCAGATATATATATGTGATGTCAGTAATCTATATCAAAAGGGCAACATACTATATAACATGCGCATAGATATATGATAACATAGATTTACCTGACAGAATGTCCAGTGGGTCAAAACGGAATCCGTTATACGCTGTCTCCGGCTAGAGGGTGACCGGGTCTAAGCTGACCCTAAACTGGGGTCCTAACTAATCCCTCAACCTGGAGGTACTGTTAAAGGTACAGAGGTCCAGGCCACCAGCGTAAACCCTGTCTCCTATCAATCCCTGCCAACTGTATTCTAGTCCTAAGAAGGACCCTGAATACCACCAAAGGGAATGAACAGGTAACGGTTAATGAACAGAAAGACATACAAGAAAGACAAGAAATAAAGTAAATAAAGTCTTACATACAACACTCACACACAGTAGGAACACCTAAGGTCTCAGAGATAAACTATAAGCTATAAGAGTAAAAACAACTAAGGAGCTCTTAGCTTAAGTATTCTCAGAACCGCTTCAGTCTGCTAGACTACATGAATGCTTTCACCGGCGTCTAACACCCAGACTGGCAGGAATATAAAGGAAACTAATTAGAACATAATCAAAAGCAGCCGGGCGAGGCTGCACCTAGCCTTAGCAAAGAGCTAGGTAAAATTAACTCTCTCATTACCAAAAAACAAAGAACCAGCAACTCAGCTGTGAGAAGTCAGAATGTGCAATCGCGACGATCTTTGTGGCGATGCACCCATGACAGTTATGTCCAGCTATCGACCAATATCGCTGCTCCCACTCGCTTCCAAACTCCTGGAACAGCACGTCCACGCTGAACTTTCCTCCCATCTCTCATCTAACTTGCTCTTTGACAATCTACAATCTGGTTTCCGCCCCCATCATTCCACTGAAACAGCCCTGACCAAAATTACTAACGACCTACTCACAGCCAAAGCTAAAGGACAATACTCTATGCTCCTCCTTCTTGACCTGTCCTCTGCTTTCGACACAGTTGACCACTGCCTTCTACTACAGATTCTCTCCTCCTTTGGCATCAAGTACCTTGCCCTATCCTGGATCTCTTCATACCTTTCCAACCGCACATTCAGCGTCTCCCACTCCCACACTACCTCCTCGTCCCACCCTCTCTCTGTTGGAGTACACCAAGGCTCTGTTCTAGGACCCCTACTCTTCTCAATCTATACACTTGGCCTGGGGCAACTCATAAAGTCCCACGGATTCCAGTACCACCTTTATGCTGATGACACTCAGATCTACCTCTCTGGCCCAGACATCATCTCTCTGCTGTCCAGAATCCCTGAGTGTCTATCAGCTATATCCTCCTTCTTCTCCTCCCGCTTCCTCAAACTCAATGTGGACAAATCTGAACTCATCATCTTTCCCCCATCTCACAGATCTTCCTTACCTGACCTATCTATAACAATTGACAACACCACGCTTTCCCCCGTACCGGAGGTCCGCTGCCTCGGAGTAACCCTTGACTCTGCCCTGTTCTTCAAACCATACATCCAAGCTCTTTCTACCTCCTGTCGCCTCCAGCTCAAAAATATTTCCAGAATCCGTCCCTTCCTCAACCCTCAATCTACTAAAATGCTTGTGCATGCCTTCATCATCTCCCGCCTCGACTACTGCAACATCCTTTTCTCTGGCCTCCCTGCTAACACCCTCGCACCTCTCCAGTCCATCCTTAACTCTGCTGCCCGACTAATTCATCTCTCTCCTCGCTACTCCTCCGCATCTCCCCTCTGCAAATCTCTTCACTGGCTCCCATTCCCTCAGCGAATCCAATTCAAATTACTAATACTGACCTACAAGGGGCCATCTATAACCTGTCTCCTCCATATATCTCTGAACTAATCTCCCCATACCTTCCCTCACGTAATCTCCGGTCCCCCAAGACCTCCTTCTCTCCTCCACACTTATTCGCTCCTCACCCAACCGCCTCCAAGACTTCTCCCGAATATCCCCCATCCTCTGGAATTCTTTGCCCCAACACGTCCGACTATCAACCACTCTCGGATCCTTCAGACGTAACCTGAAAACCCATCTCTTCAGGAAAGCCTACAGCCTGCAATGACCCCGCTGCCTCCTCACCACTACCGGAGATATCGCCTCAACCAACACCGGAACTGCTGCAATCCCCCAACCTGCTGTCTCAGTCCCCCATCCTGTAGAATGTAAGCCCGAAAGGGCAGGGTCCTCTCCCCTCTGTACCAGTCTGTGCTTGTTAGTTTACTGTAAGTGATATCTGTAATTTGTATGTAACCCCTTCTCATGTACAGCACCATGGAATCAATGGTGCTATATAAATAAATAATAATAATAACATAGAGGGAACTGTGTGATAAGGGACAGCACTATACATAAAGAGAGGGCAATGTGTAATAAGGGGTGGCAATATATATATATGAGAGGAGAATGTGAAAAAAAATATATATATCTGTAGCTTGGTCGCCATTAAAAGGAGGGGGGCCCAGACACATTTCTTGCACAGGGGCCCCAAGCTGTGTCCGCACTGGCTTAAGGATATAGAGGTCAGAATAATAGTGCCTGTAAGGCCTCATTAAGACGTCACCCACCCCCCATGTACGAGAAAAAAAGGGACTGATTTCAGTGTTTGGGCGAGTTTTCACTATCAGTGACTTTTTCATTTTTTTTAACAAAATAGAAAATTACTGATGGTGATAACTGATCCACACACTGAAAATCAGCCTCTTTTTTCACATACACGGTGGAGGGAAATTGAAGCCTTCCCGACATCGTTGTTCTGACCAGACCCCTTCAGTCCTATGTATTTGCTCGGGAGACTTTTATCAGTTGATTTTAACTGCATTACAGTATAAATCGATCACACACAAAGTGCCGTCACTGCAGTCCGGGCTTCTCACAGACTGGTGTGAGCGATCTCGCTCCATGACTCGGGGCAATAAACAGAGTTTTATAATAAATCTAGATTTCCCATGAACAGAACACATCACAGTCTATACTGCACATATAACAGGTACAATGGAGGTCAGAAGCCCAGAAAGAGGATTCAGGAGAGAACTCATTCCTCACATGTGGGGTTACTGAAGAGCTCAGCACACTACAGGATGGGGGGATACAGGAGAGAACTCGTTACCCACATGTGGGGTTACTGAAGAGCTCAGCACACTGACAGGATGCGGGATACAAGTAAAAGAAAACTGACTGGCACATCCAAACCAGTGTGAACTAGGTGCAAACCAGGAGCAGCTACCTCCATAGACAACATACAAAAAAAGGTTGCACTCTATCGTGCCAAAGCAAGTCAATGTGAAATATGAAACATGAATAGCAATATGGCTTTTGAATATTAAAAAAAATGAATGAGACGCTTTGCACAAAATTTGGCCAAATAATGCCTGCCCATACACCAACGTCAAGGTGGTCTCAGAACGTATGGGTCCCTGCCTATGTGAACATACCTCTATTAGGCTGATATCTGAATTCCTGGGTGAATGTGGACACCTCTGTCAGTAAAGCTTGCCTTTTCTGGGTGAGCAGGAACTTGCTATAATTAAAATCACCACATGGTGATGGGCGGAGTCCTCGGTCAGTAAGCTAACATAGAAGTAAAAGAAAACTGACTGGCACATCCAAACCAGTGTGAACTAGGTGCAAACCAGGAG
Source organism: Oophaga sylvatica (assembly GCA_033576555.1). Lineage (NCBI taxonomy): Eukaryota > Metazoa > Chordata > Amphibia > Anura > Dendrobatidae > Oophaga > Oophaga sylvatica. The sequence continues at coordinate 100,426 of JARQOD010000062.1, read as the reverse complement.
CAGCTACCTCCATAGACAACATACAAAAAAAGGTTGCACTCTATCGTGCCAAAGCAAGTCAATGTGAAATATGAAACATGAATAGCAATATGGCTTTTGAATATTAGAAAAAAATGAATGAGACGCTTTGCACAAAATTTGCCAAATAATGCCTGCCCATACACCAACGTCAAGGTGGTCTCAGAACGTATGGGTCCCTGCCTATGTGAACATACCTCTATTAGGCTGATATCTGAATTCCTGGGTGAATGTGGACACCTCTGTCAGTAAAGCTTGCCTTTTCTGGGTGAGCAGGAACCTGCTATAATTAAAATCACCACATGGTGATGGGCGGAGTGCTCGGTCAGTAAGCTAACATAGAAGTAAAAGAAAACTGACTGGCACATCCAAACCAGTGTGAACTAGGTGCAAACCAGGAGCAGCTACCTCCATAGACAACATACAAAAAAAGGTTGCACTCTATCGTGCCAAAGCAAGTCAATGTGAAATATGAAACATGAATAGCAATATGGCTTTTGAATATTAGAAAAAAATGAATGAGACGCTTTGCACAAAATTTGGCCAAATAATGCCTGCCCATACACCAACGTCAAGGTGGTCTCAGAACGTATGGGTCCCTGCCTATGTGAACATACCTCTATTAGGCTGATATCTGAATTCCTGGGTGAATGTGGACACCTCTGTCAGTAAAGCTTGCCTTTTCTGGGTGAGCAGGAACCTGCTATAATTAAAATCACCACATGGTGATGGGCGGAGTGCTCGGTCAGTAAGCTAACATAGAAGTAAAAGAAAACTGACTGGCACATCCAAACCAGTGTGAACTAGGTGCAAACCAGGAGCAGCTACCTCCATAGACAACATACAAAAAAAGGTTGCACTCTATCGTGCCAAAGCAAGTCAATGTGAAATATGAAACATGAATAGCAATATGGCTTTTGAATATTAGAAAAAAATGAATGAGACGCTTTGCACAAAATTTGGCCAAATAATGCCTGCCCATACACCAACGTCAAGGTAGTCTCAGAACGTATGGGTCCCTGCCTATGTGAACATACCTCTATTAGGCTGATATCTGAATTCCTGGGTGAATGTGGACACCTCTGTCAGTAAAGCTTGCCTTTTCTGGGTGAGCAGGAACCTGCTATAATTAAAATCACCACATGGTGATGGGCGGAGTGCTCGGTCAGTAAGCTAACATAGAAGTAAAAGAAAACTGACTGGCACATCCAAACCAGTGTGAACTAGGTGCAAACCAGGAGCAGCTACCTCCATAGACAACATACAAAAAAAGGTTGCACTCTATCGTGCCAAAGTAAGTCAATGTGAAATATGAAACATGAATAGCTATATGGCTTTTGAATATTAGAAAAAAATGAATGAGACGCTTTGCACAAAATTTGGCCAAATAATGCCTGCCCATACACCAACGTCAAGGTGGTCTCAGAACGTAGCATGTTCCTGCTCACCCAGAAAAGGCAAGCTTTACTGACAGAGGTGTCCACATTCACCCAGGAATTCAGATATCAGCCTAATAGAGGTATGTTCACATAGGCAGGGACCCATACGTTCTGAGACCACCTTGACGTTGGTGTATGGGCAGGCATTATTTGGCCAAATTTTGTTTTATTTTTTTTTGTTTTATTTGCTGAATTTGTACTTTACTACATTTATCTGCCTCTATAATAGATATATCTAAGTCTTATGTACAATGTGCGTATGAATTATTGTATCTTTTTTTAGATTCATCCACCATACACAATTTTTAACATTATGTAATAGTGTTCTTTTGTATATTTCGGTAAAGAAATATTATTTTTATGCAATTGTATCGCAACCTTCCACCTCAGTTTATTGATTTTCTTTGTATTTCTTGTGAACAGTCTTATTAACAATTGGACAGCATATGCCATTCATAGTAGTTGTGGAGGTATGATCACAGTATGTAGAGTTGCAATCCAAATAAGTGTATGGGAGCCAAGGAAATTGCTGTTTTTGTATATTTTACTGGCAGTTACTGACCTGTAGTCCATTTTATGATGAGGCATTCCCTTTAAGAACAGTGCTTGTGACCAACAATACTGCCAAATACCTTATTTTCAAAATGGTTGTGGGTTCCATTAAATTAATTTACATTTTTCATATCCAGTCAATTGATAAATATATTGCTATAGAAAGATAAGTACTACATGTTATATTTGCTGATGTGTAGTAGATGTAATATCGAAGCAAAAAGTGGATTATCAATTTAGTAGCAGCAACAAAACTGACAGGATAAGATTAGTAGGAAAAAAAGTATTCAATGTCAATAATGCTCCATGTCTGTATACATTACATTTTCTGTTTTTTTTTTTGCTTTGCAGGTTCATGTGATCAGATGAAGCTGATATGATACTACATAAGCAGGCGTGCATTGTCTTTTCATTCTTTACTACAAAATAAAACGTATTCTCACTACCCGATACCTCGTAACCATTTTATTAAACTATTGGGCTCCTTAGACTTGGTCAATCGTAGCAAAGGAAAAGACAAGACTGCTGGGGCGCAACTTTGTTACAAGACTGTTAAAAATTCGTATGTTCGGATATGTTTAGATGGAACAGTTATATGTGATGAGAGGGAATGTGATTACGTGCAAGGATAGTATGTGCAATCTGAAAAGCCTAAGGGATATTCTGTTTAGGAAGTAGCTGCAGAAGATCATAAGATGTTGTCTACACTCTGAGAATTTACTGCCTCAAACTGCAATCACATGGGCGACTCTTACAAGGCACATAAATACCTTCCACACGTGTCTAGAGACCCTTAAAGTCTTTCTTGTCAGTCCACATTTGGATCTGCTTATAGAAATGTATAAATGGCACTCAAAAATGTAAAATATTCTAACACAGCAATAAGGGATTTTATTTTCTGTATGTGCAAAAACAAGTTATTTCCTATCTTCTGGTATCCCACCATAAAAGTTACACGTAGAACAGTTTTTTTTCACGTTTATTATGGTATGTTGTTTTTTTATTAAAAAGAATTTTCATTTGATCAAACAACAAAGTAATGTTATTTTGTGTTTTATGTTATTTTATTGTTTCCACTGTCTTATTTTTTGTTAGAGTTAACTAATAAAATATAACGTTCATTAGTCTCTTTTAGCTAATGACAAATAATCCAGTTCTTTACATTCCAAATGTGAGCTTTAAATGTACCTATATTCTGGGGGGGGGGATTACAGGGCATCAGTCAGTAGGATCAACCCTCTTAAGCCGTTTACATGGGTATGCAGGTCATGCATAGAAAGTTGAATAAAACGATACCTTGATATCGGTAATCTGATATCTTATTCAAGAGAAATCCACCTTTTTCTTATTTGTAAGTGAGCTATTCAGGGCTATTGCCCCGGACACTGATCTGAATGAGAATCTGCCTCCAGAACTTATTTTAAATAAAAGGAGGTGTAATCAGTGTGATGTGTAATGGCTGCTCTCCTGATCACTGCAGAGCTGTGTGTGATTATACCTGACACATCTGCAGGTTCCTCTCAACTTCAGCTTCCATCTCATAGGCAGACTGGATTGCAATATTGTTAAAATTCAGCATGTGAGAGCTTCATCTTTTAACAGGTTTGTTATGCCACAAAGTTCAGTTTTCCTGTTCTGTTAGTTACATGTCCCACAATGGTAATGTCCACTTTCATTTATAATAAACTCCGGAGGCAGATTCTTGTTAAGGTCTGTTCATCCCATAAATCTTAACAGCTAACTTACATATATGAAAAACATGAATTTCTCTGGAGAAGAGATCAGATCACAGATATCAAGATATCATTTTTTATTCGGACTCCCATGACAGCACCACGAGAGGGGATCCGCCCTCCAGGAACAGGAAACCTACAGATACAAAAAGGGCGGCCCTCTCTCATCGCATCAGTTGGTTTCCTGTTCCTGAAGAGAACGAATCCTACAGACTACAAAGATGTTCCAGGCCTGGCTGGTCAGCTCAGGTAGCGGGGGGGTCTCCTATCTCGAAGCGCCACGGTGGTCCTGGGTAGATTTCACGGCAGTGAGCGATCAGCAGGGAGCAGCGTCCGGAGGATCACCTGTCTCTAGGTGATGCCAGCGCCTGGGTAAGTATACCCTGGCCTCCCCCAGAGCTCAGGTGGATGCGGGCCCCTGGAGGTCTCCTGGGACGGCGGTGTCAGGGGGCGCTCGGTCTCCTCTCCCCGTCGAATGGCGCCATTGCTGAGTGCGGGGTGGCGGCGGGGGATGTGGCAGCTGCTCGGCGTGTGCGGGCGCCGTCGGTGCCATGCGTCTCTCCCCTGGGCGCCTCGGGCCCAGAAAACGCCATTACTGACGTCGGGGCGGAGCCGGCGGTCACTTCCGGGTCACCGGCGCAAGCGCTCTACTGCGCATGTGCAGACTCCAAAAACATGGCGGCCGCTGTGCTGGGCGACGGGGGGCCTGTATGCAGCGCTTTGGAGCAGGAGAGGCTGGGATGGAGGCGTGGCACAGATCTACTGACCCTTAGTACCGGAAATGGGAGTATATAGAGCCTGCCAGCAGGGGGGTCCATGCTTCTGGCCCATTATCTTCATGATGGAAGAGGAGCAACTGCAGTCATTGCAGCCGGAGGAAGCTTTGCAGCATCTCTCAGCAAAGAAATCTCAGACGCGTCAAAAGATCCGGGACGCGAACCGCAGCCAGTCAGTACGGAAGGGCTCTTCCAGCCGACAGGCGGCAGTTTCAACTAAGATAACACTCCCTCGTATTCCGGTACCTATTTTCGGCAGTCACTGGTAAGTGATCTACGTGAAAGTACACTCAGTGATGTGCCCTCCCCCTTATGTTCCTGTTTTAGGGGAAGAAATGCGCAGGTAAATCAAGACACTGCGAATGCGCCCTCTGTGGATGCCCCCTACCGGACTCCTGTCCGAAAAAATTATGTCCCTCCTGTATCCAGCAGACGGTGAGGTCGCGGGAAAGAGGAGAGGGGAGCAGCATTAGCGCATAGAGGGTTAGATTGCAATTTAATATTCCCTCAGGTGGCGGAAGAGACTCATAACTTCACCCTGAACCTGAGAGACATCATCAGGTCAGAAGTAAGGGATTCCTTAAAATCCCTAACCCAGGGAGAAAGTGCTAGACAGAAGGATCCTCCGGAGTCGGACTCATTGGCAGACTGGAGGAGACATGAGGAATCCCCTGGGTCATCCTCGTCGGCTTTTTCATCCGAGGAGGACTTGAGCCGTTTTTGTCTACCCCTAGACCGAGTAGACAAGCTAATGAAAGCGGTTAGGGGTACAATGGGGGTAGAGGAACCCAAACCAGAGCTGTCTATGTAGGACTTTATGTTTAAAGGGTTAGAGCAGAAGAGACGGAGCGCTTTTCCCTTGAACGAAAAGATTTGAGAACTAATACTCCGCGAATGGAGAAACCCGGAGAAAAAAGGTTCCCTACCTCCGGCCCTTAAGCAGAGATATCCTTTTGAGGAGCCAACCATTAATGTCTGGGATAAAGCTCCCAAATTGGATGCTGTGGTCGCCAAAGCATTGAAAAAATCGTCCCTATCCTTTGAGGATATGGGAGCCCTTAAGGATCTCCTAGATAGGAAAGCTGCCGTCTTTCTTAAAGGAACTTGGGAGATGGCGGCCAGTTCACGAAGACCTGCAGTAGCATCCACATGCCCAGCCAGATCAATGATGGTCTGGCTAGACCAATTAGAGACCCAACTAAAGGAGGGAGTTCCCCGAGACACCATCCTAGGGGCCCTTCCAACAATTCAGGGAGCCGCAGCCTTTCTCTCGGATGCCTCGGTTGACTCAGGATGGTGGCCAGGGCGGCAAGCCTCTCTAATGCAGCCCGCAGGGCGCTATGGTTGAAATGCTGGCCAGGCAACATCCAGGCAAAAACTAAGCTCTGTGCCATACCATGTGAAGGGGAGTATCTCTTTAGCCCTGTCCTAGACGAGTTATTAGAGAAGGTGGGAGAGTGTTGTGAATGGACTTGAAATGAGTTCTGAGCAGAGGCTCCCTCTGGTGGTTACAAGCGGTACTGGACTGTCCAGTGAAGATTGTGAGGAGTGGGAATCAGGTGTTACTGACTGGTCTTATATAAGGGAGTCGCCTTCCCATCAGGGTTGCCGGTGATCAATTGTTCTGGTCTCACTCCATGATTCCTGTTTCCCTTGTAGCCTGCTGTGTCGTGTCTGCATCTCCTGCTAACAGATAAGACATTTTCTTCTTTTTGTTTTTGTGCTTTATTTTTGCATTTTGTCCTGCACTTCTGTGGGGGCCTTCAGGGTCCCCTCCGGGGGCTTTTGCCCTCTCAGTTTAGTTCAGCCACTGATGTTTGTACTTTTGCTTTTTCCAGTTTCTTCAGTGGCTGCTGTTTTGATTTTGTTACACCAGAGAACTAATTTAGGTGGTAGAGGTCGTGTGATCTCAGGTGTTTTTGAAATTAGTAGAGTTGGTGCTTTGCAGGGTTTTTTGGGATTGCAGTAAGTACCCTTCCTATCCTTTTCTATTTAGTTAGTTTGGCCCCAACGTTTGCTCATACTATTTTCTGTCTGTGTCAGTATTTCTTCTTGTCTAACAGCCATTACATGTTTGGGGGCTTTCTATGTTCTTTGGGGATCTGCTCCAGGGCAGATAGCTTTCCTATTTCTATCTTTAGGTGTAGTTAGTTTCTCAGGCTGTGACGAGGCGTCTAGGACCAACGTAGGAACGCTCCACAGCTGCCTCTAGTTGTGGTGGTTAGTTAGGGTACTGCAATCTCATAGATTCCAACTGCTCTGGTGTATTGCCTTTTTTACCTGCACTCCTCAGTTACCGAAACATAACAGTATCACCGGCCCAAAATTTAAAGTTGTATGGTACTCACAGAAGGGAAAAATATTGTGAAAGAAAAAACGGTTGTCAGAGTTGTCAGAGATATTTTTCTGTTTGTTGCATTTTTTTTTTTTCCCTCTGTATCTCTGGGTGCTGGGGAGGATTTTTTCTCTCAATGGAGTTTGCACAGTTGTCTGGCCGTGTGGATCAGCTTGCCACTGAGGTTCAGAGTATTGCTGCATATCTTGCTAGGTTGCCTGTTGTGGAACCTAGGATTCCCATGCCAGATTTGTTTTTGGGGGATCGAGCTAAGTTTCAGAATTTCAAAAATAATTGTAAATTGTTTTTTGCCTTAAAATCTAAGTCCTCAGGGAACGCAACGCAGCAGGTTCAAATTGTCATCTCTCTCCTGCGCGGCGATCCTCAGGATTTGGCTTTTTCCCTGACACCTGGGGATCCTGTTTTGAGTGATGTTGATGCATTTTTTCAGGCTTTGGGGTTATTGTACGATGAGCCTAATGTCACTGATCAAGCTGAAAAAGCCTTGTTGGCATTAAATCAGGGGCTTGATGACGCTGAGTTATACTGTCAGAGATTCCGTAGGTGGGCAGTCCTGACCAAGTGGAATGACGACGCTTTGGCGGCCCTTTTTCGGAAGGGTCTGTCAGATAATGTAAAGGATGTTATGGTGGGATTCCCTGTCCCCTCTGGTCTCAATGATTCTATGTCATTAGCGATTCAAATTGACAGACGTTTGCGTGAGCGGAGAAGTATGCGTGGAATAGTGTTGCCTTGTGAACCTGCTTCTGAACCATGCAGTGTGATAGAGTGGTGTCTGGGGCACAGCGTCATGAGTTTCAAAAGCGCAATGGGTTATGTTTCTACTGTGGTAATGCCTCTCATGCTATTTCAGTCTGCCCTAAGCGGGGAAGACGTTTTGCACGCTCAGTTGTCTTGGGTAGTGTTCAGACTAAGTTTTTATTAACTGTCACTCTGATATGCTCTCTGTCCTCATTTTCTGCTCAGGCTTTCGTTGATTCTGGAGAAGCTATTAACCTGATGGATTATGATTTTGCTAAACGTTGTGGGTTTCCCTTGATACCCCTACAGAAGTCTATTCCCCTACTGGGGATCGATTCTACCCCTTTGGCTGAGAATAAACCTCAGTTCTCTACTCAGGTGATAATGAGGGTTGAACCTGATCATCAGGAGTGCTGCAAATTTTTGGTTCTGTATAATCTGCATGATATTATCGTACTGGGTTTCCCTTGGTTGCAGTCTCATAATCCTGTTTTGGATTGGAAAACTGTGTCTGTAACCAGTTGGGGCTGCCAATGTGTTAATACCAACACTCCTGTTTTTTCTGCCTCCCCCCAGGCTCAGGATGTTCCTGACTTTTTGATTGATTTTTCTGATGTGTTTAGCGAAAGTAAATCTGCATCCTTGCCTCCCATAGGAGCTATGACTGCGCTATTGAATTAGTGCCTGGTAGTAAATTCCCTAAAGGTCGCCTTTTTAACTTGTCTGTACCTGAACATGACGCTATGCGGTCTTATATCAAGGAGTCATTGGAGAAAGGTCATATCAGACCATCCTCTTCACCCTTAGGTGCCGGTTTTTTCTTTGTGGCCAAAAAGGATGGTTCATTAAGGCCGTGTATTGATTATCGTCTTTTGAACAATTTACTGTGAAATATCAATATCCGTTACCCTTGATTTCTGACCTGTTTTCCAGAGTGAAAAATGCTACTTGGTTTACCAAGCTGGACCTCAGGGGGGCATATAACCTTATTCGCATTAAGCACGGGGATGAATGGAAGACGGCATTTAATACCCCTGAGGGGCATTTTGAGTACCTTGTGATGCCCTTTGGGCTCACTAATGCTCCTTCTGTCTTCCAGTCCTTCATGAATGACATTTTCAGGGATTTTGTGGATAAATTTCTGATTGTTTATTTGGATGATATCTTGATTTTTTCCAATGACTGGGACTCTCATGTGAAACATGTTCGAACTGTATTCCAGATTTTGAGAGAGAATGCTCTGTATGTGAAGGGATCAAAGTGTCTTTTTGGCGTACAGAGGATCTAATTTTTGGGATTCATTTTGTCCCCATCTGTTATTGAAATGGACCCAGTCAAGGTTCAGGCCATCTGTGATTGGGTCCAACCTACTTCATTAAAGGCTCTTCAAAGATTTTTGGGTTTTGCCAATTTTTATCGTAAATTTATTGGTAATTTCTCGGTTATTGTTAAACCTTTAACTGATTTGACCAAAAAGGGTTCTGATGTGGTGAATTGGCCTCCTGAGGCAGTCTCTGCATTTCAGGAACTTAAGCAGAGATTCACTTCTGCTCCTGTTCTACGGCAGCCTGATGTTTCTCTACCATTTCAGGTGGAGGTTGATGCCTCTGAAATTGGGGCAGGTGCTGTTTTGTCCCAAAGAGATCCAGAGACCTCTAAAAGTAACCCTTGTGCCTTTTTCTCTCGAAAATTTTCTCCTACTGAACGTAATTATGACGTGGGTAATCGGGAGTTATTGGCCATGAAGTGGGCTTTTGAAGAGTGGAGACATTGGCTGGAGGGAGCCAAACATCAGGTGGTGGTCCTTACGGACCATAAGAATCTGGTTTATCTGGAATCTGCCAAGCGACTTAATCCTAGACAGGCCAGGTGGGCCTTGTTTTTCACACGTTTTAATTTTGTGGTTTCATTTCTTCCTGGCACTAAGAATGTTAAGGCGGATGCCCTCTCGAGGAGTTTCCTGGTGGACTCTCCTGAGTTATCTGATCCTTCTGTTATTTTGAAAGAGGGTATAGTTCTTTCCGCCATCTCGCCCAATTTGAGACTGGCTCTGGAGGGGTGTCAGGAGGATAAGCCCGAGCGCTGCCCTGTTGGGAAATTGTTTGTCCCGGACCAGTGGAATAAGAGTGTGATGTCTGAGATTCATTGTTCCGCGCTGGCGGTCATACCGGAATTTTTGGTACCAGAGACTTGGTTAGTCGGTCCTTTTGGTGGCCTACCTTGTCTCGTGATGTCAGGGAATTTGTGCAGTCCTGCGGGACTTGCTCTCGCTCCAAGCCTTGCTCTCGCTCTAGTGGTTTGTTGATGCCATTGCCTGTGCCCAAGAGACCATGGACCCATATCTCTATGGATTTTATTTCCGACCTCCCTGTTTCTCAGAGAATGACCGTCATCTGGGTGATTTGTGATAGGTTTTCCAAGATGATACATCTTGTGCCATTACCTAAGTTGCCTTCCTCCTCTGAATTGGTGCCTTTGTTCCTTCAGCACGTGGTTCGTTTACACGGCATTCCTGAGAACATTGTGTCTGACAGAGGAGTCCAGTTTGTTTCAAGATTTTGGAGGACCTTTTGTTCTAAACTTGGTGTTCAATTGTCTTTCTCCTCGGCGTTTCATCCTCAGACCAATGGTCAAACTGAGAGAAAAACCAGACATTGAAGACTTATCTAAGATGCTTTGTGTCTGCTGATCAGGATGACTGGGTCTCTTTTTTGCCTTTGGCTGAGTTTGCTCTTAATAATAGGGCTAGCTCTGCCACTTTGATGTCTCCATTTTTCTGTAATTCTGGGTTTCACCCTCGATTTTCTTCAGGACAGACGGAGGCTTCAGTCTGTCCAGGTGTTGACTCTGTTGTGGAGCGTATGCAACAGATTTGGGACCAGGTAGTGGAGAGGTTGTCCCTCTCTCAGGAGAGGGCCCAGCGGTTTGCTAACCGGCATAGGACTGATGGTCCTCGGTTTAAAGTGGGGGACTTGGTCTGGTTGTCCTCAAAAAATATTCCTATGAGAGTGGCATCTCCTAAATTTAAGCCTAGGTTCATTGGACCTTATAAGATCATGGAGATTCTTAATCCTGTTTCTTTTCGTTTGCTTCTTCCAGGGACATTTAAGATCCATAACGTGTTCCACAAGTCCTTGTTGAAGAGGTTTGTTGAGCCAGTGGTTCCTATTACTGTGCCTCCTGACCCTGTTTTGGTTGAGGGCAATCTGGAGTATGTGGTTGAGAAAATATTGAATTCTCGTTTTTCTAGACGGAAACTCCAGTATTTGGTTAAGTGGAAAGGTTATGGTCAGGAGGACAATTCTTGGGTGTTTGCTTCGGACATCCATGCTAGGAGACTCATCCGTGCGTATCATAGAACTCATCCTGACCGACCTGGTTGCTCAAGTGAGGGTTCGGTGACCCCTCCTCAAGGGGGGGGTACTGTTGTGAATGGACTTGAAATGAGTTCTGAGCAGAGGCTCCCTCTGGTGGTTACAAGCGGTACTGGACTGTCCAGTGAAGATTGTGAGGAGTGGGAATCAGGTGTTACTGACTGGTCTTATATAAGGGAGTCGCCTTCCCATCAGGGTTGCCGGTGATCAATTGTTCTGGTCTCACTCCATGATTCCTGTTTCCCTTGTAGCCTGCTGTGTCGTGTCTGCATCTCCTGCTAACAGATAAGACATTTTCTTCTTTTTGTTTTTGTGCTTTATTTTTGCATTTTGTCCTGCACTTCTGTGGGGGCCTTCAGGGTCCCCTCCGGGGGCTTTTGCCCTCTCAGTTTAGTTCAGCCACTGATGTTTGTACTTTTGCTTTTTCCAGTTTCTTCAGTGGCTGCTGTTTTGATTTTGTTACACCAGAGAACTAATTTAGGTGGTAGAGGTCGTGTGATCTCAGGTGTTTTTGAAATTAGTAGAGTTGGTGCTTTGCAGGGTTTTTTGGGATTGCAGTAAGTACCCTTCCTATCCTTTTCTATTTAGTTAGTTTGGGCCCCAACGTTTGCTCATACTATTTTCTGTCTGTGTCAGTATTTCTTCTTGTCTAACAGCCATTACATGTTTGGGGGCTTTCTATGTTCTTTGGGGATCTGCTCCGGGGCAGATAGCTTTCCTATTTCTATCTTTAGGTGTAGTTAGTTTCTCAGGCTGTGACGAGGCGTCTAGGACCAACGTAGGAACGCTCCACGGCTGCCTCTAGTTGTGGTGGTTAGTTAGGGTACTGCAATCTCATAGATTCCAACTGCTCTGGTGTATTGCCTTTTTTACCTGCACTCCTCAGTTACCGAAACATAACAGGAGAGGAGAAAAAAAAGATTTCCAAACTTAGCATCCTCCTCGTATCAACGGCCTTTCAATAGAAGATTCGGTCAAAAAAAACGAACAAGGGACCGTCCCAAATGGGAGGACAGGAAGAGGAAAGGTCCCGGGTATATGTTTAGGCGCCCATCAGGGGTGGGGAAAAAACCACCCCAATGACAAGCAATCCCCATAGGGAGTAGACTGTCAGCCTTTCACTTGTCCTGGTTTCAGATCACCAACAGCAGTTGGGTGAGGGGAGTAATATCGTCAGGTCTGAGACTTGATTTCATCTCAATCCAAGGGGATAGATTTAAGACGACTCCTATACGCCCCTCTCAATTACAGAAAACGGTCCTGGAAATAGAAATCAGGGACCTATGTCATAAGAACGTCCTGGTACCAGTACCAGAGTTGGAGGAGGGTAAAGGCTTTTACACTCCCTTATACCTTGTTAAAAAAAAACAGACTGCTCTTATAGAACCATCATAAATCTTCGGGCCCTTAATAAGTCTCTGGTATCCCGACCCTTTAAAATGGAGACAGTTGGTTCAGCAATAAAGATGTGTTTTCAAAACTGTTTTATGGTAGTTTTGGATTTAAGAGATGCGTACTACCATGTGCCTATTTATGCAGATCACCAACGGTTTCTAAGAGTGGCTGTTTTCATAGATGGCGTATTCTGTCACTTTCAATATAGAGCTCTCCCTTTGGGCTTTCAGCAGCTCCTCGGGTTTTCACAAAGATAATTTCCGAGGTTATGGCCCATCTTCGAGAATATGACAGTTTGATTGTGCCCTACTTAGACGATTTCTTGATTATTGGCAACCCGGTGGATCATTGTCGTTTGCAGGTTGGAAGATCGATAGCCATTCTAGAACAATTGGGTTGGATAATTAACCATGATAAATCCCGGTTACAACCCTTGAAAGTCCAACGATTTCTGGGTTTTATCCTAGATTCTGAAAATCAACAGCGCCGTCTACCAACTGACAAAATTATTCAGATACATCAACAGGTCCTTCGGGCAATAGACCATCTATGTCCCTTAGACACGCCATGTCCTTATTAGACTCCCTTACATCTTGTATCCCGGCGGTCAGATGGGCCCAAGTACACACCAGAACTCTTCAGAGAGACGTCCTAGCTAATGACAGGGTCCTGGGATCCCTGGAAGGAAAAATGACATTACGCCCCTCTACCTTACACTCTTTAAAATGGTGGCTTAATAAAGCTAAATTGGCATTGAGGGTTCCCTGGGAAAATCGTAGACCCCACGTTGTAACTACAAACGCCAGTCCTTCGGGTTGGGGGACCTGTATGGGTGATATAGTGGTCCAGGGACAATGGTACCCCCTGGTAGAGAGTTCCTCAAACTTTAAAGAACTTTCGGCAGTAGAGCTCTCAATTAAAGAACTCCTTGTATATCTGCAGGGTCACCATGTCAGAATCCTCTCGGACAATCAGGTAACGGTTGCATATATCAACCAGTCGTGGATCTCTTTGCGACCAAACAGAACAGGAAAGTGAAACTGTTCTGTTTACTAAATCTGACAGAAAGACCTCTCGTAGTGGACGCTTTCCTGACAAGATGGGATTTCAGTCTTGCTTATGCCTTTCCCCCTCTATCCCTGTTGCATCTGGTAGTGAGAAAGATCAGGGAAGACAGAGCAAGAGAACTTGGTTTTCATGGCTGAGGACAATGTGTGCAACCCCTGGGTGCTTCCGGATCTCCTCTTCCAGGGCCCAGTCTAACACCCACAAGTAGCCGGACTCCATCTGACGGCGTGGAGTTTGAGAGGTCATTGTTGAAAGCTAAAGGATTCTCTCCCAATCTGATAAATACCCTACTTAAAAGTAGAAAATTAGTCACAACAAAGATCTATGTTAAAACATGGAAAACATTTCTGGCCACCACTGACCTCAGGTCTGGAGGGCAGGTTCCTATAGGTCAAATTTTAGAGTTCTTACATAAGGGCTTAGATCAAGGTCTGGCAACTAGTACCCTAAAGGTGCAGGTTTCAGCCCTTGGGGCCTTATTCAATTGTGAGATTGCAAGAAATTATTGGGTATCCAGATTTATCAAAGCTGCAAGCAGAACGAGACCCATACACAGGGCAAGGCACCCGCCATAGGATTTAAACCTGGTCCTAACTGCTTTGACGGAAGCTCCGTTTGAACCCATGCTATCTGCCTCAATTAAAAACCTGTCCCTTAAACTAGCCTTCCTGGTTGCCATTACATCAGCTCGTAGAATAGGCGATATCCAGGCCCTCTCTAGAGTCTCTCCTTAAACACAGATTCTGGAGGATAGAGTAGTAATCAGAACAGACCCTGCCTACTTACCTAAAGTGGCCTCTCGCTTCCATAGAACACAAGAGATAATTCTTCCCTCTTTCCTCCCTAACCCCACTAACGTTAAGGAGGAAAAGCTCTATACCCTAGACGTCAGAAGATGTTTATTACATTATCTCTCCATCACTGACCCATGGAAGAAGGACAACGCCTTATTTATATACTTCCAGGGCGTTAGAAAGGGTCTTAGAGTTTCCAAATGTACATTAGCGCGATGGATTAGGGAGGCTATCTCTTTAGCTTACACAGCAGGTGGGGGTCTGGCTCCACAGAATCTAAGGGCGCATTCTACCTGGGACATGGCAACCTCTTGGGCGGAAAGATTCGGAGTATCCCTCGACCAAATATGTAAGGCGGCCACATGGTCATCTCCTAGCACCTTTTTTTTAATCATTATAGTCTAGACATGGGTGCATCTTCAGATCTTGCCTTCGGGTTTAGGGTTCTGCAGGCTGTAGTCCCTCCCTAATATAGTGTTACATCTCTGTAATTCTCTCGTGGTGCTGTCATGGGAGTCCAAATAAAGTATTAAGTTACGTATCGGTAATGGTATTTTTCGAAAGCCCATGACAGCACCCTTAGTTCCCTCCCTTTCACGTGTGACGTGCACTTCCTTTACTAATAAGGTTCACTTAAGCTGGAATTGTTTAGAATTGTATAGATATTTCGTGTTATTAACCATGGAGGTCCTCTCGGCTCTGTAACTCAACTGATGCGATTAGAGAGGGCCGCCCTTTTTGTATCTCTAGGGTTCTGTTTCTGGAGGGCGGATCCCCTCTCTTGTGGTGCTGTCATGGGCTTCCGAAAAATACCGTTACCGGTACGTAAGTTAATACTATCCAGCATCCTATGACCTACTGGTACATGCCCTTATAGATGGCTTAGCAGGGTTGATCCTAGGGACAGTTTCCTCTTAGGGTATGTGCACACAATCCGTAATTGCTGCGGGTTTGACGCTGTGCACTTGTGCAGCGTCAAACCAGAAGCTGCCAGCTGTTACAGCACAGTGGATGGGATTTCTAGAAAGCTCATGTCCACTATGCGTGCACAGACGACCACAGCTCACCCACAGAGACTGACACGCGGCGCGTCTTTCCAGACCGCAGCATGTCAGTTTCTCTTGTGGAAACACTAGTCTCCGCAAGAGAAATTTCACCCATAGAATGTATTGAATGCGGTGAATCAGTATGTGCTGCATCCAAAGCGCTGCTACTTTCGGATCGTGTGCATCCGGCCTCAATGAATAGTACTAGTGAATACATGGAAGTTCTAAATATATCTTAAAAGTTAAATTAAATGCACTTTACATCTTTTGAGCATGTCTAATTATCATCCCGGGTTGTCTTTACAGACTACAGTTGCAGTGTTAATACGCAGATGTAAATAGGTAAAGTTACTTACTCTATAGTAAGTTCACACTAACATTTTTAAGAGTTTTTGTAACAGAAACTGAGGGGAAACAATACAAATCCTCAAAAAATTAGAATTTCTGCTCCAAAAACTCAGCAAAAAGGCTCAATGTGAACACACGCTTAAGCTGTACTCGCTTTATCTTTACGGAATTTTCAGTATAAATAACCTACAGAGTCACTCTGACTCCTTCTTCAGGACAACCACAAAAATAGATTTTTTTTTCGTTGTCCTGAAGAAGGTCTCGGAGTTATACCGAAACGCATCCAAGCTCTTTCTACCTCCTGTCGCCTTCAGCTCAAAAATATTTCAAGAATCCGTCCTTTCCTCAACCCTCAGGCTAAGTTCACACGTTGCGGAATTGCCGCGGAAATGTCCGCGGCAATCCCGCACTTCTCCCGCAGGAAATACGCACGTTTTTTGTATGCTGATTCCCGCCAGAATAATAGCGTTTTGCAAGCGTAATTAGCTTGCAGAATGCTAGCGTTTTCCTAGCGATCTGTAGCATCGCTTGGAAAACTGATTGACAGGTTGGTCACACGAGTCAAACATAGTGTTTGACAAGTGTGACCAACTTTTTACTATTGATGCCGCCTATGCCGCATCAATAGTAAAAAGATCTAATGTAAAAATAATAAAAAAAAATAATAAATAATGATATTCTCACCTTCCGGCGGCCCCCGCAGCCTTCCCGCCTTCAGCGACGCTCCCGGCAACTCCGGTCCCAGGAGTGCTTTGCGACAAATCACACCGATGACGTAGCATCTCGCGAGACCGCTATGCCATCTGGGTGATTTTCGCAAAGCACTCTTGGGATGGGAGTTGCCGGGAGCATCGCTGAAGGCGGGAAGGCTGCGGGGGCGGCGGGAAGGCTGCGGGGGCCGCGGGAAGGCTGCGGGGGCCGCCGGAAGGTGAGAATATCATTATTTTTTATTTTAATTATTGTTTTACCAGGGATATGGTACCCAGGGCCTGGAGGAGAGTCTCCTCTCCTCCAGACCCTGGGTACCATCGCACATGAACCGCTTACATTGCGCATGGTGGGCATAGCCACATGCGGAAAGTAAGCGGTTCAATGCATTCCTATGGCGGCGGAATCACCGCGATTACGCTAAATTAATGAACATGTTGCTATTTTTTCCGCGAAGCGTTTTTTTCGCGGAAAAAAAAACGCAACATGTGGCCAAAACATGCGGAATCAATTAACATGTATAGGATGCTTAATGCTTGCGTTTTTATCGCGTTTTTACCGCGGAAAACGCGGAAAAAACCGCGAAAAAAACGCAATTATTCCTGATCGTGTGCACTTAGCCTCAATCTACTAAAATGATTGTGCACGCCCTCATCATCTCCCGCCTCGACTACTGCAACACCCTTTTCTCTGGCCTCCCTGCTAACACCCTCGCACCTCTCCAGTCCATCCTTAACTCTGTTGCACGACTAATTCACCTCTCTCCTCGCTACTCCTCCGCTTCTCCCCTCTGCAAATCTCTTCACTGGCTCCCATTCCCTCAGCGTATCCAGTTCAAATTACTAATACTGACCTACAAGGCCATCTATAATCTGTCTCCTCCTCATATCTCTGAACTAATCTCCCGATATCTTCCCTCACGTAATCTCCGATCCTCCCAAGACATCCTTCTCTCCTCCACACTTATTCGCTCCTCACCCAACCGCCTCCAAGACTTCTCCCGAATATCCCCCATCCTCTGGAATTCTTTGCCCCAACACGTCCGACTATCAAACACATTCGGATCCTTCAGACGGAACCTGAAAACCCATCTCTTCATGAAAGCCTACAGCCTGCAATGACCCTGCTACCTCCTCACCGCTACCGGAGATATCGCCTCAATCAACACCGGAACTGCTGCAACCCCCCGACCTACTGTCTCCTGCCTCACAATCCTGTAGAATGTACGGTAAGCCCGAAAGGGCAGGGTCCTCTCCCCTCTGTATCAGTCTGTCATTATTAGTTTGTTTACTGCAAGTGATACCTGTAATTTGTATGTAACCCCTTCTCATGTACAGCACCATGGAATCAATGGTGCTATAGAAATAAATAATAATAATAATAATAATAATAACGCGTTGACATTAAGCCAGCAATTCTTCATCTCTTTGTGGCTTCTCATTTAATCAGTAGCGTAGGATACGTCCATCACTCTTGACACATTTGTTTATATTTCCTCTGGAGGCTGCAGCGGCTGTTTTTTATGCAATTCTGGGGGTTGTGTCTCGCACAGCCCCTTAAGGTGAGCACCTTTCACCCTCTTGTTTTCTCTTTTACTTGGATAAGACCCTATTGCAGTTTAGCATTTTTATCAAACTGCATACAGAATATTTTATTCTATGTAGACTGGAGGATCTAGAGACAGAACCACCCCCTACCATCTACATAGAAGTGTATCTGCCATCTCCTATCTCATAATGATCCTCCGTGGCGGTAGTATGGGGGGGCAACGGCTCGTAACCTCTCATCTGCCTGCTCGGCCACCGGCGGCGCCGTGGGCCCTCGGCAGAGAGTCCGTTGCGGATCGTATTCGCCCCCTCTGCTTATAGTCTACGCCCACCGGCGGCGCCGGGGGTTCTCAGCAGAGAGTCAGTTCCGGACCGTATTTGCCCCTCCCTGCTTATAATTTAATAAACTGTGACCGACCTGTTCAACCCATCCAGGCCTGTTGTTGTTTTGATGTTATGGGATTGGTGGGAGGCGGGGAAGCACCGCTATACGCCACAAGGGTCTCTTCAGTCTGTAACGTTCAGTCTTCACTAAATACAGATTTGTCCTCACAATTAAGATTTTTTTATCAATTCTGGCAGAGAAGGAAACAGATCTCTCTGAGATATATTTCTAAGTTACTTATTTTCACTTGTACTATTGATTTATGAAATAAAAATAAAAAAATGGTAACTCTTTAAGCAAAAGCATAGAAATATCAGACAGATATGAAGATGGACACTTCATTTTCAAAATGAAAATATGAACAATTAGCAATAGCTTTAAATCTACTAAAAGGTAAGGTGAATAATATTAATTATGCTATTACAGTGGTAATAATCATGGCAGCGATCCTTAGACAAGGTGCTGTACTTGGAGTAGTGGCTTGTCCTCCTTGAAATTGTTATTTATGACCGACCAGAGCGCAGAATAGCCTCACAGTAACTATGTTATTTATTTCAATAACATATATCTTTATATGATTTCTTATCAATCTAGTTTACTGAGTATGCGTTATTACTTCTGCTCCAGTGCGCCTGGTCCCATCTATGCTAATGTAGTATAATAAATGTACACAAATAATTAGTGCTTGGAAGAGTTCAGTATCTAGGCAAAAGGTTAGAACCTAGTGAGATGTGAAAACAGCTGGAGACCTACCCATCTTGGTAATATAAAGAGTTTGTTAGTAAATTCCATTAAACACGGAAATGATGAGAAGTGCTTCATTCTAAAGGCAGTGTCACGGGGTTACCGCGACAGTGTGGAGCCAGAAGATTGCTCCTACTCCGGCATTGAGAAGAACCACTTCTCCTTCATTTTAAATGTTTATTTCTTCTGGCAGAACAGGGGTTAATCGGCTCACAGCTGAGCTTGGTTAGCCACTACTTTTCCCTTTATAATCTGGGCTGTGATACAAATCCTTGTCTGAGCTAGCATTTGCTGCATGGCTAACAGAGGCAGAGGAGTTCATATGAGTTGGAGGAGTTATCAGTGACTGTTGCTTGGTTTGTATGTGTGGTAATTCCTTATCCTTCTCTATTTTGGTTTATTCCCCTACCTTTACACTCCGGTGCATTCCTCTGTAATATTTGAGTGAATATTTTCTATGCCTGGAGTTTTCTGTTAACCCTTGTCTGTGTTGCCTTGTTTGTCAGGTTGGTGTACTATGGTGCACAGTAGTGCCCCTCTTCCCTGGATGGGGGACGAGAACAGACGGAGGGCTAACTCTCCTCTTCCCACAGGTATGCACCAAATTTCCCCAGCTTTGCCAAATTCCTGTGACTGTGTTTTGTGAACTGCATTAACTCTGCATGGTATGCACCAAATTTCCCAGCTTTGCCAAATTCCTGTGACTGTGTTTTGTGAACTGCATTAACTCTGCATGGTATGCACCAAATTTCCACAGCTTTGCCAAATTCCTGTGACTGTGTTTTGTGAACTGCATTAACTCTGCATGGTAAGCACCAAATTTCCCCAGCTTTGCCAAATTCCTGTGACTGTGTTTTGTGAACTGCATTAACTCTGCATGGTATGCACCAAATTTCCCCAGCTTTGCCAAATTCCTGTGACTGTGTTTTGTGAACTGCATTAACTCTGCATGGAATGCACCAAATTTCCACAGCTTTGCCAAATTCCTGTGACTGTGTTTTGTGAACTGCATTAACTCTGCATGGTAAGCACCAAATTTCCCCAGCTTTGCCAAATTCCTGTGACTGTGTTTTGTGAACTGCATTAACTCTGCATGGTATGCACCAAATTACCCCAGCTTTGCCAAATTCCTGTGACTGTGTTTTGTGAACTGCATTAACTCTGCATGGTATGCACCAAATTTCCCCAGCTTTGCCAAATTCCTGTGACTGTGTTTTGTGAACTGCATTAACTTTGCATGGTATGCACCAAATTTCCACAGCTTTGCCAAATTCCTGTGACTGTGTTTTGTGAACTGCATTAACTCTGCATGGTAAGCACCAAATTTCCCCAGCTTTGCCAAATTCCTGTGACTGTGTTTTGTGAACTGCATTAACTCTGCATGGTATGCACCAAATTTCCCCAGCTTTGCCAAATTCTTGTGACTGTGTTTTGTGAACTGCATTAACTCTGCATGGTATGCACCAAATTTCCCCAGCTTTGCCAAATTCCTGTGACTGTGTTTTGTGAACTGCATTAACTTTGCATGGTATGCACCAAATTTCCCCAGCTTTGCCAAATTCCTGTGACTGTGTTTTGTGAACTGCATTAACTCTGCATGGTATGCACCAAATTTCCCCAGCTTTGCCAAATTCCTGTGACTGTGTTTTGTGAACTGCATGAACTCTGCATGGTATGCACCAAATTTCCACAGCTTTGCCAAATTCCTGTGACTGTGTTTTGTGAACTGCATTAACTCTGCATGGTAAGCACCAAATTTCCCCAGCTTTGCCAAATTCCTGTGACTGTGTTTTGTGAACTGCATTAACTTTGCATGGTATGCACCAAATTTCCCCAGCTTTTCCAAATTCCTGTGACTGTGTTTTGTGAACTGTATTAACTCTGCATGGTATGCACCAAATTTCCCCAGCTTTGCCAAATTCCTGTGACTGTGTTTTGTGAACTGCATTAACTCTGCATGGTATGCACCAAATTTCCCCAGCTTTGCCAAATTCCTGTGACTGTGTTTTGTGAACTGCATTAACTCTGCATGGTATGCACCAAATTTCCCCAGCTTTGCCAAATTCCTGTGACTGTGTTTTGTGAACTGCATTAACTCTGCATGGTATGCACCAAATTTCCCCAGCTTTGCCAAATTCCTGTGACTGTGTTTTGTGAACTGCATTAACTCTGCATGGTATGCATCAAATTTCCCCAGCTTTGCCAAATTCCTGTGACTGTGTTTTGTGAACTGCATTAACTTTGCATGGTATGCACCAAATTTCCCCAGCTTTGCCAAATTCCTCTGACTGTGTTTTGTGAACTGCATTAACTCTGCATGGTATGCACCAAATTTTTCCCTTCACCATGACAGCACCGACCGTGAGAGTATGGTATCCGCCCCAGGAACAGGAAACCTGTAGCAGAGATAAAAGAAGGGGGGCGGTGCCTCTCCCTCAGTTTAGGTTTCCTGTTCCTGCAGGTGGATGCCTGTGGGGCAGTGTACCTGTGTGGGGAATCGTCCCCTGGATGGCCGGTCTGGAGACCGAGGTCCGATGGGGAGGCACTGCAGCTGAGCGCGGCGGCGCGCGCTCTCCATCCCGGCTTCTTGGGGGCTGCCTGGCCACGTCTCGCCCCCCGTGGACTCCCCGGCGGCCGCTCCGAGCAGGAGGCTGAGCCGGGGTGGGCGTTAAAAATCTCGGAAAGCTCAGACCTAGATTCTTCGGACGAGGAATATGGTCGCCCTTATGTTTTGTCTGAAGACATTGGGAAATTGTTAAAATTGATTAGATCTACCATGGGGGTTGAGACGCCAAAAGAGCATCTTTCGGTACATGACTCTATGTTCAGTAACCTAGAGGGGAAAAAACGTAAAGTTTTTCCCTTCCATGGAAATCTATTAAAATTGATTAAAAAAGAGTGAAAGAAACCCAACAAGAAAATGTCTGTGCCAAAAGCATTAAAACGGAAATATCCGTTTGATGAAGAAATATGTGGGGAATGGGAAAAAGCCCCTAAGCTAGATGCCGCCATTGCTAGTACATCTAAAGGAATAGCGTTACCATTCGAGGACATGGGGGCCTTGAGAGACCCCCTTGATAAAAAAGCGGATGCTTTTTTAAAATCTGCCTGGGAAGCATCGGCCTGGTCAATTAAACCAGGGGTAGCCGCCACGTGCACCGCTAGGGCCATGGTCAAATGGTTAGAAGAACTCAGTGAACAGATAAAAAAATAAATGCCCAAGAGAGGAATTATTGGACGTAATACCGTCACTACAAAAAGCGGCAGGGTTCCTAGCGGATGCAGCGGTGGATTCTGTGCGAGGTGCCGCCCGTGCATGCGCTCTTTCTAACTCAGGTCGCAGGGCATTATGGCTTAAAAACTGGGCGGCAGACTTCCAGTCGAAGGTAAAACTCTGCGCAATCCCCTGTGATGGACAATACTTGTTCGGGAAAGCATTGGATGAAATATTGGAGAAAGCATCGGATAAGAAGAAACGATTTCCGCTACCGTATGGTTCAAGACGTCGTTGGAATGATGCTCGCTCGTCCTTTCGTGGAGCAAGGAATAGAGGGGGCAGAGGTCGACCAGATGAGAGATCTATCCGAGGCAGGCCTTGGGGAGAGAGAAGGGAGAAAGGATTTCTCTTCAAGGGTCCTACCAGATCAGATACTAAACGTCAATGACGCCAAGTCTCCGGTGGGAGGAAGACTGAGGAAATTTGTACACCAGTGGGAAACATTGCCCGCCTCACGGTGGGTAACCAATCTACTATCCGAAAGCCTACGACTAAAGTTTCTCAACCTCCCACCACAGCGACTAAAGATAACTCAGGTCGCCAAAAAGAACCAGGCTACAATGGAAAAAGAAATCACCCTCCTTATGGAAAAGAAAGTGTTAGTGGAGGTACCAAGTCATCAAGTAGGGAAAGGGTTCTACAGTACCCTATTTCTTACTCCAAAACCAGACGGCTCCTTAAGGGTAATATTCAACTTGAAGGCGTTAAACCAATACATCCGAGTGGAAAAATTCAAAATGGAAACATTAAAATCAACAGTGAAGTTGCTGGAACCGGGCTGCTACATGGCAGTGATCGATCTGACGGATGCATACTACCATGTACCAATCTAGAAAGAACATCAAAAATACCTAAGATTGTTGGTACAGATTGCACAAAACCCTACGCATCTGCAGTATCAATGTCTTCCCTTCGGGATTTCGGTAGCACCCCGTATCTTCACGAAATTAATTTCAGAAGTGGCATCTTTTGTGAGAAAGGAAGATATATTACTGATACCCTATTTAGACGACTTCCTAGTAATAGCAAATACTGAAGAGAAATGCAAGGATGCAATAAAAAGGATGTTAGAAATTTTAACCCCTTCACCCCCAAGGGTGGTTTGCACGTTAATGACCGGGCCAATTTTTACAATTCTGACCACTGTCTCTTTATGAGGTTATAACTCTGGAACGCTTCAACGGATCTTCGCGATTCTGAGATTGTTTTCTCGTGACATATTGTACTTCATGTTAGTGGTAAAATTTCTTCGATATACACTACCGGTCAAAAGTTTAGGGTCACTTAGAAATTTCCTTATTTTTGAAAGAAAAGCAGTTTTTTTCCAATGAAGCTAACATTAAATGATTCAGAAATATACTCTATACAGTGTTAATGTGGTAAATGACTATTCTAGCGGCAAACGTCTAGTTTGTAATGCAATATCTTCATAGGTGTATAGAGGCCCATTTCCAACAACCATCACTCCAGTGTACTTATGGTATTTTGTGTTCGCTAACTGTGTAAGAAGGCTAATAGATGGTTAAAATACCCTTTAAAACCCTTGTGCAAGTATGTTAACACAGCTGAAAACCGTTTGGTTGATTAGAGAAGCTATAAACCTGACCTTCCTTTGAGCTTGTTGAGAATCTGGAGCATTACATTTGTTGGTTCCATTAAACTCTCAAAATGGCCAAAAAAAAAGAACTTTCTTGTGAAACTCGACAGTCTATTCTTGTTCTTAGAAATGAAGGCTATTCCATGCGAAAAATTACCAAGAAACTGAAGAATTCATACAATGGTGTGTAGTACTCCCTTTAGAGGAGTGCACAAACAAGCTCTAACCAGAGAAGAAAGACAAGTGGGAGGCCCCGCTGCACAACTGAGCAACAAGACAAGTACATTAGAGTCTTTAGTTTGAAAAATTGACGCCTCACAGGTCCTCAACTGGCAGCTTCATTAAACAGTACACATTAAACGCCAGTGTCAACATCTACAGTGAAGAGGCGATTTGGGGATGCTGGCCTTCAGGGCAGATTGGCAAAACAAAAGCCATATTTAAGACTGGCTTAAATGAAAGGAAAAGATTAATATGGGCAAAAGAACACAGACATTGGACAGAGGAATATTGGCTTTTGTTTTGCCAATCTGCCCTGAAGGCCAGCATCCCCAAATCGCCTCTTCACTGTAGATGTTGACACTGGCGTTTAATGTGTACTGTTTAATGAAGCTGCCAGTTGAGGACCTGTGAGGCGTCAATTTTTCAAACTAAAGACTCTAATGTACTTGTCTTGTTGCTCAGTTGTGCAGCGGGGCCTCCCACTTGTCTTTCTTCTCTGGTTAGAGCTTGTTTGTGCACTCCTCTAAAGGGAGTACTACACACCATTGTATGAATTCTTCAGTTTCTTGGTAATTTTTCACATGGAATAGCCTTCATTTCTAAGAACAAGAATAGACTGTCGAGTTTCACAAGAAAGTTCTTTTTTTTTGGCCATTTTGAGAGTTTAATGGAACCAACAAATGTAATGCTCCAGATTCTCAACAAGCTCAAAGGAAGGTCAGGTTTATAGCTTCTCTAATCAACCAAACGGTTTTAGCTGTGTTAACATACTTGCACAAGGGTTTTAAAGGGTATTTTAACCATCTATTAGCCTTCTTACACAGTTAGCGAACACAAAATACCATAAGTACACTGGAGTGATGGTTGTTGGAAATCGGCCTCTATACACCTATGAAGATATTGCATTACAAACTAGACGTTTGCTGCTAGAATAGTCATTTACCACATTAACACTATATAGAGTGTATTTCTGAATCATTTAATGTTAGCTTCATTGGAAAAAAACTGCTTTTCTTTCAAAAATAAGGAAATTTCTAAGTGACCCTAAACTTTTGACCGGTAGTGTACCTTGCGTTTATTTTTGAAAAAAACGCAAATATGGCGAAAATTGTGAAAATTTTGCAATTTTCAAACTTTGAATTTTTTTTCCCTTAAAACAGAGAAATATGTCACACAAAATAGTTAAGAAATAACATTTCCCACATGTCTACTTTACATCAGCACAATTTTGGAACCAAAATTTTTCTTTGTTAGGAAATTAGAAGGGTTAAAAGTTGACCAGTGATTTCTCATTTTTACAACAAAATTTACAAAGCCATTTTTTTAGGGACCACCTCACATTTGAAGTCACTTTGACGAGTCTATATGGCAGAAAATACCCAAAAGTGACACCATTCTAAAAACTGCACCCTCAAGCTACTCAAAACTACATTCAAGAAGTTTATTAACCCTTCAGGTGCTTCACAGGAGCTGAAGCAACGTGGATGGAAAAAATTAATATTTAACTTTTTAGCCACAAAAATGATCTTTTACAAACTTTTTTTTATTTTCACAAGGGTAAAAGGAGAAAATGGGCAGATAAAGTTGTTGTGCAATTTCTCCTGAGTACGCCAATACCCCATATGTGGGGGAAAACCACTGTTTGGGCACACCGCAGAGCTCGTAAGGGAAGGAGCGCCGTTTGACTTTTTCAAACTAAAATTGGCTGGAGTTGAGATTGGACGCCATGTCGTGTTTGGAGAGCCCCTGATACGCCTAAACAGTGGAAACCCCCCACAAGTGACACCATTTTGGAAACTAGACCCCCTAAGGAACTTATCTAGATCTGTTGTGAGCACTTTGAACCCCAAAGTGTTTCACAAAAGTTTATAATGCCTGGGTGTGAAAAAAAAAAAAAAAAAAAATTTCCACAAAAATGATTTTTTAGTCCCAAATTTTTGATTTTTCCCAAGGAAATTGGACCCCAAAACTTGTTGTCCAATTTGTCCTGAGTACGCTGATACCCCATATGTGGGGGGGGAAACTGTTTGGGCGCACGGCAGGGCTTGGAAAAGAAGCAGTAACGTTTTGGAATGCAAACATTGATGGGGGTCATGTTCCGTTTGTAGTGCCCCAGATGAGCCTAAACAGTGGAAACCCCCCACAAGTGACCCCATTTTGGAAGCTAGACCCCCTAAGGAACTTATCTAGATCTTTGGTGAGCACTTTGAACCCCCAAGTGCTTCACACAAGTTTATAATGCCCGGGCATGAAAATAAAAAATCCTATTTTTTTCCCACAAAAATTATCTCTTAGTCACTAATTTTTTATTTTCCCATAGGTAACAGGAGAAATTGGACCACAAAATTTGTTGTCCAATTTGTCCTGAGTACGCTGATACCCCATATGTGGGGGGGAACCACTGTTTGGGCGCATGGCAGAGCTCGGAATGGAAGGAGCACCATTTGACTTTTTCCAACCAAAATTGGCTGGAATTGAGATTTGACGCCATGTTGCATTTGGAGAGCCCCTGATGTGCCTAAACAGTGGAAACCCCCCACAAGTGACCCCATTTGGGAAACTAGACCCCTAAGGAACTTATCTAGATCTTTGGTGAGCAATTTGAACCCCAAGTGCTTCACACAAGTTTATAACGTAGAGCCGTAAAATTCCACAAAATTGATCTTTTCACCCCAATTTTTATTTTCCCAAGGGAAACAAGACTCCAAAAGTTATTGTGCAATTTGTCCTGAGTGCGCTGATACCCCATATGTGGGGGTAAACCACTGTTTGGGTGCATGGCAGAATTTGGAAGGGAAGGAGCGCCGTTTGACTTTTTCAACGCAGAATTGGCTGGATGCCATGTCGTGTTTGGAGAGCTCCTGATCTGCCTAAAACAGTGGAAACCCCCCACAAATGACACCATTTTGGAAACTAGACCCCTCAAGGAACTTATCTAGATGTGTGGTGAGCACTTTGAACCCCAAAGTGCTTCACAGAAGTTTATAACGTACAGCAGTAAAATAAAAAATCCTTTTTTTTTTAAAAAATGATTTTTTAGCCCCCAATATTTTATTTTCACAAGGGTAACTGGAGAAATTGGACACCAAAAGTTGTTGTCCAATTTGTCCTGTGTACGCTGATACCCAATATGTGGGAGTAAACTACTGTATGGGCGCACGTCGGGGCTCGGAAGGGAAGTAGTGACGTTTTGGATTGCAGACTTTGATGGAATGGTCTGGGGGAGTCATGTCGCATTTGGAGAGCCCCTGATGCGCCTAAACAGTGGAAAACCCCCACAAGTGACCCCATTTTGGAAAATAGACCCCACAAGGAACTTATCTAGATGTGTGGTGAGCACTTTGAACCCCGAAGTGCTTCACAGAAGTTTATAACGTACAGCCGTAAAAATAAAAATCCTTTTTTTTTTTACAAAAAATGATTTTTTTCGCCCCCAATATTTTATTTTCACAAGGGTAACAGGAGAAATTGGACCACAAAAGTTGTTGTCCAATTTGTCCTGAGTACGCTGATACCCAATATGTGGGAGTAAACTACTGTATGGGCGCACGTCGGGGCTCGGAAGGGAAGTAGTGACGTTTTGGATTGCAGACTTTGATGGAATGGTCTGGGGGCGTCATGTCGCATTTGGAGAGCCCCTGATGCACCTAAACAGTGGAAACCCCCCACAAGTGACCCCATTTTGGAAAATAGACCCCACAAGGAACTTATCTAGATGTGTGGTGAGCACTTTGAACCCCGAAGTGCTTCACAGAAGTTTATAACGTACAGCCGTAAAAATAAAAAATCCTTTTTTTTTTTTACAAAAATGATTTTTTCGCCCCCAATATTTTATTTTCACAAGGGTAACAGGAGAAATTGGACCCCAAAAGTTGTCCAATTTGTCCTGAGTACGTTGATACCCAATATGTGGGAGTAAACTACTGTATGGGCGCACGTCGGGGCTCGGAAGGGAAGTAGTGACGTTTTGGATTGCAGACTTTGATGGAATGGTCTGGGGGCGTCATGTCGCATTTGGAGAGCCCCTGATGCGCCTAAACAGTGGAAACCCCCACAAGTGACCCCATTTTGGAAAATAGACCCACAAGGAACTTATCTAGAAGTGTGGTGAGCGCTATGAAGCCCCAAGTACTTCACAGAAGTTTTATAACATACAGCCGTAAAAACAAAAAATCATTTTTTTTTTTTACAAAAATGATTTTGTCGCCCCCAGTTTTTTATTTTCCCAAGGGTAACAGGAGAAATAGGCCAAATTGCACAATAACTCTTGGGTCCAGAGTACGCTGATACCCCATATGTGGGGTAAACTACTGTTTGGGCGCATGGCAGAGCTCAGAAGTGAAGGAGCACCATTTGACTTTTTCAACGCAGAATTGGCTGGAATTGAGATCAGACGCCATGTCACATTTCGAGAGCCCCTGATGTGCCTAAACAGTGGAAACCCCCCACAAGTGACCCCATTTGGAAACTAGACCCCTAAGGAACTTATCTAGATCTTTGGTGAGCAATTTGAACCCCCAAGTGCTTCACACAAGTTTATAACGTAGAGCCGTAAAATTAAAAAATTATATTTTTTCCACAAAATTGATCTTTTCACCCCAATTTTTATTTTCCCAAGGGAAACAAGACTCCAAAAGTTATTGTGCAATTTGTCCTGAGTGCGCTGATACCCCATATGTGGGGGTAAACCACTGTTTGGGTGCATGGCAGAATTTGGAAGGGAAGGAGCGCCGTTTGACTTTTTCAACGCAGAATTGGCTGGATGCCATGTCGTGTTTGGAGAGCTCCTGATCTGCCTAAACAGTGGAAACCCCCCACAAATGACACCATTTTGGAAACTAGACCCCTCAAGGAACTTATCTAGATGTGTGGTGAGCACTTTGAACCCCAAAGTGCTTCACAGAAGTTTATAACGTACAGCAGTAAAATAAAAAATCTTTTTTTTTTAAAAAAATGATTTTTTAGCCCCCAATATTTTATTTTCACAAGGGTAACTGGAGAAATTGGACACCAAAAGTTGTTGTCCAATTTGTCCTGTGTACGCTGATACCCAATATGTGGGAGTAAACTACTGTATGGGCGCACGTCGGGGCTCGGAAGGGAAGTAGTGACGTTTTGGATTGCAGACTTTGATGGAATGGTCTGGGGGAGTCATGTCGCATTTGGAGAGCCCCTGATGCGCCTAAACAGTGGAAAACCCCCACAAGTGACCCCATTTTGGAAAATAGACCCCACAAGGAACTTATCTAGATGTGTGGTGAGCACTTTGAACCCCGAATTGCTTCACAGAAGTTTATAACGTACAGCCGTAAAAATAAAAAATCCTTTTTTTTTTTACAAAAATGATTTTTTTCGCCCCAATATTTTATTTTCACAAGGGTAACAGGAGAAATTGGACCCCAAAAGTTGTTGTCCAATTTGTCCTGAGTACGCTGATACCCAATATGTGGGAGTAAACTACTGTATGGGCGCACGTCGGGGCTCGGAAGGGAAGTAGTGACGTTTTGGATTGCAGACTTTGATGGAATGGTCTGGGGGCGTCATGTCGCATTTGGAGAGCCCCTGATGCACCTAAACAGTGGAAACCCCCCACAAGTGACCCCATTTTGGAAAATAGACCCCACAAGGAACTTATCTAGATGTGTGGTGAGCACTTTGAACCCCGAAGTGCTTCACAGAAGTTTATAACGTACAGCCGTAAAAATAAAAAATCCTTTTTTTTTTTTACAAAAATGATTTTTTCGCCCCCAATATTTTATTTTCACAAGGGTAACAGGAGAAATTGGACCCCAAAAGTTGTCCAATTTGTCCTGAGTACGTTGATACCCAATATGTGGGAGTAAACTACTGTATGGGCGCACGTCGGGGCTCGGAAGGGAAGTAGTGACGTTTTGGATTGCAGACTTTGATGGAATGGTCTGGGGGCGTCATGTCGCATTTGGAGAGCCCCTGATGCGCCTAAACAGTGGAAAACCCCCCACAAGTGACCCCATTTTGGAAAATAGACCCCACAAGGAACTTATCTAGAAGTGTGGTGAGCGCTATGAAGCCCCAAGTACTTCACAGAAGTTTATAACATACAGCCGTAAAAACAAAAAAATCATTTTTTTTTTTTACAAAAATGATTTTGTCGCCCCCAGTTTTTTATTTTCCCAAGGGTAACAGGAGAAATAGGCCAAATTGCACAATAACTCTTGGGGTCCAGAGTACGCTGATACCCCATATGTGGGGTAAACTACTGTTTGGGCGCATGGCAGAGCTCAGAAGTGAAGGAGCACCATTTGACTTTTTCAACGCAGAATTGGCTGGAATTGAGATCAGACGCCATGTCACATTTCGAGAGCCCCTGATGTGCCTAAACAGCAGAAACCCCCCAATTCTAACTCCAACCCTAACCCCAAACACCAATAACCCTAGTCCCAACCCTAACCACAAACCTAACCCTAACACACCCCTAACCCTAATCCCAACCCTAATCCTAACGTTAGCGCCAACCCTAACCCTAATACTAACGTTAGCGCCAACCCTAACTTTAGCCGCAACCCTAACCCTAACGGGAAAATGGAAATAAATACATTTTTTAATTTTATTATTTTTCCCTAACTAAGTGGGTGATAAAGGGGGGTTTGATTTACTATTTATAGCGGGTTTTTGTGATTGGCAGCTGTCACGCTAAAAGACGCTTTTTATTGCAAAAAATAGTTTTTTGCATCACCACATTTGAGAGCTATAATTTTTGCATATTTTGGCCCACAGAGTCATGTGAGGTCTTATTTTTTGCGGTACGAGGTGACGTTTTTATTGGCACCATTTTTGAGCACGTGACATTTTTTGATCGCTTTTTATTTCGATTTTTGGGAGGTTAGAATGAACAAAAATCAGCAATTCATGAATTTCTTTTGGGGGAGGCGTTTATACCGTTCCGCGTGTGGTAAAATTGATAAAGCAGCTTTATTCTTCGGGTCAGTACGATTACGGCGATATCTCATTTATGTAATTTTTTTATGTTTTGGCGCTTTTATAGAATGAAAACAATTTTATATAAAAAATCATTATTTTTGCATCGCTTTATTCTGCGAGCTATAACTTTTTTATTTTTTCACTGATGATGCTGTGTGATGGCTCGTTTTTTGCGGGACAAGATGACGTTTTCAGTGGTACCATGTTTATTTATATCGGTCTTTTTGATCGCGTGTTATTCCACTTTTTGTTCGGCGGTATGATGATAAAGCATTGATTTTTTGCTTCGTTTTTTTTTTTTTTTTTTAAGGGGTTCACTAAAGGGGTTAACTAGTGGGACAGTTTTATAGGGGGGGTCGTTACGGACGCGGCAATACCAAATATGTGTACTTTTATTGTTTTGTTTTTTTTATTTACAGGAAAAAATGAATTTATTGGGGAATATTTTTTTTTTTTTATGATTTTTTTTTACACTTTTTATTTTTACTTTTTTTACTATTTTACTTTGTCCCAGGGTGGGACATCACAGTATTTTAGCAGATCGCTGGTGTGACAGTGTGCACAGCACTCTGTCACACCAGCGATCGCTCTGGCATCGCTGCAGGCTTCCTCAGCGCCTGCTCTCAGCAGGCACTGAGGAAGCCGCCTCCCTGCAGGATCCCGGCGCCATCTTGGATCCGGGGACCTGGAGGGAGGACGGACCCTCGGAACAGCGCGACACATCGCGCTGCTCTGAGGGTCTCAGGGGAGCGCGCAGGGAGCCCCCTGCCTGCGCGATCCTCCCCTGTGCCCCGGGTACACCGCGATCATGTTTGATCGCGGTGTGCCAAGGGTTAATGTGGCGCAGCTGATCGCCCATGACGTACTATTCCGTCCATGGGAATTAGGTCCAGGGTCACATGGACGGAATAGTACGTCTGATGGAATAAAGGGGTTAACCAGCCTAGGCTGGATAATAAACGTAAAAAAGTCAAAGCTACTCCCTGCCAGAAAACAAGAATTCTTAGGAATAGTGTTAAATTCCTGCAATCAAGAATGTGTCCTTCCAGACAGGAAAGTAGACTCCATTCAAAACAAAATACAACAGTTAAGATCAAGCAGGGCCATAACAATCCGACAAGCAATGTCGTTGTTGGGAACATTAACAGCAACAATACCAGCGGTCCAGTGGGCACAAAGCCATACAAGAGAACTGCAAACGCAAATCTTAGCCGAACAGGCAAAAGATCCAACCAGCCTGAACCGGCGGTTCACCCTAACGCCACAAGTCCTCAACTCTTTGGAATGGTGGCTACAACCCAAAAACCTCAAAAGAGCCGTGCCCTGGTCAGTTCACAATCAGGTAATACTGACTACAGATGCAAGTCCCTCGAGATGGGGAGCACATCTAATAGGACGACTTGTACAAGGCCTATTGGAACCCTCAATGAGGGAAACATCCTCCAATTTGAAAGAACTAACAGCAGTGAGGCTAGCGCTGTATCAATTGAAAAAAGAGGTACAAGAAAGACACGTCACAATACTATCCGACAACAACACGGCAGTAGCCTACATAAATCGACAAGGGGGTACAAGATCACCATCCTTGATGGCGGAGGCAAAAGAGCTATTCGCATGGGCAAAAAACAACCTGTTATCCCTGTCAAGCACGCACTTGAAAGGGACAGACAATACAGTGGCGGATTTCCTGAGTCGGCATATACTACACCAAGGAGAATGGTCCCTAAATCAGGACATATTTGGGAAAATTTGTGCCAGCTGGGGCAGACCAGAAGTGGACCTGTTCGCTACAAAAGAAAATCGGAAAGTAAACAGATTTTACTCCCTGAACCCGAGAGAACAACCAGAAGGAGTAGATGCACTACTACACCGCTGGAAATTCAAACTGGCATATGCTTTTCCACCATTTCCTCTAATACCAATAGTCCTGAGGAAAATACGAGAAGACAAGAGCCATGTGATCCTTATAGCGCCCTTCTGGCCAAAGAGAGCGTGGTTCACATGGCTCATACGCATGTCCGCCTCGGACCCATGGATCTTACCCGATGTTCCCAATCTACTACACCAGGGACCAGTGGAACATCCTCAGGTGCACAATCTACACCTCACTGCCTGGAACCTGAAAGGGGACTCCTATTAGCAAAGGGGTTTTCAGGACCCTTGGTGACTACTTTGCTCACTAGTAGGAAAAAGGTCACCTCGGCCAAGTATTATAAAATCTGGCAAAAATTCTTAAACTTCTCGGGTCGACGGTTTTCGGGGAAAGTCCAGATGGTCCCGATGTCGGGGATTCTAGAGTTCCTACAAAAAGGCCTGGAAAAAGGATTGTCCACAAGCACTATGAAGGTGCATGTCTCAGCACTAGGTGCACTGTTTGACAAAAAACTGGCTGATCACCCATGGATCTATAGATTCATTCGGACCTCTTTTTCAGCCAGACCCTCGAAAATTGTGCCTAAGGTACCTCCCTGGGATCTAAATTTAGTGTTAAATGCATTAACTACAAAACCATTTGAGCCCATCTCATCTATTTCTATAAAGGTTCTAACACTAAAAACAGTGCTCTTGGTTGCCCTGACGTCAGCTCGGCGAGTCAGTGAGCTACAAGCCATTTCTGTAAATCCCCCATATACTACCTTTATGGATGACAAAGTGGTCATAAGAACTGACCCAGCCTTCCTTCCGAAGGTTAATACAAAATTCCACAGGGACCAAGAGATAATTTTGCCCTCGTTTTGTGCCAACCCAAAATCCCAGGGAGAGCAAACCTTTCATTGTTTGGATGTAAGACGTTGCCTGCTTCAATATATAGAAATTTCAAAATCTTGGCGACAGTCATCAGCCCTTTTTATCTCCTTCCAGGGGATAAACAGGGGTAAAAAAGCTTCAAAAGCTACAATTGCACGGTGGTTACGCATGGCTATCTCACTTTCTTATTCTTCATCAGGTCAGACTCCCCCACTGGGTGTAACGGCTCACTCCACAAGGGCTGTCGCGACATCTTGGGCCGAACGGGCAAATGCGTCAATAGAGCAGATTTGCAGGGCAGCGGTATGGTCGTCACCGTCTACCTTTTTTCGTCATTATAGGCTAGATTTAGGTTCCTCGAATTTAGCCTTTGGTAGAAAGGTGTTAGCTGCTGTTGTCCCACCCTAGGAGGCTCTTCTATTTCTTCCTCTCACGGTCGGTGCTGTCATGGTGAAGGGAAAAAATGATAATTACTTACCGGTAATTTGATTTTTCAGAACCATGACAGCACCGTATTAATTCCTGCCCTATCTTGGTGATGGTTGTGTGACTCAAAAAAAAAAAAAAAAAATTTTGCATGTATAAATTAATAAATAAAGAAGGTAAAGGTCGTAAATATGCTAGTATATGTGTATATATAACGACTAATTTTGGCGGTTACCTTACATACTCTGAAACAAACTGAGGGAGAGGTACCGCCCCCCTTCTTTTATCTCTGCTACAGGTTTCCTGTTCCTGGGGGCGGATACCATACTCTCACGGTCGGTGCTGTCATGGTTCTGAAAAATCAAATTACCGGTAAGTAATTATCATTTTCCCCAGCTTTGCCAAATTCCTGTGACTGTGTTTTGTGAACTGCATTAATTTTGCATGGTATGCACCAAATTTCCCCAGCTTTGCCAAATTCCTGTGACTGTGTTTTGTGAACTGCATTAACTCTGCATGGTATGCACCAAATTTCCCCAGCTTTGCCAAAATCCTGTGACTGTGTTTTGTGAACTGCTTTAACTTTGCATGGTATGCACCAAATTTCCCCAGCTTTGCCAAATTTCTGTGACTGTGTTTTGTGAACTGCATTAACTTTGCATGGTATGCACCAAATTTCCTCAGCTTTGCCAAATTCCTGTGACTGTGTTTTGTTAACTGCATTAACTTTGCATGGTATGCACAAAATTTCCCCAGATTTGCCAAAATCCTGTGACTGTGTTTTGTGAACTGCATTAACTTTGCATGCTTTCCCACCGCTTCTGACTGTCTATGAAGTGCATATAATCTCTAGCATTTCACTACTTACCATTTTTCTCTTTGCACAATATATCCTCTCCCCTTGTGTCTCTCATGCATACCTGAGTTGCCAGTCCCTTCCCCCTCTTTTATTAGCTTTGCTTAACTGTGACCATGTGGTCTGGGTAATCACGCCCACAACCCACCTCACAGCTGCTTCCTCTCAAGTGCACATGTAGTCTCGGCCATGAGTCTGACCAGAGGTGTCTGACCTCCATCTTTCAAATTACAAATTTCTAATTACTATTCTCTGAATTGGACTAGAATTAGGCTGAAATTTGCCTGTAAGTTGACAGAATATATAACTACTACCATGTTTCCTATTCTTTTCACTTTCACCCCCATACTACTTACTTTCTTCCTATTCCCTGCAATCCCCCCACTTAGTAAGGAATTAGTCATTTCCCCCTCCATCCTCCCCAGCCATCTCACCTTTTCCTCAGAACTGTTCCTCCACGTACAATCCTTTTTCTCCAGAAACACACGGCCACACCATGTCTTATCCTGTTCCCACCTTCTAACGCTTTGTCTGTTACTCCTCTTTGCTGGTGACATATCCCCAAATCCAATAAGTGAAAACAAAGGAATGGCGCACAGCGAAAATGAAACAAATTAAATATGACAAAAGGGGTGCACAACCAGTGGTCAAAAAACTGAATAGGAATATGAGGAAAAAGAAACCACTATAATGTATGCACACCACAACTGAGTAATCAAAAAATGAAAAAAGCTTTATTGCACAACATTAAAAAAAAACAATTAAAAACAATAGAAATCCCTGCATGGATCCCAACAAGCAATCGCTGACCTATAATCAAACTCCAAACAATGATCAAATGAACAAGTGCATGTCCTAAACAATAGCATATATGCCCATTTATCGTCATTTGTTATAAGTCCACAGAGAGAAAAAAGTATAATGCATACACCTGAACGCAGTCACCATGAGGTGATAATGAAAGGTAAAGTGCCCCCTGTCACAGCATAATGATAAAGGTATATCACCTCCCAAAATGTGAGTCAGAAAGACTCCCTATAATAGAAAAGGCTCACGTGTAGAAAGGCAAGGTCAGGGCTGCAAGTGGACAGTAAGCCCGATGAAGGCAATTGCAGGGGGACCCAGAGGCAGGGCGACCCAACGCGTTACGCCGCTACAAGGGCGGCTTCGTCAGGGGAAGTGCAAATGTGCTTGCAAAGCTGCAATTTGTACCTGTAGGCGGGGGAATAATTGGAAGCAGGTGTGTCGCGTCATGAGGACTGGTACCGGAAGCCAGGAGAACCGGAAGTGAGGTGGCTATAGAAATCCAGGCCCTCCTCAACTCATCCCCACACTCACTTCTATCACCCTGCCACGATCCTCTACACATCTTTGCAATCATGATAACCTCATACCCATTCACCCAGCCCCCACTCCTCCGGTCCCCCTACCTGGAGCACTATGGAACGCACGCTCTGTCTGCAATAAACTGTCATTTATCCACAACCTCTTCATCACCAATAAACTCTCCTTCCTTGGCATCACCGAAACCTGGCTCACCCCCTCTGACTCAGCCTCACCAGCTGCACTCTCATACAGTGGATTCCACCTATCTCACACCACCCGCCCCAGCAACAAACGTGGTGGAGGAGTTGGTTTGCTCCTATCTGATACCTGCTCCTTTACCCCAATTCCACTACCCCCCTCCGCTACTATTCCCTCATTTGAGGTGCATTCCGTCCGCATCTACCCCCCCTCCAACCTCCAGCTGGCTGTATCTACCGCCCCCCAGAACTTGCCATCTCCACCTTTCTCGATCACTTCACCACCTGGCTGCTCCATTTCCTCTCTGTTGACATCCCCACTATCATCATGGGTGACTTCAACATCCCCATTGATGCTTCCACCCCAGCGGCCTCTAAACTTTTATCGCTCACTGCCTCCTTTGGCCTCACTCAATGGTCCTCTGCGGCCACTCACAAAGATGGTCACACGCTCGACCTTATCTTCACCCCCCTCTGTTCCTTACTAATCTCACTAACTCACCCCTTCCCCTGTCTGACCACAACCTACTGACGTTCTCTTCTCTCTTCTCTTCTAGTGCACAACCCCCACTCCACAAACTCACTCACCCTCGCAGAAATCTCAAACACCTCAATTTACCAATGCTCTCTGAGTCCCTCCTCCCTCTTACAGACATATCTTCACTTCATGACACAGATTCTGCTGCCACCTTTTATAACACTACAATAACAGCAGCACTTGATTCGGCCGCCCCCCTCACACATAGCAAAACTTGTACAATCAACAGGCAGCCCTGGCTGACCAGCCTCACCAAAGAACTGAGACGGGCTTCCAGGGTTGCTGAGTGGAGATGGAAAAAATCCTGCTCTGCCGAGCACCTAACCGCATACAAGCAGTCCCTCACCAGCTTCAAGTCCACGCTCACTGCTGCAAAGCAAACTTACTTCTCATCTCTCATATCCTCCCTGTCTCACAACCCTAAACAGCTCTTCAACACTTTCAATTCTCTACTCTGTCCCCCAGCACCTCCTCCTTCTCCTCTCATTTCTGCTGAAGACTTTGCCTCTTTCTTTAAGCAGAAGATCGATACGATCAGAGAAAGCTTTGGCCCACAGCCCCCATTGCCCCTCTTAGCTGCTCAACACCTCTTCCTCCAAAACCAACTTCTCCACCTTGACAGAAGATCAGCTTTCCACCCTACTATCAAGATCACTCCTCACCACTTGCATGCTTAACCCGCTCCCATCCCACCTCATCCCTAGCCTCGCCACCGTCTTCACCCCTACTCTAACACACCTCTTCAACCTCTCACTTACAAATGGTGTCTTCCCCTCATCCTTCAAACATGCTTCGATCACACCCATTCTCAAAAAGACCTCCCTTGACCCATCCTCTGTGTCTAGCTATCGCCCGATATCTCTTCTCCCTTATGCCTCAAAACTACTGGAACAGCATGTCCATCTTGAACTGTCCTCCCACCTCTCCTCCTGCTCCCTCTTTGACCGCTTACAATCAGGCTTCCGACTGCATCACTCAACTGAAACTGCCCTAACTAAAGTCACCAACGACCTACTAACCGCCAAGAGCAAGCGTCACTACTCTGTCCTCCTCCTGGACCTGTCTTCTGCCTTTGACACTATGGATCATTCCCTCCTGTTACAGATTCTCTCATCTCTTGGCATCACAGGCTTGGCCCTATCCTGGATCTCATCATATCTAACAAACCGAACATTCAGTGTCTCCCTCTCCACACCACCTCCTCACCCCGCCCCCTGTCTGTCGGTGTTCCCCAAGGCTCAGTTCTAGGACCCCTACTCTTCTCCATCTACACCCTCGGCCTGGGACAGCTCATAGAATCCCATAGTTTTCAGTATCATCTCTACGCCGACGACACGCAGATCTACCTATCTGGACCTGACCTCACCTCCTTACTGACCAAAATCCCACAATGTCTGTCTGCTATTTCTGCTTTCTTCTCTGCTCGCTTTCTAAAACTGAACATGGACAAAACAGAATTCATCATCTTTCCCCCATCTCACTCTACCCTCCCACCAGACCTGTCCATCAACGTCAATGGCTGCTCACTTTCCCAAGTCCCGCACGCTCGGTGCCTCGGAGTGATCCTTGACTCTGCCCTCTCTTTCAAGCCACATGTCCAAACCCTTGCCTCCTCCTGCCATCTCAAACTCAAAAATATTTCCTGGATCCGTGCATTCCTAGACCATGAAACTACAAAAACACTAGTGCATGCCCTCATCATCTCCCGCCTCGACTACTGCAACCTCCTACTCTCTGGCCTTCCCTCTAGCACTCTGGCACCACTCCAATCCATCCTGCACTCTGCTGCCCGACTAATACACCTGTCTCCCCGTTATTCCCCAGCCTCTCCTCTCTGCCAAGCCCTTCATTGGCTTCCTATCGTCCACAGGCTCCTGTTCAAAACCCTAACCATGACCTACAAAGCCATCCACAATCTGTCTCCTCCATACATCTGTGACATGGTCTCCCGGTACATACCCACACGCAACCTTCAATCCTCTCAAGATCTCCTCCACTCCCCTCTTATCTCTTCTTCCCACAACCGCATACAAAGCTTCTCCCGTGCCTCTCCCATACTCTGGAACTCTCTACCCCAACACATCAGACTCGCGTCCATGGAAACCTTCAAAAAGAACCTGAAGACCCACCTCTTCCGACAAGCCTACAACCTGCAGTGATCATCAGTCTACTGAACCACCGCACGACCAGCTCTACCCTCTCCTAGTGTATCCTCACCCATCCCTGTAGACTGTGAGCCCTTGCGGGCAGGATCCTCTCTCCTGTACTTGTGTGTGCCTTGTATTGCTCATGTTTACTGTACTTGTCTATATTTGCCCCTCTTCACATGTAAAGCGCCATGGAATAAATGGAGCTATAAAAATCTATAATAATAAATAATAAGGCAACAGTGGAGGCCTTGGCATCTTTGCCATCTGAAGTATCCCGTGGAGCAGGGTGAGCTAGGGTGCCCCCTAGTGTTAGGGACAGGGAAGGAGCCCCTTTTCCAGGGTCACCCGACAGCTGTGTCGTGATAGGCAGAGACACGGCCGGCCGTATACCTCATGATCGCATTACAATCCTTGTTCTAGCTGGCTGCTCTCATGACCTGATATTAACAGATGCAAAGAAATACATCACACTGTCATGCTGAGGTCAGGAGAGCCATCGGTCAGTCCGTGCCATGCAATGCGATGATCGCACGAGTTATGTGTCGGTCTGTCTCTGCCCTAACAGAAACTTGCTTGTTATAATAGCAAGAGACATAACAAGAAGAGATAATAATTGGAAACCGCATACAGATCATATAATACAACATTTTCAGCAGCAGTTCTATAAATTAAATTCATTGAATCCAATATAAAGTTGCTTAAAGGGGTGACCTGAAACTAAAATTTATTTTAACCCTAAATATCTAGTGAAGGGAGTGATGGCCAGGGCAGGATTTTTGCTGAGAAACCTTCGGTACTGGAATTTATATAAATGTCATTTTGACAAACACGACCTACCTAAACATTGCTGAAAATGGAACACACGCTTAAATGGCAATGGTGTCCCATAATGGGGATGGCCTCTTTTGGCAGGATAATCTGCACTGCCACACTGCACAAATTGTTCCAAAATGCTTTGAGGAACATAGCAAAGAATTCAAGTTGTTGACCCTACTTTAAAATTTCCCTACAAATTGTGGTTATGTGCTGGAAAAACAATTACAACTCATTAAGGCACTACCTGGCAACCCACAGGACTTAATGGTTCTGCTGCTAAATCTTGGTGACAGTTGCCTGTGAAGTCAATGCCTCAAAGCATGACAGAAAAATATTTAGAGTTGAGAGTCCTCAGTGGTTGATACCTTTTAATGGCTAACTGAAAAGATGGTAACAAATTGCAAGCTTTCAGACTACTCAGGTCTCTTCATCAGGCTAAACTAATACAAAATCTGAAGAATCACATATTTATACACAAAACAGCAGAGGAAAAAATGCAATAGGTAAAACAAGTGACGTTTTTTCTATCTACTGGCTAACACGGTACAAAGATATACATCTTTCCTGTATCAAAGCATGACAGTTACTTTAGCGGTACAAGGGATTGGTTTTAATATTATGGCTAATTAGTATTTTTTCTATTCCTGAAATCCACTATTGATCTTAATTCCAAAATACCGACCTATTCTGAAATGTGTGAATAATTCCTGTTATTTCCTGTAAAGAGCTTTGAAGTGTGACTCAGGACAAAACACAAAATGCAAAAAAAAAATTCAAGTGTATTTTTAGGTTTGCCTGCATTGAGCTTCTTTAGAAAAATCTAATTTCAATAATTTTGCAATTATCAAACTGCAATTACTCCTAGTATAAGACTCAGTAGACAGCGAATCTTCAAGAGGCAAATCCCCAGTGGAAAATTAAAAATGTTACTTCGGCTGCCACCAGGATTTTCTGGGCCCCATACTGGCAAACTTTTTGGGCATCCTTGAGACTTCTCTTCCACCCCTCAAACCTTCCACAGTCCGACCGTCCACTCTAGGAAAAAGTCCACTTCTCTACCACGTTC
This sequence comes from Oophaga sylvatica, assembly GCA_033576555.1. Taxonomy (NCBI): domain Eukaryota; kingdom Metazoa; phylum Chordata; class Amphibia; order Anura; family Dendrobatidae; genus Oophaga; species Oophaga sylvatica. Next base: position 59,223 of record JARQOD010000062.1, on the reverse strand, counting down.
TCACCAATCACACATTAGCAGTTCCCATCAAACACCAGATCACATACATAGCCATCATCTTTTGTTTTGGCCTAAAGATTTTTTTTAAGGCGCCACTACGACAAGGTAGACTCTTTTGGCAGGACCCTACTCTACTCTAACGTTATAACAATTCATATTGCTTGGAAATTTGGAGATATGTTGTCACTATTTTATAGAATAAAAGAGCAATTTACATTTTACTCAAAAATACACCTATAAAGAGAAAAATGAAACTGAAAATGTTGCTGTGGTCTCTTAATTTTTGCCAGAGCTGTATTATATATATATATATAGCCACACACATACAGTACATGTACAGGGTGGGCCATTTATATGGATACACCTAAATAAAATGGGAATGGTTGGTAATATCAACTTCTTTTTTGTGGCACATTAGTATATGGGAGGGGGAGAACTTTTCAAGATGGGTGGTGACCATGGTGGCCATTTTAAAGTCGGCCATTTTGGATCCAACTTTATTTTTTACAATGGGAAGAGGGTCATGTGACAATCAAACTTATTGAGAATGTCACCAGAAAAACAATGGTGTGCTTGGTTTTAGCGTAACTTTATTATTATTTATTTATATAGCGCCATTAATTCCATGGTGCTGTACATGAGAAGGGGTTACATACAAAGTTATAGATATCGTTTACAGTAAACAAATTTACAATGACAGACTGGTACAGAGGGGAGAGGACCCTGTCTTTATTCTTTCATGAGTTATTTACAAGTTTATGACCAACTTATAAAATGTGTTCAAAGTGCTGCCCATTGTGTTGGATTGTCAATGCAACCCTCTTCTCCCACTCTTGACACACTGATAGCAACACCGCAGAAGAAATGCTAGCACAGGCTTCCAGTATCCGTTGTTTCAGATGCTGCGCATCTCGTATCTGAAGGCAATTGTCTATGCTGTGAAGATACGAGATGTGCAGGTGTATCCATATAAATGGCCCACCCTGTATATATCTTACATAGTCTCCTTTACTATGTATATTGCCGTCCCTTATTACAGAGTGCCCTTTCTTATGCAGGGCCGGCGTTAGGGGCAGGCAGACTAGGCAGCTGCCTAGGGGCCCCCAGCCAGGGGCGGACATACCACCGGTGCCAATGCTCCGGGGCCCAGAGGTGGAGGGGGGCCCCTGCTGGCAGGCCGGTATCATGCAGCATCAGGCCCCTCTCACTCCCTCCTGTAATCATGCAAACACCTAGAGCCGGGGAGAGGGGCGCGCGGAGTACAGGGGGAGACGCTGGCCAATGAACACTTTCCTCACCAAACTGAGGAGAGCGCTCACTGGCTGCTGTCTCTGTCCTCCTGCATGGTGCAGCCCAATGGTGACTGGTGAGTACTCACCTGCAGTCAGGGTCCCGGGGCCGCACAGCACAGAGGGGACAACAGTGGAGGAACAGCAGGACTTACAAGGGGTCTTCTGCTCCCTCCGCTGTTCTGCTCCCAGCAGGCTGCAGCATCTCCTCACAGAGAAGAGATGGGGAGGAGCTCAATGCATGAGACAGCAGGGCAGCACCAGGGGGCTGATATCAGTCCTGTTTACTCTGTGTCCCTATCCCCCACAGTGGGGTCTGCAGCCCTCTCCAGCTGAACTATGTGGCGACCTCCTCCAGGGCTCGTCTGATCACCTGATATCACAGATTAGTATGTGTGTATTTATGTACTTGTATATGTATGTATGTGTATGCTTCCATCTGTGTGTGTATCTGTGTATGTATGTACCGTATATGTGTGTATGTATAGTATAATTGTATGTCTGTGTGTATACATGTACAGTATGTGTATGTCTATGTGTGTATAGTATATATGTGTATCTGTGTATGTGCTATATATTTGTATCTATATATGGTATATATGGATGTTTATGTGAATGTATGTACAGTATATGTGTGTACGGTATACGTATACTGTATGTGTATATAACAGTATGTGTGTATGTACGGTATATGTGTGTGTATCTGTGTGTATGTATGGTGTATGTATGTACGGTATATGTATGTATGCCGGTATATGTATGTGCATCTATGTGTATGTATGGTGTATGTATGTATGGTGTGTATGTATGTACGGTATGTGTATATGCATCTATGTGTATGTATGGTATATGTGTGTGTGTTTGCATATACGGTATATGTATGTGTATCTGTGTGTATGTACGGTATGTGTGTATGTAGGTGTATCTGTGTGTATGTACGGTATGTATGTATGTGTATCTGTGTGTATGTACGGTATGTATGTATGTGTATCTGTGTGTATGTATGGCATATGGGTGTGTTTGCATATACGGTATATGAATGTGTATCTATGTGTATGTACGGTGTATGTATGTACGTTTTGTGTATGTATGACGGTATATGTATGTATGTACGGTATATGGGTGTGTTTGCATATACGGTATATGTATGTGTATATATGTGTATCTACGGTATATGTATGTACGGTATGTGTGTATGTATGTACGTTATGTGTATCTGTATGTATGTATGGTATATAGGTGTGTATGCATATAAGATATATCCTACCAGAAATGCTGAAGTACAGCCCACCAGAAATACAGGCTGCAATGGTTAAACTCTTCAATATTGTGCTAAGTGCCGGCTACTTCCCTAGTACCTGGAACCAAGGCCTCATCACACCCATCCACAAGAATGGGGACAGGTATGACCCAGCCAAATACAGAGGCATATGTGTCAGCAGCAACCTGGGGAAACTGTTCAACAGCATCCTGAACAAGAAGATCCTCAGTTTCCTCACCGAACATAACGTCCTCAGCAAGAGCCAAGCAGGGTTCATGCCAAACCACCGCACCACTGACCACATCTATACCCTGCACAGCCTCATTCAGAGACACGTCCACAATACAAAGAACGGGAAGATGTACGCCTGTTTCGTGGACTTTAAAAAGGCCTTCGATTCGGTGTGGCACCCAGGCTTATTCCTGAAACTGCTGGAGAGCGGAATAGGAGGAATGACCTACGATGTTATCAAAAGCTCCTACACCGAGAACCTCTGCAGTGTGAGTGTGAACGGTAAAAGAACGGCTTATTTCCAGCAGAGCCGTGGAGTCAGACAAGGCTGCAGCCTAAGTCCAACGCTCTTCAACATTTACATCAACGAGCTGGCTACCGCTCTGGAATCTTCCACAGCACCAGGTCCCACCCTCCACGACACCCAGGTGAAATTCCTGCTGTATGCAGATGACCTGCTGCTTCTGTCACCAACCGAGAAAGGCCTCCAAGACAACCTGAAAATCTTAGAGAAATTCAGCTCCACCTGGGCACTACCGGTCAACCTAAAGAAAACCAACATCATAGTGTTCCAGAGGAGAAAGAGAAAATTAGACCAGCACCCTTCATTTGTCCTCAACAACTGCGCCCTTACAGGAACAGACAAATATACCTACCTGGGCCTAGAGATTCACTGGTCAGGGAGCTTCAAACAAGCCATAGAGACCCTGAAAGACAAGGCCTGTAAAACCTTCTATGGCATCCGAAGGAAACTCTACCATCTGAAGCCACCAGTGAGGGTCTGGTTAAAAATATTCGACTCTGTCATCGCCCCAATCCTCCTGTATGGCAGTGAAGTCTGGGGTCCTCACACCTACCCAGACTGGTCAAGGTGGGATTCCAGCCCAACAGAAATATTCCACCTGGAATTCTGCAAGCACCTTCTCCAAGTCCATCGGAGCACCTCCAACAGTGCCTGCCGGGCTGAGCTGGGCAGATTCCCTCTACACCTAACGGTTCTAAAGAGGGCACTGTCATTCCAGGCTCACCTACATAGGAGCAATCCAAGCTCCCATCATCATAAAGCCCTGACACACGTAGGTGAAACAGAAAAACTAGGACCCTCGGAACAGCTCACCCAAACCCAACCTGACCAGAACACCAATCACAACAACCTGACAAAAGCCGAAATCAGGAAGATGGTAGACGAAGGCCAGGAGAGGTATGTCAGTGACTGGAAGAACGACATCATCAGCTCCCAGAAACTGACCATGTACCGGAGTCTACAGAGAGACTACAGACTGGCCCCATACCTGGAGAAACTCCCGGACCCCAGAGACCGCAAGATCCTGAGCAGGTATAGACTCAGTGCCCACAGTCTGGCCATCGAATCCGGCCGACACAGGCAGAGCTACAAGCCCAGGGAGGAAAGACTATGCCAACACTGTGACCAGGAGGCCATAGAGGACGAAACCCACTTCCTGCTACACTGCTCCAAATACTCAGCAGTGAGGGACACTCACTTCAGGAGACTCTCACATCTCTTCCCGGATTTCATCACCATGAAGGAGGAAGAGAAAACATATATCTTGCTGGGGGAAGAAGAGAGAGCAGTGGAGATAGCAGCACGGTATGTGAGCGAATGTCCTAGACTGCGAGAAAGAGAACTATGATATGCCATGCCCCCACCCCGGATCTGCCCCCATCCACCCTCCCTATGACATGGACTTCCATAGCCCCCACCCTGGATCTGCTCCCATCACCCCTCCCTATGCCATGGACTTCTATAGCCCCCACCCTGGATCTGCTCCCATCACCCTTCCCTATGCCATGGACTTCCATAGCCCCTACCCTAGATCTGCCCCTACCCAACATCCCTATCCCTATTCCCTTTTGTACACTTGCTTTGGCAAAACTAAAGTGTATTTAGTCCTGCCAATAAAGCTTCTTTGAATCTTGAATCTATATGTATGTGTATCTATGTGTATGTACGGTGTATGTATGTATGGTATGTGTGTATGTATGTATGGTATATGTATGTGTATCTGTGTATGTATGGTACATGGGTGTGTTTGCATATACGGTATATGTATGTGTATCTTCTATGTGTATGTACAGTGTATGTATGTACAGTATGTGTGTATGTATGTACGGTATGTGTATCTGTGTGTATGTACAGTGTATGTATGTACGGTATGTAAATGTATGACGGTATATGTATGTGTATCTGTGTGTATGTATAGTATATGTGTGTGTTTGCATATACGGTATATATATATGTATGGTGTATGTATGTACGGTATGTGTTTGTATGACGGTATATGTATGTGTATTTGTGTGTATGCATGGTATATGGGTGTGTTTGTATATATAGTATATGTACGTGTATGTATGTACGCTATGTGTGTATGTATGTACGGTATGTGTATGTGCATCTGTCTGTGTATGTACAGTATATATATGTACCTGATGATACAGCTACCAGATATATAATGTAATATAATACATACATGGTTGGGCTCTGCTGGTTCCAGCAGTAATCACATAACCACAAGGAGGCGCTCTGCACACTTGCTGTCATGTGCCGACTAGAGTGTCAGCCAGTGTCAGCGGAGCAGCGGGTGACAGGAGGCAGGAGCCAGCTGCTGCGGCTAAAGCCTGTGCCCGCTGCTGAAGAGAAATTCATATTCACTGCTCCCCATGCCCATAGTCGCTCCCACTGCTATGCACTGAAGCTGGTGCTGAGAGATGGGAGGGACTATAGGAGTGGAGAGTAGTGAATATTCATTTCACTTTAATAGCGGGCACAGTAGCCGCAGATGCAGGCTTCCTGCTGCTAGGCGATCACATGTGCACGCTACTAAAGGGAATGAATATTCACTACCTCCCCACGCCATGAATATGGTTTATATCAGTGAGCGAGAGAGTACGTGGTGGCCATAATACTGTAGGACTGCATTATATTCTATGGGGGACTGCGTTATACTATATGAGGTCAGAATTAGATTCTATATGGGGACTGCATTATACTCTATGGAAGACTATGGGAGTGTATTACACTCTATGGAGGACTATGGGGAGTGTTTTATACTCTATGGAGTACTATGGGGAGTGTATTATCCTCTATGGAGGACTATGGGGAGTCTATTATACAATATAGAGGATTATGGGGAGTGTATTATACTATATGGGGGAGTACATTATACTATATGGAGGGCTATGGGGAGTCTATTATACTATATGGAGAACTATGGTGAGTCTATTATACTATATAGAGGACTATGGGAGTGTATTATAATATATGGAGGGCTAGGGGGAGTACATTATACTATATGGAGGAATATGGGGAGTCTATTATACTATATGGAGGACTATGGGGAGTGTATTATAATATATGGAGGACTAGGGGGAGTACATTATACTATATGGAGGACTATGGGGTGTATTATAGTATATGGAAGACTAAGGGGAGTGCAAAATGCAGGATATTCATCAAGTGATTGGATTGGTTATGCCGGAACAAAAATCATTGTTCTCATCAGCACATCTCCCGGTGAAAACTGCAAATATGCTGCTAAGATGATACTGTATGCGGACAGATAGATCTACTAGTGATCATTCTGTCCCCATCATTATTCCTCAGCCGGTGTAAAGAGGCTGGGAAACAAGCGGCGAATGACTTGAATATTGTTGATCACGCTCGTTTAGTGGCCTGAACTCAGCGCACGTAACTACAACCGAAATGTTTGTGTGATGGTGCAATTTGTTAGCATTTGGGGCCCCATTTTAAACTTTTGCCGAGGGCCCCACTTTGCCTAAAACCGGCCCTGCTCTTATGTACACCTCCGTCCCTTACATATCGGATTAAATAGAGCCCTCTCTTTATTACATACTGTCCTCTCTTGCTAGATATATAATGCAATGACGGCTGATGTACCACAGGAAAACTTCTTTTCTAATGGAGGAGCGGATGGACTGGTCGTCTGGTCACAGGCTGCTCCATCAGCAGTCATTTTATATCTAAGAGAGGGGACTATGTAATAAAAGAGGGCGCTGTGAATAACAAGAATACACTATGTAAGACAGGGTTCCCCCAACTCCAGTCCTTAAGGCCCACCAACAGGTCATGTTTTCAGGATTTCCTTTGTATTGCACAGGTGATGCAATTATCACCTGGGCAATACTAAGGATATCCTGAAAACATGACCTGTTGGTGGGCCTTGAGGACTGGAGTTGGGGAACCCTGATGAAAGAGACAGTGCTGTACATTACAGCAGAGGAAGCTATATAATAAGGGACGGCAGCATATGTAACTAGAGAGGATGGTACTTAATAAGGGACAGTTTTATACATAATAAAAGAGGAAACTGTAACTAAGGACAGTAATATTCATAATAAGTGAGTACACTATATACTAAGGGACTGTGTTATACATAAGTGAGTACACTATATACTAAAGAACTGTGCTATACATAATAAGTGAGCACACTATATACTAAGGGACTGTGCTATAAATAATAACGCTACATTCCTGTATCCGTGTGCACTGTCGGTGTGCTGTGCGCTTTTACAGATGCATTGAGCATGTCCTATGCTGATCCTCAAAATTGGATCAGAACAAAACATTCTCTGATCCGTAATTTTCATGTATGAGTGAATGGACCTATAAAACTCTGAGTCCGTGTGCAGTCCGATAAAAAAAATCTGGACGCACACGGACATTTCACACAAATATGAGAATGTAGAATAAGGGATATTAAAGATAACATTATTACTCCAAGTCACACAGTGCAGATATAGAATAATATCTACAACCAGGCACTTACCGCTGACGTATCGTCTGATTAGAGCCGCTTTCTACTGTTTCTGCTCCATCTGGTAAGACCTTCATGTTGACATCTCCCAGCCACAACTCATCTTGTCGCAATGATCATCGCAACCCTGAAAATAACAAGGTCACATATATTGAATACATACATTGTGTCTCTCCCCTCAATACAGATATGTACCCCAACATTAAAAATAAGTGATAAGCAGCACTGTGTCCCCCATTAACTATAATCTCTGCCGCCCAATAATATAAATTATTCAGTATGTGACTCTCTCCAATTGCCTGTACGGCTATGTGCACATGGAATATATGCAAGGTTTTACAGCAGCGAATTTCACCCGTACTAATGAGTGGGGAAAAATACGTAACAAAAGCATGGCAAAAACGTTGCCAAAAAATAAATGTATTTTACGCAGCATCCTTCCTGCCAACACATTAGGAAATGCAGCAGAATTTTCTCCTGCAAATCATGAACGTGTGCACATAGCCTTAGTCCCTGTCCTGTGTCCCCCTATTCATTATAAGTACTTGATAGCACCAACATGAATTTGGGGGTGGAAGAAGACATTATCAGGTACTGAGCCTCCTCCACCACCTCCCAATTTATTACAAGTTCCTGACAGAGTCTTCTCCCACCTTTCAGTGCATTATAAAATGTACTATGCACATTATCACGTCCTCTCCCCAATAAATTTTAAGTCCCCGATAGCATCACAATGAATTGTGAGATAGGGGAGGATACTATCAGGGGCTTAGCACCCTCCTCCACTACCCAATTCATTTCACATCCATATCTTATGTCCTTCCCCCCTCCTCCTGTTCATCATTATAAGTCCCCCTTACTCCCATCCCAATCCCCCACTCTCCATCACCTCCATCACTGTTCTCTCCACCACCTCCATCATTGCACTCTCCACCACCCCATTGTTCTCCCGCACCACTCCCATCATTGTACTCTCCCCCACCACAATCATTTCCCTCTTAACCACCCCAATCATTGCCCTCTACAACACCCCAGTCATTGTTCTCCCCACCACTCTCATCATCATCATCCTCTCCCTAACCCCCATCATTGCCCTTTCCACCACCACCATTCACAACACCATTCACCTAGTCCCTTCTAATCAATGAGACGTCCTGGGTGGCTGACCAAGATCCCTCCTTTGCAATGGAGAATTAACAATTGCAAAAGAAATGCAGGCTTGGAATACAAGAATTTGTTTTATTAAGAGTAGAATTATTAGAATTAAATAGAAGTAAATATATTGTGTATTATTGGTGGATATAAAGTTGGTATAATTGTATTTTCTTTAATAATAGGTAATAGTATGTTTATACTTGACTAAACAGATACTTTTATTGTTTTTTTTGTTTGTTTTTTGAGAACATGAACTATACAGCATTTTCTCCTGTTTTTTTATCCTAGATTTGGATAAACCCATTCCTTTACCCTTCTAACTCCCCCTCCTTGCCCTTCCCCTGCCCATCTCTCCCATTACAATAATATGTCTTAAGTATAGTAAAATAATGAAAGAAGATATACTTAATAGATAGAAGTGATATACCACATGTACAGCTTCTTATTGTTGTTAAAGAGAAAAAAAAAACATTTTTTTATGGAAAAACCTCATGCTGCCCCAACCCCCCTACTTACAAATGTATGAAACTGAAAGTGAAAATGTGTTGCAAATTCTTAGTAGTAAAGCTCCTCATCTAGACTAGATGTTTACTAGGTGTGCGTCTTCCAAGAGGAAGACTGTAAGAAGTATTATCCTTTCAACAAACTTTGCATCAGTTAACTGTGAGTACATAAGGAATAGACGGATTTTGGTAAGAACTTACCTGTAAAATCCTTTTCAGCGAAGAAGGAAGGGAGACACAGTCATTACTAGTGGGTAGGCGGAGTCCACATAGGATAAACACACCTCAGATTAAAAAGTGTTGACCGGCCCCTCCAGCTATATAGGGCTCCTCCTACTCCAGCTCTCCAGTCGTACCCAAGCTTAAGGAAGAGCAAATATCACCAGCGTAGCAACATAACCCCTTCTGAAGGACTTCAGAGAAAAAACAAGAAGACAGGTTATGCATATAGCCGAAACAACCACACAGTCCAGGTACTACTCATTGAACCTGACCACTGCGATGAGCTGGCAATGCTGGAACAGAGCCTTAGCGCGCCGACCTCAGCCCAGATAATCGCTATCAGAGAAGGGTCACGCCGCATCTGAAAACACAACAACACACTTCTGCCATGGGAGGGAGCTGTGTCTTCCTTCCTTCTTCGCTGAAAAGGATTTTACAGGTAAGTTCTTACCAAAATCCGTGTTTCAGCTGCAGATGAAGGAAGGGAGACACAGTCATTACTAGTGGGACGTCCCAAAGCAGTCCAAAAATAAGGGTGGGCAAAAAACCAAAAGAGGCAGATACCCAACAACTTAGATAAATGCGCAAATAGCGCTAACTATATGTTCACAAGAACTTTTAAACTACAGCCGCCTGCAGGACCCTACGTCCTAAGGCCGCATCAGCGGAAGCACTAACATCCACCTTATAAAATTTCGTAAATGTGTGGACGGAACGCCAGGTCGCCGCCCGGCAGAGCTGAGCTGCCGAGGCTCCTTGATGAAAAGCCCACGATGAACCCACAGCCCTTGTGGAGTGAGCTCGAATCTTAATCGGGCAGGGTTCGCCCTTAAGTCGGTAAGCCTCTAAAATGGCCGACCGAATCCAACGAGCTATAGAATCCTTGGAAGCTCGTTGCCCACGTCGACGACCTGCTGGAATCACAAACAGAGAATCCGACTTCCGAAAATTTTGAGTAATGGACAAATAGAACTTTAAAGCCCGCACCAAATCCAATGTGTGCAAGGCTCGTTCTTTCGCATTCCTTGGCTCCGGACAGAGCGAGGGCAACACAATATCCTGGTTAACATGAAACTGCGATACTACTTTAGGTAGAAAGTCGTCACGTGTGCGAAGCACTACGCGATCTGGGAGAAACTCCAGAAAAGGAAAAGGAGGCGAGCAAGAGAGAGCCGCCAACTCAGAAACCCTTCTCAAAGAAGTGACCGCCACTAAGAAGGCAACCTTCCAAGAAAGCAAAGAAAGGCTAACAGAGTCTATAGGCTCAAAAGGCCCATGTTGAAGAGCCTCCAAGACAAGATTGAGCCGCCAGGGAGACACAGGCGCTTTCCGCGGCGGAAACTGACGGGTTACTCCGCGAAAAAAGGAACGTACGTCCCTATGCGAAGCGATAGCCTTCCGAAATAGCAAGGACAGAGCAGAAACTTGCCCCTTCAAAGTGCTAACTGCCAAACCCCTGTCCAGCCCGTATTGCAAAAAGGCCAACAAATTGGGAATGGAAAACTCCTCGGGTTCCTAGAAGAACCCGAACACCACGAAAAGAAGGCTTCCCAAGTCTTATGATAAATTCTAGTGGTAGCCGGACCTCTGGCAGCTCGCAGAGTGGCAATGACTTCGGCTGAAAAACCTTGACGGGTCAAGATTTCGGTCTCAAGAGCCACGCCGTCAAACGCAGAGACTTCAGGTCCGGGTGATGAACGGGCCCTTGGGTTAACAGGTCCGGGCGAAGAGGGAGTGGAAGTGGAGGCGCTGCCAGAAGCGACACCAGCGTCGAGAACCACGTCCTCCTTGGCCAATCTGGGGCTATCAATATAGCCGGGACTCTCTCCAGTCTGATCCGACGCAAAACCAGAGGAAGTAAGGATATCGGCGGGAACACATAAATTAGCTCGAAATGGTCCCAAGGAGCCACCAGAGCATCCACCGCCACAGCCTATCAACATCCACTTGGGGAGTTCCCCAACGGGAGCACAGCAGCGCAAAAATTTCCGGATGAAGACTCCATTCTCCGGAATCCATCTTTTTGCGACTCAGGAAGTCCGCTGTGATATTCTGAACTCCTGAAATGTGAATCGCAGAGATGGCTGGCACCCTAGCCTCGGCCCATACCAGGATTCGAGACACTTCCATCATGAGCCTGAAGCTCCTCGTTCCACCTTGATGGTTGATATACGCGACCGCCGTCGCGTTGTCTGTCTGCACTCGGACTGGTAGACCGCTTAAAGGGACCGTCCAGTGTTGGAGGCAAAGGAAAATTGCCCTCGATTCCAGGATGTTGATCGGCAGGACAGACTCTTCCAATGACCATACCCCTTGAATCCAAAGACCATTCCAGACGCCCCCCCAGCCCGTCAGGCTGGCATCGGTGGTTATGATCGACCACCTTGGAGGAAGGAAAGACTTCCCCAGGGATAACGCTTCTGGACGTAACCACCATTCTAGCGACTCTCTCACCCTGTGGGAGATGATGACACTGCAATCCAGTGAAAACCGTGATCGATCCCAACGGTTCAAGATTAGCATTTGGAGAGCCCTGGAATGAAATTGGGCAAACGGAATTGCTTCCATTGACGCCACCATCAAACCCAGAAGGCACATACACATTCGAAGGGACATTGCTGTCGCAGACTTCATACCCTGCACATGGTGAAGAAGACTCGCTTGCTTGTCTGAGGGCAGAGACACCACTGCTCGTACTGTGTCGAACTGCATTCCCAAAAACAGGATTGACTGCGACGGTTCCAGGGACGACTTCTCCCAATTGATCAGCCACCCGAAGTCCTCCAGGAGCTGAAGGGATAAATCGCGAGCCGTCACCGCCTCCTCCTTTGAGGACGCCACAATCAAAAGGTCGTCCAGATAGGGAAGAATCGTAATCCCCTGTCTTCGCAGAATCGCCATGAGAGGAGCCAGAATTTTTGTAAAAACTCTGGGTGCTGAGGCCAGACCGAATGGCAGGGCCACAAACTGGTAATGGTCCTGACCTATGGCAAAACGCAGGAAGCGTTGGTGGGCCCTTCCGATGGGGACATGCAAATAAGCGTCGCAAATGTCGATTGACACCAAAAAATCGTTCTGTGACAAGGCCGCCACAACGTAGCGAAGTGATTCCATGCGGAATTTCTGGGTGCGGACATGCCGATTTAATCTTTTGAAATCCAGAATGGGACGAAATTTGTCCTCCTTTTTGGGGACTACAAAGAGGTTGGAATAAAAACCTCTTCCTTGGTCCTCCGGTGGAACTGGTACCACCACACCCTTCTGTAGAAGGGAATCGACCTCCCGTAGTAGAGCGGCAATTAGCCCGGGCTCTGACGGAATGCGGGATAGGCAAAAACTGTCTGGGGGTCGAGAAAGAAACTCTATGAAGTAGCCTGCCGACACGACCCGCGTCACCCAGGTGTCCGACACGCGGGAAGCCCAAGTCGGCTTGAATTGGAGCACGCGACCTCCCACTCGAGAGCCCTCGAGTGAGACCCTGGAGTCAGTCCGCTTTAGCGGGCTTTTTGTCAGCTTCCCGCTTGTCTTGGCGGAAGCTCTGTTTCCAGGGAGTGCGAGATTTCTGAGCGATCTTTTTTCCCGAAAAAGAGGGACGACCCGATCCCCAAGAGGGCTGACCAAACCGTCCCCTGGACCGAAAGGACCGCCGACTACCACCGGCACTAGGCCTGCCAGACTCAGAAGCCACGGCTCTTCGTTGCGGTAAAGCCGTTTCTTTTGCCTTTGCTTTGGCAATCAGCTCCGTGAGGCCAGATCCAAATAGCTGACCACCTTTGTAAGCTAAAGAAAGCAAACCTTGCTTGGAAACCGCGTCTCCGGTCCACTGTCTAAGCCACAGAGCTCTCCTGACTGTGATCGCCGAGGATTGTGCTCTGGACAGCATGGAGGCAGTATCCAAACCTGCATCACTGCCATATCGAGCTGCATTCTCCAATGACTTGAAAAGCCCCTCTACCTCGGATAGTGGGGATCCATCTTGCCACGCCGTCCGTAGACGGTCTAACCAGCTCAAGGAGGCTTTACAAGCACACATGGATCCTAGCACAGCTCTGAATCCATGACCCGCGGCCTCGTAGATGGATTTCGCCGCCATCTCCGTTTTTCTGTCCAGCGGATCCTGCAGACTCGCCTTCCCTTTAACAGGAAGTAATGAGGATTTGCTAAGCTGGGATAAAGGGACATCCACTTCAGGAGAAGGAATCCAATTAGTAATCAACTCCGTAGTACACGGATACAGAGTCTCGAAAAACCGTGTCCCCTGAAAAACGTTTATCTGGACACAGGCATTCCTTCTCCACCGCCTCATTAAGCTCATCCAGAGATGGTAAGGCTGATCGCGACCTATGCGGCTCCTGAAACATCCGGGCCGACTTACCAGGACGTCTAGTTACCTCCTCCGGTAACTGTAATACCTCCCTCATGGCTCCAATAAAAGCCTCTGTATGGCTCAAAAGAGAGGCAGATTGACCCTGCCGATCCTCCTCTTTATCCGAATCGGATATCTCACCATCCGAGCTTGGAGGGGAACCCTCCATATCAGAAATCTCTGAGTCGCTACGCGAGAAAGATGGCACCGGCCTGTGTCGCTTCCTGCCATGAGAGGATCTAGCTGACACCCAATAACCTAGAAGGTCAGACAGGCCATCAATAGAACGAGCGAGGGCATCCATTTTGGCGTCACTGTAACCTCCGACCGCTGCGCTTGACGCCGTCGAGGTCTGCGTGTCAGATACGCGAAGCTGATCCTGTAGCGGATCTGGGAGACGGTCCGCTCCTGGACCCTGATCCGACATGCCCTCACACAGTATATATGGCAGGTAAAAACCTGGCAGCACCAGAACAGTGTGGATTTCAAAGGCAAAAATGAACGCTGAAGGGTTAAGCTTCTTAAATAGAGAGCTACCCCAGCTTTTGTCTCCCAAAAAAGGGTTAACCACCAAAGATTGGGTTAAGGTTGCAGACTCTCCACAACCCTTATTTAATGAAAAGGGTGTGCGAGCTGCAGGTGCCTCTTATGAGGTAACAGCTGCAGGACAGTGTTCAAAAGTATGCCACTTTAAACAAGAACGCCAACGAGATCGCTAACATATTGCGCTGAATTGTATATCGCAATACCAAAGTCGCTAAAGAGATCGCTAACCACTTATGCGTCGTCAATGAGATCGCCCACCGTGGAAGCTACTAGCGACATAAAAAATGATCACAAAAGAAAAACGATCGCAAAACTATGCGTCGCTATTGTGATCGCAGCGGGAGCGTTCTGTGTGACAATACCTTGTCCTGCGCTGAGGGGGTCAGCTTCTGCCCTGACAGGTAGAGGCGACTCACCCAGCTGGCCGTGGTGTAGTGTCTCCTTTCGGTCGGTCGGGGAGAGCGGAGAGTGAGGAGCCCGAGGAGGCCGTCAGTAATGGCCGCCGTGCTAGAGAGATCTAAACCGGAAGAAAAAAAGGCAGGACAAGGCGCGCGCTCAGAGCGCTTCCTGCCCGTGAAAAAATGGGAGAGCGCGAAGCCACGCCCCCGCCGGTTTCAAAAAAAGCACTCGACTCACTCCGCTCTCCCTCCCATGTCCTGCAGGCAATCCACCTGCGGACAAAAGTACACAATCACCACACATGAATACATGTAGCAGCGGCTGCCGCAGCGGCCGCTGAAGCACTCAAACACATTAAAATGTGGAGTACTCACCCAGCTGAGCGCCACAGGGACCCCTCAGAGATTTGTGGCGCTGCCCGTAGCTTCCCCCCAGGGCGGGGAACGCAGTGACCCCAGAAGCGCGGTTTGCGTCCCCGCCAGGGAAGCAATCCTCATCCCCCAGGGCCGGCAGGGTTCTGCAGGGACCACCTTATAGGGTAATACAGATCCGCCAAGGGAGAGGTGGGAGTCCAGCAGCGCTGAGACCCCTGAGACCTCTAGACCACTTCTGGTGATCCAAGTCTCTGTCCGACTAAAATAAAAAAATCTTCTGAGGAGCTGCTTCCAGCAGCGACTATCCTCTGTGAACCTCAAATTTTAGACTGGAGAGCTGGAGTAGGAGGAGCCCTATATAGCTGGAGGGGCCGGTCAACACTTTTTAATCTGAGGTGTGTTTATCCTATGTGGGCTCCGCCTACCCACTAGTAATGACTGTGTCTCCCTTCCTTCATCTGCAGCTGAAATAAATACATATTGAAAAGAAAAATTACATCCTGTAAACCATTAGTACCAAAAAAAGATAAACATAAGGAATATAAAGAAACCTTGTGAACATGTATTCCCTTAAAATTTTCTACCTTTAATATCAAATCCTTAAAAAACACAGGGTTAGGTGTTTTTTAAGGATTTCATATTAAAGGTAGAAAATTTTAAGGGAATACATCCTGTAAACCATCAAGATAGCCCCTGTTCTTCACAGAGTGTTCAGTTATGTCGCATTCTACCTTTTTTTATTCTTGCTGGTTTCGGCTTGGGTATACAGGGTGGTCCAAAAGTAGGTGGACAGTATAAAAACAATGCTTTCTCATAATACTGTCAAACAAAATGTGGAATAACACGTGATCAAAAAGACGGATATAAATAAACATGGTACCGCTGAAAACGTCATCTTGTCCCGCAAAAAACGAGCCACCATTCAGCATCATCAGTGAAAAACTAAAAAAGTTATAGCTCTCAGAATAAAGCGATGCAAAAATATTTTTTATATAAAATAGTTTTTATTGTCTAAAAGCACCAAAACATAAAAATTATATAAATGAGGTATCTCTGTAATCGTACTAACCCGACGAATAAAACTGCTTTATCAATATTACCACAAGCGGAACGGTATAAACGCCCCCCCCAAAAGAAATTCATGAATTGCTGTTTTTTGTTCATTCTGCCTCCCAAAAATCGTAATAAAAAGCGATCAAAAAATGTCATGTGCCCGAAAATGGTACCAATAAAAACGTCAAATCATCCCACAAAAAAACAAGACCTCACATGACTCTGTGGGCCAAAAAATGGAAAAATTATAGCTCTCAAAATACGGTGATGCAAAAACTTTTTTTGCAATACAAAGCGTCTACCATGCGCCCAAACAGTGGTTTACCCCCACATATGGGGTATCAGCGTACTCAGGACAAATTGCACACGTTTTGCAGTCCAATTTCTCTTGATAGCCTTGGTAAAATAAAAAAAATTAGATCCAAAGTAAATATTTTGTGAAAAAAAGTGAAATGTTTCATTTTTTTTAAACATTCTAAAAATTGCTGTGAAGCACCTGAGGGGTTAATAAACGTCTTGAATGTGGTTTTGAGCACCTTGAGGTGTGCAGTTTTTAGAATGGTGTCACTTTGGGTATTTTCTATCATATAGACCCCTCAAAGTGACTACAAATGAGATGTTGTTCCTAAAAAAAATTTTATTTTCTGTCCACCTACTTTTGGACCAATCTGTATATTGGTTATTTGCTTGGTATTCAAGTTCTTTGCTAAAGTAGTGAATTGTTTTATTCAAGGCTTCATCTAGTGGAACCTGAGAAGAAAGAATAGCAAGAAAAACCATGTTACTGGACTTACACCAAGAGTCACAGAATAATAATAAAAAAAATATATAAAATATTAGTATCTATTAATCTCTAACACACATACTGTACATATATTTTTTAACTGTACTGAGGCAATAATGCTATGATAAGATTCCAGTATACATACCACAGGTTCCCATCCAAGTAGAAGCTTGGCTTTCCTGATATCTGGTTTTCGCCTTTGTGGATCGTCTTGAGCTTCTGAAAGAATCTGTATTTCTCCACCACTCCCTATAATGAAAGAACAAACATGACAATAAAAAGAAGAAAAAAAGAGTAAAAAGATTCATACCATCCCTGCCAAGTATTTACTTTGGAGCAAAATTGCACCTGAACCAGGGCAGCACGATCTTCCTCAGCTGACAATCGAAAGCCAGCATCTTGTGGTTAGTGGACCCCAGAGATGTCATAAAGTGCATTTTATCATTATATTGCAGGGGTCTAATAAATCACAAAAGGTGCTCATTAAGTCGCCATTCAAGTGACGGCTCAGGAAGTTTCCTCCTCCTTGGATGGCAGCCACAAAGTACGAAAAGTACACTGGACCAAGGAAGTGGAAATCTTTTTGCTCATCTTTTTAGAAGTCATGCAATCTGAGGAAGGGGAGTTTCAGTGCTCCTTTGATTTGGTGTGGGTGCTGTGTAGCAGCCATTGCTGCTGTGGTTTTTGCTTGTGGGTGGTGCTGTCTGGAGTTATGGGGACTATGAGGCACCATGTTCCTGCCCTACTAGTGCATTGTCCCTGCGGCGGTGATTAGCATACGACAGCGCTCCTTTAAGCCAATAAAAGTTAGGACCTAAAAGTTAGGAGGTTCGCCGTGGCGTGGCAGTGGGCTCCATGCAGTGCGATCAGGATGTTACACTAAGAACCTCATGGTCCGTTATATGCATTTTTACTTAGCAGATTAGAACAATGTCTGTTTTTTGGAGGTGCCGCTCATTCTCTTTTTTGGCTAAGTGCAGGATCGTAGTGTCCAATGTTTGCCATGGATAACTAATAAATTATGGCTGGCCTAGGATGTTCTTCTACCAAAGCATCACTTAGATGCCAATTTAACACGTACAAATTCTATCAGTGTTTTTTTTTATGCTGTTCCCCCAGATATCATTATTATACAGCTGTTCGGTTTACAAATCTTAGAAAATAAGCTCTGCATTTGTTTGTTAACCGCTAAATGTATTATCTTGCTACGCCGCCCTCTGCTGGTCAGTATTTGTTTACCGCTCGCTCTTGTTCATTACAATTAAGTTGGTTCAAAGTAGGCGTGGCTTCACGCGGCTGTTTATGAGTCACCTAGTTCTAGGCGGCCATTTTATAGCCCTAGTTGCTGTAAGACACGCACCACTTGTGCTCGGATTGTGGAGTTATCAACTTCTAACCAGCAGAACCTACGTCAGCGGCTTCAGGGGAAGTTACAGTATCCTACGGAAAAGTATTATTTCTGGACCGGAGTAAATACACCAAGTCTTGAATTGTACCCACGCCGTGGTCCTACATCTGTGTCTACGGACGTGGAGTTTGCGCTGGTCCTGTCTGCTCCCCATCTTGGATATGGAGGTAGGAAACCTCTCACAGCACCTTATCAGTCAGCTACACCCCCACTCGCCTTATGTGGGGACACAACATTTTTGAAGTGTAGACAACCTATTATAGTCTATGGTGCAGTTCACATTCTGGGAAATTTTGCACTGGTCTGCCTCAAAATACAAACACATGTCTGATTTTTGAAGAAAACCTAGCAGACCGACGGACCGGAGGAGGAGGACATCGCTGACGGACGGACCGGAGGAGGAGGACATTGCCGACCGACGGACTGGAGGAAGAGGACATCGTAGACCTACGGAATGGAGGATGACATCGCAGACCGACAGATCGTAGGAGGAGGACATCGCAGACCAATGGATCGGAGGAGGAGACATCGCAGACTGACGGACCGGAGGAGGAGAACATTGCAGACCAGAAGAGGACATCATAGACCGCAGGACCGTAGGAGGACATCGCAGACCAACGGTTGGGAGGAGGAGGACATTACAGACCAACGGACCAAAGAAGGATGACATCGCAGACCAGAAGAAGCCATCGCAAACCGCCATACTGGAGGAGGAGGACATCGCACACCGACGGACCGAAAGAGGAGGACGTCGCAGACCAGAAGAGGACAGCACAGACAGACGGACCAGCGGAGGAGGACATCGCAGACCGACGGACCAGAGGAGGAGGACAAAGTAGACCGGAGGATGAGGACAACGCAAATTGACGGATCGGAGGAGGACATCGCAGACCGACAAACTGTAGGAGGAGAACATCGCAGATCGACGGACCGGAGGATGAGGACAACGCAAATTGACAGATCGGAGGAGGATATCGCAGACCGACAGACTAGAGGACATCGCAGTCCGACGGACTGGAGGATATCGCGGAACGACGGACTGGAGGAGGAGGACATCGCAGACCGACGTACCACAGGAGGACAACGTAGACCGACAGACCGGAGGAGGATAATGTAGACTGACGGACCGCAGAAGGAGGACACCGATGGACCGGAGAAGGAGGAGATCGCAGACCAACGGAGCGGAGGTGGACATCGCAGACCCACTGATCAGAAGTGGAGGATATCGCAGACCGATGGACCGGAGGAGGACAACGCAAACCAACAGACCAGAGGAGGAGGACATCACAGACCAGAGGAGAAAATCGCAGACCGACAGACCGGAAACGGAGGACATCGCAGACCGACGGTTTGGAGGAGGAGGACATCACAGACCGACGGATGGGAGGAGGAGGACATCGCAGACCAATGTACCGCAGGAGCAGGACATCGCAGAACGACGGTACACAGGAGGAGGACATCGCAGACTGAGGACCAAAGACGTGGACAATGCAGACAGGACCGAGTAGGAGAGACATGCAGACCAATGGATCGGAGGAGGATATCACAGACACACTGGACAGAGTGGAAGACATCGCAGACCGAAGGACAGTAGGAGGTGGACAATGCAGACCGAGGGACCGGAGGAGGAGAACTTCGCAGATTGACGGACCGGAGGTTGAGGACAACCCAAATCGACGGACCGGAGGAGGACATCGCAGATCGACGGACTAGAGGAGAAGGACATCGCAGACAGACGGACCGGAGGAGGACATAGCAGACTGATGAACCGAAGGAAGAGGACATCGCAGACTGACGGACAGTAGGAGGAGAACATCGCAGGCTGATGGACATGAGGAAGAGGACTTCGCAAACCGACGGACCGGAGGAGGACATCGCAGACCTACGGACCGGAGGAAGAGGACATCACTGATCGACGGACCGGAGGAGGAGGTCATCGCTGATCGACAGACTGGAGGAGGAGGACAATGCAGACCGACGTTTGGAGATGGAGGACATCGCAGACTGATGGACCGGAGGAAGAGGGCATCGCTGACCGACGGACCGGAGGATGAGGTCATCGCTGATCGACGGACTGGAGGAGAATATCGCAGAACGACGGACCGGAGGAGGACAACGCAAACCGACAGACCAGAGAGAGGACATCACAGACAGAGGAGAAAATCGCAGACCGACGGACCGGAAATGGAGGACATCGCAGACCGACGGTTGGAGGAGGAGACATTGCAGACCGATGTATGGAGGAGGACATCGCAGACCGACGTACTGCAGGAGGAGGACATCGCAGACCGACGGAACACAGGAGGAGGACATCGCAGACTGACAGACCGAAAGACGTGGACAATGCAGACCGACGGACCGGAGTAGGAGGAGGACATCGCAGACCAATGGATCGGAGGAGGACATCACAGACACACTGACCAAAGTGGAGGACATCGCAGAACGACGGACCGGTGGAGGTGGACAATGCAGACCGAGGGACCGGAGGAGGAGAACTTCGCAGATCGACGGACCGGAGGATGAGGACAACCCAAATCGATGGACCGGAGGAGGACAACGCAGATCGTCGGACTAGAGGAGCAGGACATCGCAGACAGACGGACCGGAGGAGGACATAGCAGACTGATGAACCGAAGGAAGAGGACATCGCAGACTGATGGACCGTAGGAGGAGGACATCGCAGGCTGATGGACAGGAGGAAGAGGATATCGCAAATCGACGGACCGGAGGAGGACATCGTAGACCTACGGACCGGGGAAGAGGGCATCGCTGACCGACGGACCGCAGGATGAGGTCATCGCTGATAGACGGACTGGAGGAGGACAATGCAGACCGACGGACCGGAGATGGAGGACATTGCGAACCGACGGACCGGAGGAGGAGGACATCACAGACCGACGAAATGGAGAAGGAGGATATCGAAGACCGACGGATCAGAGGAAATCGAAGATCCACGGACCGGAGGAAGAGGACATCGCAGACCAGAAGAGGACAACGCATACCGACGGACCGGAGAAGGAGGACATTGCAGACCGACAGACCGGAGGAGGAGGACAACGCAGACCGCAGACCTACAAACCGGAGGAGGACATTGCCGACCGTCGGACCGGAGGAGGACATCGCAGACCGACAAATAGGAGGACGAGGACATCGCAGAACAATGGATAGGAAGAGGAGGACATCGCAGACTGACAGACCGGAGGAGGAGGACATCGCAGACTGACGGACTGGAGGAACAGGAAATCGTAGACCTACAGAACGGAGGAGGACATCGCAGACCGACAGATAGGAGAAGGAGGACATTGCAGATCAATGGATCGGAGAAGGACATCGCAGACTGACGGACAGGAGGAGGACATTGAAGACCAGAAGAGGACATCGCAGACTGCAGGACGGAGGAGGACATCGCAGACCAAGGGACGGGAGGAGGACATTACAGACCAACTGACCGAAGGAGGAGGACATCGCAGACTAGAAGAGGCATTCGCAGACCGCCATACTGGAGGAGGAGGACATCGCACACCGACAAACCGAAGGAGGAGGATGTCACAGACAATGAAGACCGACGGACCGGAGTAGGAGGAGGACATCGCAGACCAAAAGACCGGAGGTGGACATCGCAGACACACTGACCAGAAGTGGAGGAAATCGCAGACCTACGGACTGGAGGAGGACATCGCAGACCGATGAGCCAAAGGAGGAGGACGTTGCAGACCGACAGACCGCAGGAGGACATC